>CM071936.1:65647087-66076841 GCA_016081115.2 Rehmannia glutinosa
AATGAATCCACAATTACGGAGGACTTCTAGAACCGCAAGGCGTCCGAAGATGGCTCTCCAAACAACAGATCGTCTTTCTGGAATATGAGGTGACCAGATCCAAGATCCCTATTTGACAACTGGGAATGAGGGCCGTAAGAAAGCATATGCTGCTTTAGATGACACCGCCCCATCCATAGAATACATCCACACCCGTTTATCCAAGGAATTGGAGTAAGCAGGCAATGGACAATATCACGAATGATATTCAAATAAGCCTCTACAAACGAAATAGTGAAATGCCAAGTGTTATCATAATAGAAATTTGAGATTTAGTTCTGAAAATGAATCTGATACGCATAAGGAATTTCGATACGATCTGCAATACCATAACCAAGCCAATTATCTATCCAAAATGCCACAAAAGAGTGCACCCCCGGAATCCAATGGGAATCCGTCAAATAGTCCTGAACCAAAGGCCGAAGGCCAGTCCAAATCGAAGATGGCTGAAGAGTGTTTCTGATAGAGCCATTCGCCAAAAAGAATCTAATATGAAGGGTATTATGAACAACTGAATCTGAGGTAAGAACTTTCCATCCCAATTTCATAAGGTAAGCTCGGTTAGCCGTAATAATTGAGCAAACATCCAGTCCCCCTGTCTTCCTTAGAGTGCATCGGTTGACCCCGATTAACCACGAGCCCGCTTCCTTCCTTGGAGTGCACCAGTCTAGATAAAATTACGCACTGCTTTCTCTATATGCTTAAGCATGGTAATCGGCCATTTATAAATAAGCGTGGTATGAACCAAAGAACTTGCAATCATAGAGTTCACCAGACAAACCCGCCCTGCCAACGAAAGGGATGAACCTTTCCACCGTTTGAATTTAAGAATAATTTTGTCAAGCACGGGCTGTAACACTCCATTCTTAGGCACCTCCTTGAAGATCGGAACCCAAAGGTAAGTGGTTGGGAAATCGCCCACAGTAATCCCAATAATAGTTTGAATCCGGTTCCGAATATGCTGGGAAATAGAAGCACCAAAAACCACCTCGGACTTATTTGGACTAAACACCTGACTCGATATAGAAGCATAGAGTCGAAGTGTATGAAAGATATGACCGGCGTTAGCAGAATTAGCCGCACAAAGAATGACGATATCATCTGCGTACAACATCGTAGAAGGAAACATAATGTTGCGTGGAGCAATTAAAGGCATGAGATGATGTGAGGAAACCAATTCAGCAATAAGTTTTTCCAAAACTTCCTCAGCTACACAAAAGAGCAGCAGGGATAGAGGGTCCCCCTGTCTGACCCCACGAGAGCAAGCAAAATAGCCCACTAGGCGAACCATTAAGCAAGCTAGAAACATGGGCAGAATGCAGAATTACCGAAATCCAGTCAACGGACTTATTCGAGAACCCAAACCGACGCAAAACATAAATCAAGAAGTCCCAGCTTAGAGTATCAAATGCTTTACGAATATCAATCTTCATAATCATGTTTTTATCATTCTGATTCTGCAATATATTGAAACCTTCGGAGACCAAGGCAATACAATCATGAATATGACGTCCCAGGATAAAGCCAAACTGAGTGGGAGAAAGAAGTCTGCTAATGATGCCCCCAAATCTAGAAGCTAGAATCATCGTAATAACGTTTTTTAAATAAGTTGGGAGTACTGGTTGGAGGGAAGGGGATAAATTTCATAGAAACTGAAAGATACCAGGTTCGGACCCCTGTCAACACCCTTACAAAAGGTGAGCGATACCACTTGAGCTACAAGCTCGTGGCAATCTTCGTAATAACTTTAAAAATAAAGTTACTCATGACGATTGGCCAGAAGTTGTCATGGAGATATCATCTTTACTTTTAGGGATAAGGACCATAAAGCTGGAATTGAGCCCAGCTGGCAATGAACCAGACACAAAGAAGTGTCTCACGCAGCAATAACATCAATAGAAATAATATCCCAACAATGATGGTAGAACACCCCATTAAAACCATTCGGGCCCGGAGAACTATAGATACCAAGATCAAAGAGAGCCTCCCGGATCTCCAACTCAGAGGGCAAGGAAGTTAGAAGATTATTATCGACCATCTAAGCAACAGGGTTATTGACCTAGTTGATCAGAGAGTAACTAGGAGGAATGCCCACGGAGGCATTAAATAAATCTTCAAACAAGTGAATGACATCATCAAACCATGAATACCAGACATAGTGGCCTTAGCTTGACATCGACGATAGAAGAAAGAGGTATTTCTGTCGCCATCAACAAGCCAGGCAGCCTTGGACTTTCGACGAAGAAATTCCGACTGAAGTAATAAGCTTTGTTAAGAGAATGTTGAGCCTCAAACTCTTGCTCCTTAAGGTTATCGTTGTAGCCAAATGTCTCAGTATTAGATTGAATTTGGCAAACTTTCTCCAATTTATCATCAACTGCACGTTTGACACCCCAAACATATCCCTATTCCAAGTACGAAGCACTGGACGCTGCCTCTTTAGCTTAATCATTAATTGAATTAAAGGATTGGATCCCGCATAAGGAAAATCCCATGAAGAAGCAATAATCTGTTGAAAAATCAGATGCTCGGTCCACATACGCTGAAAACGAAAAGGCCTTGGACCTCGGTAAGCCTAAGTCGAGCAAGAAAGCAAAAGAGGATAGTGATCCGAGCAAATACAAGGAAGAACATAATTATCAACCTTGTGCCAAAGATTGATAAATTGTGGAGTAGCAATAGCACGATCTAGGCGTGCCTGAATGAGGGTATGCCGAGACCTTATAGCACACCAAGTAAAAACATTACCCATAGTAGGAATAACAGTCAGCCCTGCATTATCAAAAAAATCGCGAAAATCCTGACAAGAAGCAAATGAAGCAATCCTCTGGCCAGTTTTCTCATGATTACCCAGAATAGCATTAAAATCACCTAATAAGACCAAATCATCAATACCCAAGCCAATAATATCAGACCAAAGATAGCGAGCGAGCTACATGAGTACAAAGGGCATGCACAAACCCCACATGATATATATAATTAGCATATTGGACCTTAAGAATAATACATTGATCAGAAATAAGAACATGCTGGAAGACAGTCACGTCCGAACGCCGATAGATCTAGACGTCCGATATCCCAAACTAAAAAACCCTAAAAACAATGCTTCCCTTCTCTCTAATATCCCCTACGGTGATCATTGTTAACAGATTTTCCGATCACAATTTTTTGGTGGCTTCATGTCGATGACATCATCCTTTACCGGTCTCACTTCGAATTTTGATGCTCCTCATAAAGTTCGCATGAATTCATCACAATATGCTTCCTCTTCGACGTGCATGGGTATGTCGATTTCTCCTGAGGTTGCTTTCAGATCTGGGATACGGGCGTTTGCTGAAGAAGCCCCACACTTAACAACAATATCATCAGTATAAAGGATGGACGATGGGAAGATGATCTGTCTAGGCGCAATGAACGGGCCTAACTGATTCTGAGTAACCGCGGCCTCAATAAATTTGCTAAGTACCTCATCCGCGATGCAAAAAAGTAACGGGGATAGAGGATCACCCTGTCTAACCCCTCTAAAACAGGAGAAATACCCCACCGGCGTCCCATTAAGTAACACTGAAATTCTGGAAGACCGAAGAATAACATCCACCCAGTGAATAAAAATCTCCGAAAACCCAAACCGGTGCAGAACGTGCAGTAAAAAACCTGTGATAGCCACTAACTAAAGTAAGGGTTACTTAGGTGTTATTTTAGGGGATTAGGGGTTATATAGATATTATAGGCTATTTTAGGTTAGATGTTTAGGGGTTGTAATTAATTAGTATAAATAGGTGTAATATCATACATAATTTTACACCAAAATTTCAAATAATTAAGGTAATTATATTTTCTCTCTAATTATCATTCAAGTTTCATATATATCTATATATATATTCAAAAGTCACAAGCTTCTTTCAATATTTTTCACAAATTCTTTCATTAATTAGTTTGATTTGTTAAACTAATTCTCTCTCTAGGGTTTTGCTCTCCTCTCTCTCTTGATCTCTTATCGGACGTCTTTTCCATATTCACCGGCGTTGATGCCGGCCATGGCCTTGCCGGAGTCGCTGGCTTTCTCCGGCCTTACTTTGAACTTTGCTCCACATCATGCCCGTCCACGCGAATCATCCGTTGCGTGTCCTCCCTCTCCGCGCGCAAGGCAACCTAAACATGGAAAACATTTGACATCGAGGAAGTTTTCCTTCTATGGGGTTCCTTGGACCTTCTTGTCCGCCACAAAGATAAAAGCAAAGACCTAGCACGTCCTCAGCGCGGGCGTGGTCAGCCAAAGATCGCCGGCTCTTCCGTACACCGCCAAAGCGGCGCAGCGCCGCGTCCTCATACTTGCAACATCCATGCGACGCGCCCCTGCGGCCTGCTCCAAGCGTGCAACATCGTCACACGCCCTGCCTTCTCACGACGGACAGCAGCCATGTGCAACAGCCCTGGCACATCCTCGTACCATCCAGACAACCTCGTACCTGCAGACGGGCTTGTCTCCTAGCGACATGCACCTTAAATTGCCCCACACACCCGATGCCGCGTCCATGGATGCTCCCTTCTTGTCTCCATGAGGGGCCAGCAACCACTCTATCCTCTAGAGTGGTCCCCTCCCAGGGGAGTGATGCCCTCTGGGCCACAGTCTCACATCCTCAGAGCACTACTCCTGCATGTCCACCAATGAAAGCTTCTCACCTTGCTGGATGCCCTGCCACCATGGGCCACCCCAAATCGTCAACCCAGCATCCTTCGGCTAGTAACATGGGTCATCAAGTTTATTCTTTTGCGCAGTGGTTTTGGAAACCCCATCCGAGCGAATCCAACTTTCCCACAGTTGTTACGGGTATCAAACAAATGGATTCCACGACTCGGGCTCAGGTAATTCCAATGCTTTTTCTGCGGTGGTATCCGGTAAAAATCCGATCCCCAAACCATTCGCAAAGGTGATTACTACTCCGTAACTATTGATGATAACATTTACCAAAGAACGTCTAGCTGAATTTTCCTACTCATTAATTAGACGGGTTATTTTAGGAAAAGGTACCAAGCCATGGGCTACCATGCTCTTACATAAACGCCTATCTGAATTATGGTGAATCAAGAATGAATGGAAACTAATTCCCCTGGGCAAGGGATTCTTTTGTGTCAAATTGTTTAATGTGCAGGATCGTTCTCGGGCTCTGCAACGCACCAATTGGACGCTTAACCCTGGTACTATCTGTCTATCTCCGTGGGTGCCTGACTTCAACCCTTACAAGGCTCAGTCTTCAGTAGCCAGTGTTTGGGTGCGAATTTTTGAACTCAGTCTGGAATACTAGCACCCCAACACCATTATGGGGATTGCCAGTGCTCTTGGGAACCCATTACAGATTGATCAGCGTTCTTTGGATGGTTTCTTGGGCCATTTTGTTCGGGTTCTGGTGGATGTTGACCTCTCCAAACCTTTGGAGGAACATATTATGATTGAACGCACCGGCAAAAGCTCTTTTGTTTCCGTCTCTTATGGAAAACTACCGGCATTTTGCGCGACGTGCAGTGTTACGGGGCACTCTACAGCTTCTTGTCGTTTTAACACAGTGGGTAATATGGATAAGGATGGACGCACGTCATCGGCCCAGGGACGGCCACGGGAGCCTACTAATCACAATAATTCTGTTCCGCGAGGGCGTTCCAGGGTTCGTAGAGTTTATCGTCCTGTTCAGCAGGACAAGGGCAAGGTCGTTGATGACTCAATGGGAAATACGGGTTCGACTACGCGCGCAGGTTCTTCCCCTCACGCCATAGTCGCTTGCCCTCCATAAATCCATCTTGGTAACACCTTCGAGGCGCTTGGTTCAGTTGAATCCCAGGATCACCAACCTGCAGATGACTACACCGAGTATCCAGCCAGGGGGCCATCGCCCAAGGTCAAGACTTCGATCACGACAACCGTTTCACCTCCGCAATTATGCCTATCACGAAGACAAAGTTCCTTTGGGGAAGCCTATTCGTGCTCTGAGTCGTGCCTTCCGGGATAACTCTTTGGATTCAGCTAAAGATCGTATTCTCCAGCAAATTACGTCGGGACCGACGCCCCCCGCTCATAACATTACTATTGAAATGTAAAGTTCAGAACCACACAAGATGAACTTCGCAGCATCCAAAAAATGGGCAGATTATGCAGATGACGTGGATCTTCCACAATCATCAGACTCTGTTATGCGCCACACGCCTGTTTTCACCGTGCGATCGTCACGGGCAACTCCCCCTCAACCATCTCAATGAATTGCATCTTCTGGAATATCCGGGGGATCGGGAATGTTGCATCTCGCAATGTTCTTAAGGCCTTATGTCACAAGCATAAACCTTCCATTATGGCTATTTGTGAACCTAAGGTGGACTTTTCGACTATTTCCGACTCTTACTGGCATAGCCTGGGTTTGACACTTGCGGGACAAAATTTTCGAGTTAATGGGCGGCCAGACATTTGGGTTCTTCACGACTCCACTATCACAATTCTTAATCAGGTCTGGTCTTCTACCCAGTGTATTGTTTTCCATGTTCAATTCGGTTCTTTAATTTTTCATGTTGGATTTACTCATGGTTTGTGTGATTACATTGCACGCCGTGAGCTATGGTTGGATTTGCGGAATTTGGGTCTGGCTGATCTGTTGCTTGTTGGGGATTTCAATGCGGTTTTGGGGCACCATGAACGCTCGCGCAATGATACTCTTTCCCAAGCCTCGTGCCAGGATTTCAGGGATTTCATAGAGGACGCCAGTTTGTTTGCGGTCCCGACGACGGGGAATTCATTTACTTGGTACTCTCCACGGAGGCCTCTATCTTTACTTCAGGCTAAGTTGGACAGAGCCCTGGCTACTTGCCCCTTTTTCGCTCTTTGGAAGGAGGTCTTGGCTTAGTTCTTCCTCGCATTGGTTCTGATCATCACCCAATTTTGGTTACTTGCTCCTCGACCATTACTAGGGGTCCGGTCCCATTTCGTTTTCACCGTATGTGGATCCACCACGATTCATTCCGGGATTTGGTTACAACCTCTTGGGGCTCTCCATGTGACACGCACAACCCTTTATTGCGAGTCATGAGGAAGCTCAAGCGGTTGCAATATGCTATTAAAGATTGGAACAGGGATGTGTTTGGGGATGTTAACCGCAGTGTGGACAGCCAGATGGAGCACCTTCGTCAGATTCAGGCAGATATTGAGGCTTTGGGCTATACCTCCTCTCTCCGGGATAGAGAGCTGGACATCTAGTTGAAGCTTTCGCAGACGTTGCAGTCACAGGCTGAATTCCTTAAGCAAAAGGCCCGAACTGCCTGGCTTAAGGATGGGGATCGTAATACAACATTTTTTCATCGGCGTAGTCAGATTCGTACGGGACGCACGGGGATTCAGGGACTTATGGTGGCAGGGAATTTCACTGATGATGCTACGGTCCTTGGGAACCATATTATTTCATTTTACGAGGAACTCTTTGTGGATAACGGAGCTCCAAAGACGGATTTCTCGCTGGTCGACAGTGCTCACTCCAATGGTTGGGGCGCGGGACAATGCTTCCCTAATGATCATTCCTCCGATTCTCAAGTGCGATCGGCGGTGTTTGATATGGATCCGCACGGCTCCCGGGGCCTCGATGGGTTCAATGGGATTTTTACCGCCATTTTCGGGATGTCATATCTGCTGAGGTAACAGACGCTGTTCGCTATTTATTTAACAATTCGTCTCTACCTCTGGGATTGAATACTAGCTTCATGGCGCTCATCCCTAAGACTAAGGATGCCAATGTCATTGAAAACTTCCGCCCTATCATCATGAGCAACTTCCTTTTCAAGATCATCACGAAAATTTTGGCTATGCGCTTGGGTTCTATTATTGCTGACTATTTATCCCCGACTCAGTTTGGTTTCATCTCGGGTAGACAAATTCATGAGTGTATTGCCATGGTATCTGAAGGGTTTAATGTCTTACAGGGACGCACGGATTCGAATATGATACTGAAAATAGATATTCGTAAGGCATTCGACACATTGAGGTGGGATTTTTTACTATATGTCTTGCGACGTTTCGGTTTCTCCGAGACGTTCGTGTGTTGGGTGGAGGTGGTTCTTCGGTCGTCCAGAATATCAGTGTTGTTGAATGGAACGCCTGTTGGTTATTTTTCCTGTTCCAGAGGAGTCAGACAAGGGGATCCTTTATCACCCCTATTGTTTTGTATTGCGGAGGAGGTCCTGGGTCGGTTTATCACACAGTGATGGATCAGTCCAGGTTATCTGCCTTCACGGCGCCAAGGAGTATTATCTTCCCAGCATCCATTCTTTATGCGGATGATATCATCATCATGTGCGGGGCGTCTTCTTCCAATGCCCGGGCCTTGCTTCAGATTCTTACTCACTATGCCGATATTTCGGGTCAAGTGTTTAGTCCTCAGAAATGCAAGGCGTATTTTGGGACGCAGGTTTCGCATTATGTCCGTGGGAGGGTGCAACATTTTTTAGGGATTCATACAGGGACATTCCCCACCATCTACTTGGGCGCTCCAATTTTCAAGGGAGCCCCAAAGGTCGCAGATTCTGACCCATCTTTGACAAGATAATCCTTAAAGTTCCAACGATGGAAAGGCTCGTCCCTCTCCCCTCTGGTAGGGTTTGCCTTGTTAACTCGGTGATAACTAGTTCTTTCGTGCACTCCATGATGATCTATAAATGGCCTGCCACGCTGCTTAAACAAATGGAAAAAGCCATGCGTAATTTCATTTGGACGGGAGATGTGAATTCTAAAGGAAAGGTAGTGGTCAACTGGGATACATGCTGCACGCCCAGGGCGGAGGGAAGATTGGGGCGTGCGATCGCTCAAGGCTAACAAGGCTTTCTTAATGAAATTGGGCTGGAAGGTTCTGAACTCGGACTCGTTGGTTTTCAGGACCCTCAGACATCGGTACTTTACTAGAAATGGGGACATCCGGAGGTCCTTCCTTCCTTCTTCCATTTGGCCTGGGATTAAACCCTGTATTTCTGACTGCTTGGATGATTCTCGTTGGATACCAGGCGCCAATTCCGAGGTATTATTTTGGATTGATAATTGGTTGGGATATTCCATTGCTGACAGAATTGGCATTCCAGAGGATTATAGATATTTATTCCAGCAGCGTATCTCTGATTACTTTTATGATGGATCCTGGCACTTCACCCTTCCCTTTGTGGAGGCTTATTTGGAGATGGTTCGAGCTATTGTGCGTGTCCCAATTGCGCCTACATCTCGGGATACTCGTGTTTGGATGAACTCTGAGGATGGTTCAGTTACCTCGAAGACGGCTTATAAATTCTTACGCCCTACGCGCCCGACAGTAAGATGGGGTTCTTGGATTTGGTCCCAGCATATCCCAGAACGGCGATCAGTGGTGGCATAGAGAGCGATACACAACCGATTGGCAGTCCAGGACTCTTTACGAGCTAGGGGAAGTTTTACTGGCCCTTCGGTTTATGTTCTTTGCAGGGAATCGGGTGAATCGGTCGATCACTTATTTGTTTCTTGTGCTTTTGCAGGGCATCTTTGGCGTTGGATCTTCCAAGCCTTTCACGTGCACCCCTTCCAGGCTTACAGTTTCAATGAACTGCTGGTACGGCTTATGGCATTTAATTTTAGTGACCAGGTCACTTTCCTTTGGCGTGTGGCAATATTATCCTGCATTTGGCTTCTTTGGCACATCCGTAACGAGCTGATCTTCCACAACAAAACTGGACTCGGAGGCGGCACTAATTCACCTACAGTACTCATTGTTGAATCAAAGCATCTTTGGACCGGGATGCATGAATAACGATCAAGACCTCTTTCATCCTGCGTGGTTTAAGAGAGGACGGGTTGGCGTGCTCGAAGATTGTGGAGGTCCAATGGCAAAACCCCTCAGGTTGGATCAAGGTTAACACGGATCCTTTGTCTTCAAGATCCGGTGTCTTCCGGAATTGTAGAGGATTCTTTCGCGGATGCTTTGTCCATTGTTGTGGTTCAGGGTACACATTCGAAGCGGAATTGGTTGCAGCAATGTGGGCGATTCATTACGCATTTGCAAAAGGATGGACGAAACTTTGGCTGGAATCGGATTCGAAGTATGTGGTGAACCTGCTGGAGAAGAGAACGATGGAGGTCCCATGGCGCCACCTTGGCTATTGGCGCCAGACCTTGCATCTACTCAGTGGCATTGATCTTGTAGTCTCTCATATCTTTCGCGAAGGCAATCGGGTGGCAGACATGCTGAGCAAGAAGACGGAGAGTGGCGTCTGGTGGGGCGTCCCACCCACAGACCTGCTTCAATACATCACGGATGATTATGTTGGCCAACCCACATATAGGTTTGTTAATTAATGCGCCACCGATTCAGGTTTCTTTTTAGGCGCCTTTTCCTGGGGGGTACTCTTTTTCCTCCCAAGGGTTTTTCCCACAAGGGTGGGTTTTACCTTGGAAGGTTTTAACGAGGCCCCAACCATTCAGCCATTTGGTCGGCTTGTGACCACTTCGTACTTTGGTTGTTGACATTATTTCCAGGCTTTCATTTGGTTACCTGATCTGCCTGTGATCAGGATTACTCTTTTTTTCATTTTTATATATATTTGCACTTATTCAAAAAAAAAAGTTTGATTTGTTAAAATCACATATATTAATTATATAATTTTATTTAATGTAGAAAACAAAGGGTCGAGGATTAGGACTTTTACTGTTCATTTTTCTACATCGAATATCTGCGATTATCAAGGTAGGGATTTCCATATTATTTGTCTTTATTTAATGTTTCGTGATTGTACTTCATTGAATGCAATAAATGTCAAGAGGAAATAAATTCATATAAGCTAGGGGCCATGCAAAGGGTCCGGGATCAAATGTATCTTCGGGGTGAACCCGCAATGCTATATGCAGGAACTGGCCAGTCAGAGGAAAAAGAGGAAATGAATGAATTTACTGCTGTAATTATGTGAATGTTTTTCATGTTATATTAAATATTGATAGATATATCCCCTACCGAGCGAGATGAAGCTCGCCCTATTATTATCATGACTTTCAAGGTTGAGGAATCCTATTTGAAGATATGATGTTGTGGATGGTGGAATAAATCATGATATATTTATATTTTAAATAATTGTGATCGGACTAAATTTTAGATTTATGTCTTTAATTTTTCCGATTTATGCTTGGAACAATTGTTGAATATTTAATTTGGAAGATTATTATTATTATTATTATTATTATTATTATTATTATTATTATTATTATCATCATCATCATCATTACATTTTTTTTCCTAAGAATTAAAATTCTAAATCAACTTTTTGATCATTATTGGGATCACTTTAATTTATAAATATATATTTTCTTAAAAATATTTTTAGAATACTTTAATTTTAGAAAATTGGGTCGTTACAAGTGGTATCAGAGCATGTCTACGTTCCTGTAGGCTTGTTAAAAAAAATTAAAATTAAAATGTATGGTTTTTTTTTAAAAAAAAAATGTCAAACTTTGTATAAGATAAAATGGTGTAATAACATCCACCTCCATCATATCTTGTCGTTATCCTCAAGGTAAGAGAATTATTAATGCGAGTGAAATTATACAATATGCTCAGTTATGTCATGATGTATTTTATTATGATTCCATGTTATTAAATTCTACTTTAGAAATATAATACCAGTTTATATGTTAGATGAATAGAAATCTTGTATTCCTTTAAAAAAATGTAAAAATAGACTTATAGTTGCAAATGCACATATATATAGATGGCAGGAACTCTTTTCGCCACATGTAGAAGAAAGAATAATAATAATAATTGGGGTCCGAACCATCCAATTAACCGACTCAATCATTATTTCAACTATCAAATTGAGGAGGGGGATAGTATTGGAGAATATATAGTTAAAATTCACCAGTTGTGGTACAATGTGAGGAATGTCATCGGGGCTCCAAACGAACGCGCTGCCTCCCGTAGAGTGATTGATAGCTTACCCTCATTTTGGAACGTCAAGGCTGAAAAGCTTTATGCCTCATTATTGGAATATGACAGGCATGACGACCGACCAAAAATTAACTACGGGACATTCACTGCCAGGTTATACGGTAAATGGATTGAATTTTTGAACAATGAGGCTATGGCAGAAGATGAGGAACCGAGAAGGAAACCTGGAAGAAGACCCGGAGGAAGATCTCGAAGAAGATCCGGAGGAAGATGAAGACATGGATCAGTAGAGATGGTTGGGTCTATGTATTGTAATAATTGATAAATAAATCCTTATCATATATAAATCTTAGTTGTCCTTTAATTGATCCTAATTTATTTGACCATTATATTATGATATTTAGATTTTAAGTTAGATATTTTATGCAAAATCTATTAATAAATTGGGGGTAAATAATAATAATACATTATGTATGACCTTAGGAATATGGCTCCCCGTCGTGGAAATCAAGTCAATGGTGAGAACTCCACTAACACAAGAAATCAAACCATTGCTATTGCTGGAGATATAATTGCTGAGTTTCTCAGAGGTGTGCAGAACAACGGGGACAACAACAACAACAACGCACGAGTTGTGGAATAATTTCGCTACTATCGTCCACCTACATTCAACGGACGTGATGGCCCGACAGCAGTAGAAGAATGGTTCTGATTGCTAGAGAGGATTTTTCGACTTATTGGATGCACAGACGAACAGAGAGTCGTATGTGCTGCTTTCCAACTTACTGAAGACGCTGATCATTGGTGGGAAGGGTATTGGAGGACTAAGACCGAGGAAGAGCGAAATGCTTTAACATGGGATGAGTTTAAAATGATTGTAATGGAAAAGTTTTTCCCACAATCATATCGGGACAAGAAGGAGACAGAATTCCTTAACTTTAAACAATGAAACATGACTGTCACAGAGTATGAGAGACAGTTCAATCAACTAAGTCATTTTGCTCCACACCTAGTGGATATCTTGATTTGAAAAAGGCTCGAGGTTGGGAAGGGGACTTGAGCACAACTATCAGAATACTATCTCGCTCAAGGAGATTTGGAATACTCGGTGATGGTGAGAAGGGCTCATGAGGTGGAAGCAAGTTTTTTGGGGACGAAGAGGAGCGTAAGTTGGTTTTTTACCTGAGAAAAGAAAATGGGATGGGGCAAGACATAATAAAAATGAAAATCAAAATAAATAGATAAAGACTGATGGAAATGCACGTCCAACTACGCAAGCAGACAGGCCAACTTGCCCAAAATGTAAGAAGAATCATTTTGGAGAATGTTTAGCTGGACAAGGAAAATGCTTCAAGTGTAATGATGAAGGTCATCCTGCAGTTACAACTCAAGGAAATAAAGAACCGATGATGATTCATGGAGGGCCAATCACAAGAGCAAGAGCTAAACAAATTAAGCAAGCTTTGATGACTCTTGTTCTTTGAAATTAAAGAAAATGTGCAAGGAGCTCAATAGAAGGCCTAATGAATGTTATTCAAGTTGTTGGGCCATAATGCATCTAATAAGTTGGGCTCAAGCATGGAACTGAATTGAAGACTTAATTTGGAGTTTATGGGCCATGATTTTCGTCCAACACCTCAAGCCCAAGAGGAGTGATGTTTCATTTTGCTTAAAATGGTCAATTTTCAGCATTTTGTTAGTCAAAGTGTCTTAGTTAAGTTAATCAAGTATGATTATTCAATAAAATAAGTCTAGTAGTCATTTTCCAAGTCTAGAAAGGTTGTCTAGTCTAGTAATCATTTTCCAAGTCTAGTAAAGGTGGTCTAGAGTGTCTCTTCACATGGGGGAGTCATTTTCTATGTTGTAAGACTAGAAAAAGGGGTCAAGAATGTCTCTTCAAATCCCATGAAAAGCCAATTCGGGATTAACATTAAAGCATCATATTGTAACTATAAAAGCATGGCAACCCATGTAAGAATGGAGAATTGATTGATATATTGAAATTGGCATTTGCCTTTGTGAGTTGAAATTCTCTTTGTAGAGTTTTCAATTGTTTAAGAACTTATCAAGATACTTGAGCAATATCTTGTGGTGTTCATCATACCAAGGTTCTTGGCTGATCATATAGCCAATGGGTCAAGGTTTTAAAGCTCTAGGTAAGATCAAACTAGATCATCGATCTGGAATATCCGCTGCCTACTTGTATACGTTGGGTTCTTGAATCGATATATTCAATGGGTCCGTTGTACAATCCGTATCAGTTTGGTATCAGAGCAATCTGGTATTGATCTGAGTTCTATCATTTTATCCATATTCTATCTTCTAGTTTCAAAAAAAAAAAAAAAAAAAAAAAAAAAAAAACGAAAAAAATATCTGAATTCCTTCTCCATTCAATCTTGAGAAGTACATACAAAAACAAAAAAAAATCTTCTTGTTGGATCCTAAAGACTCCACCACCAAAAGAAAATTGAATCTTGTTTCTTAGAAAAAATACTTATTGTTCTTTTTGTACACGGGCATATCAGTTGTTGAACGTGACTTGGAATTGCTTGTCTTGATTTGTTCTTATTCTTATTGAGCCTACATATGAGAATTTGAGTGGTAAAAGGCATTGAGTGGTGAGATCATTAGAGGGGAGGTAAAAGCCAATTGAGTGAATCATCTTGAGTGATACACGAGTGTTTTGTGAGGAATATATCATGGAGGATACTTCGGGCAGCAAGGTTGGAGAAAAAGATTTCACTATTGAGGCTATGCAACAACAATTTGCAAGATTTATAGCAATTCTTGAAAATATAACGGATCGTTTGGAGAGGCTTGAACAACCAGCAGCTAGGAGGCGTGAGATTCCTCAACCAAATCAATGGAGACATAATGAGGAGTGGGAATCTGAGGAGGAAGAAGAAATGGAGCCGCAACACCATGGAAATAGACGAGGTGGGAGAAGGCAAAATAATGAAGTTGATCGGGATTTAGGGAACATCAAATTGAATATCCCTGCATTCCATGGAAGAAGTGATCCCGAAGCATATTTGGAGTGGGAGAGAAAGGTGGATCTTATTTTCGAATGCCACAATTACTCCGAGGAAAAGAAGGTAAAGCTTGCTGCAATTGAGTTCACCGACTATGCATTAGTTTGGTGAGATCAATTAACCACAAATCGGCGTTACGGAGAAAGACCGATCACTACTTGGGCTGAAATGAAGACAACCATGCGTAGGAGATTTGTACCATCTCATTATTTTCGTGACTTGTATCAAAAACTCCAAACAATGACTCAAGGTAGTAGATCGGTGGATGAGTATTACAAGGAGATGGAGATTTCAATGATTAGGGCCAATATTGATGAAGACGGGGGAGGCTACCATGGCAAGATTCCTAAGCGGACTGAATAGGAGATTGCTAACATAGTGGAATTACAACACTATGTGGAGCTTGCAGACATGGTGCATACATCCATAAAGGTGGAAAGGCAACTCAAGAAGAAGGGTTCATTTCAAAAGAGTTACGTATCGAATTTTCAGTCTTCCAACAAGATGAAAGAAGGAATGTTGAAAGCAAGTGTTGGAACAACCTCTAAAACTCAAACTGAGGCGTTCAAAACCAAGTACAATGAGGTTGATAAGGGAAAGGGTCTCAACTCCAATTCTCGAAATCGAGATATCAAATGTTTTCGTTGTCAAGGGTTTGGACATATTGCATCTCAATGTCCAAACAAGAGAGTGATGATCATGAAGGATAATGGAGAGAGAGAATCTGAAAGTGAACATGAAGAGGAACAACTTGAAGAGACCATACCCGAACATGGAGAGCTTTTGGTTGTTAGAAGAGCTCTAAACATGCAAACAAAGATGGAAGAAGCTGAACAACAAAGGGAGAACATCTTCCACACAAGGTGTTTAGTTCAAGGTAAGGTGTGCATGTTAATTGTTGATGGAGGGAGTTGTGCTAATGTTGCTAGTTGTGAAATGGTGGGAAAACTGAATTTAGCTACCATTTAAGCACCCCAATCCATACAAGCTGCAATGGCTTAATGATTGTGGAGAAATTCGTGTGACTAAGCAAGTTTTGGTATCATTTTCAATTGGAAATTACAAGGATGATGTTCTATGTGATGTGGTACCAATGCATGCTAGCCATATTCTATTGGGGAGACCATGGCAATTCGATAGAAGGGTGACGTATGATGGTTTTCTTAATCGATGCACACTCAAGCATCGTAATAAAAATATCCAGCTTGTTTCTTTGACTCCACAACAAGTGCAAGAAGATCAAATCAAAATGTCCCAAGCAAGAAAAATACGAGAGGCCGAGAAAAAAAGAAAGAGTAAGGAAGAGGGGCAAAATTCGAGTGAAAAAAGAGTGGAGATAATGATAAGAGGAATGAATTGAGTGTGAATGAGGGCGAAAAGGTAGAGGGCAAAAAAAGGCTGAATTTCTATACAAAAGCAAGTGAGTTAAAAAGGGCATTAGTTGAAGAAAAGAGTGTATTAGTAATGGTGTTTAAGGAGTCCTATTTGAACACTAATGAGCTAACACCATCTTTGCCAAGTTCTTTTATTTCTCTTTTGCGGGGAATATAATGATGTCTTTCCAGAAGAAGAGCCAAATGGATTGCCACCACTAAGAGGAATTGAACATCAAATTGATTTCATCCCCGGAGCGGTGCTTCCAAACCGACCAACATACAGAGCCAACCCGGAAGAGACAAAAGAAATTCAAATGCAAGTGGAGGAGTTGTTGACAAAGGGTAAAATTAGAGAAAGCATGAGTCCTTGTGCCGTACCAGTGATCGTGGTACCAAAAAAAGATGGAGCGTGGAGAATGTGTACAGATTGCCGTGCCATCAACAAAATCACTGTAAAGTATCGCTATCCTATTCCTAGGTTAGATGATATGCTTGATGAATTACATGGTGATGTAGTCTTCACTAAAATTGATTTAAAGAGTGGATATCATCAAATTCGAATTAAAGAAGGTGATGAATGGAAAACTGCCTTTAAAACAAAGTATGGTTTATATGAGTGGTTAGTAATGCCTTTTAGTTTAACTAATGCTCCAAGCACTTTCATGAGATTAATGAACCATGTTTTGCGTAACTTTATCGGCAACTTTGTTATAGTTTATTTTGATGGCATCCTTATCTATAGCAAAAGCTTAGTGGAACATCTTGATCATGTGCGTGAAGTGTTAAACACTTTAAGAAGAAAGTCTTTGCATGCTAATCTGAAAAAGTGTTCTTTTTGCATGGACAAAGTTGTTTTTCTTGGATTTGTAGTAAGTGCTAATGGAATTGAAATGGAAAAGGAAAAAGTCAATGCTATTTTAGATTGGCCAATTCCTAAAAGCATTGCTGAAGTGAGAAGTTTTCATGGTCTTGCAAGCTTCTATAGGAAGTTTGTAAAGAATTTTAGCACCATTGCTGCACCATTGAATGAAATAATCAAAAAGGAAGTTGGTTTTCATTGGGGAGAAAAACAGCAACATGCATTTGAACTCCTTAAAGAAAAATAACTATTGCACCTATTCTTGCATTACCTAATTTTGATAAATCATTTGAGCTTGAATGTGATGCATCCGGAGTGGGTGTAGGTGTTGTTTTGATGCAGGAGGGAAGACCAATCGCTTACTTTAGCGAGAAGTTGAAAGGAGCACAATTGAACTACCCGACATATGATAAAGAGCTCTATGCTTTGGTGAGAGCATTGGAAACTTGGCAGCACTACTTGTGGCCAAAGGAGTTTGTGATTCATACTGATCATGAGTCTTTAAAATATCTCAAAGGCCAAGGTAAGTTGAACAAGCGACATATCAAATGGGTGGAGTTCATTGAATCATTTCCTTACGTGATTAAATATAAAAAGGGGAAAGAAAACATTGTAGCCGATGCATTATCTCGGAGGCATGCCTTAATCACTACATTGGGTTCTAAGCTTCTTGGTTTTGAGTCAATAAAGGAAATGTATGACAATGATCCTGATTTCTCTTCTATTTATATAGCTTGTGAGCATGCTGCATTTGGAAAGTTCTATAAACATGAAGGATACTTATTTCGTGAAAACAAACTTTGCATCCCTAAATGTTCTATTCGAGAGTTACTTGTTAGAGAAGCACATGGGGGAGGTTTGATGGGACACTTTGGTGTGCATAAAACCTTGGAAGTCCTACGTGATCATTTCTTTTGGCCTTGTATGCGTGTTGATGTTGAGAGAATTTGTGAAAAGTGCATAACTTGTAAACATGCTGAATCAAAATCACAACCTCATGGAATGTATAAACCTTTACCTATTCCAAATGAACCTTGGGTGGACATATCTATGGACTTTGTTTTGGGTTTACCTAGAACAAGTAAGGGTAGAGATTCTGTGTTTGTGGTTGTTGATAGATTTTCTAAAATGGCACATTTCATTCCTTGTCATAAAAGTGATGATGCTACTCATGTTGCTGATTTGTTCTTTAGAGAAATTGTGCGTTTGCATGGAGTTCCAAGAACAATTGTGAGTGATAGAGATGCAAAATTTTTAAGTCACTTTTGGCGTGTGTTATGGAGCAAATTGGGAACTAAACTTCTATTTTCTACTACTTGCCACCCACAAACCGATGGGCAAACCGAAGTAGTAAATAGAACTTTGTCTCAACTACTTCGAACTTTGATTCAAAAGAACTTAAAGAATTGGGAAGATTGTTTGCCATTTGTTGAAGCTACTAACTTTACTCCTTTTGAAGTTGTTTATGGCAAGTCTGATCTTGTTGATGGAAAAAGCAAGTCTTGATGGAAAAGCAGAGAATTGGTAAAGAAGTTGCATGAAAAGGTGAAACTTAATATTGAGAAACAAACCGAGCGATATGTTAAACAAGCCAACAAGGGTCGAAAGCAAGTAATATTTGAACCAGGAGATTGGGTGTGGCTGCACTTGAGAAAAGAAAGGTTTCCAACGAAGCGAAAGTCCAAGCTACAACCAAGGGGTGATGGGCCATTTCAAGTGATTGCAAAGATCAATGACAATGCCTACAAGATTGATCTTCCAGGTGAGTATAGTGTGAGTGCTACTTTTAATGTGTCTGATCTATCTCCTTTTAATGCAGAATCAGATTCGAGGATGAATCCTTTCGAAGAAGAAGGGAATGATGAAGGTCATCCTGCAGTTACAACTCAAGGAAATAAAGAACCGATGATGATTCATGGAGGGCCAATCACAAGAGCAAGAGCTAAACAAATTAAACAAGCTTTGATGACTCTTGTTGCTGAAATTAAAGAAAATGTGCAAGGGAGCTCAATAGAAGGCCAAGTAATTAATGTTATTCAAGTTGTTGGGCCATAATGCATCTAATAAGTTGGGCTCAAGCATGGAACTGAATTGAAGACTTAATTTGGAGTCATAGGCCATGATTTTCGTCCAACACCTCAAGCCCAAGAGGAGTGATGTTTCATTTTGCTTAAAATGGTCAATTTTCAGCATTTTGTTAGTCAAAGTGTCTTAGTTAAGTTAATCAAGTATGATTATTCAATAAAGTAAGTCTAGTAGTCATTTTCCAAGTCTAGAAAGGTTGTCTAGTCTAGTAATCATTTTCCAAGTCTAGTAAAGGTGGTCTAGAGTGTCTCTTCAAATGGGGGAGTCATTTTCTATGTTGTAAGACTAGAAAAAGGGGTCAAGAATGTCTCTTCAAATCCCATGAAAAGCCAATTCGGGATTAACATTGAAGCATCATATTGTAACTATAAAAGCATGGCAGCCCATGTAAGAATGGAGAATTGATTGATATATTGAAATTGGCATTTGCCTTTGTGAGTTGAAATTCTCTTTGTAGAGTTTTCAATTGTTTAAGAACTTATCAAGATACTTGAGCAATATCTTGTGGTGTTCATCATACCAAGGTTCTTGGCTGATCATATAGCCAGCGGGTCAAGGTTTTAAAGCTCTAGGCAAGATCAAACTAGATCATCGATCTGGAATATCCGCTGCCTACTTGTATACGTTGGGTTCTTGAATCGATATATTCAATTGGTCCTTCGTACAATCCGTATCATGTAAGAAGCCAGGACATGAAGTCTCTAATTGTCCACTTTTAAAAGCTAAGCGAGAAAGAAGAGAACAAACATCCGGAGGTAGAGCTCGAATGTATGCTATGACTCAGGAAGAAGCTGATCAGAACCCGAGTACAATGTCAGGTATGCTAACCATCTCTGGAATACCGCTCTTGTACTTTTCGACAATTGGTGCCACACATTCGTTTTTATCTGCCAAATTTCATGCTATATTAGGACATAAGAGTGCTAGAGTAAGTGAACCCCTTGAGGTTGGCTTGCCATCTGGAGATTCAATAACAACTGACTCAGTAAATAAGGATGTTGAAGTGAATATAGGGGGAAAATATCTTAAAGCTGATCTATACATAATTAAGATGAAGGATTTTGATGTAATCTTAGGTATGAATTGGCTTAGTAGATATCAGGCAGACATTAAGTGTCACGAGAAAGAGATAATATTCAAACTGCCAGGAAATGATGAGATAAAATTCTATGGGATTAAGTCTAAGACAGTACCACGACATTTACCCACTAATCAAAAATTCTCTCTCTAATTTTTTCCTACGTTTGCCGGCGCGTCCGTGCCCGCCTCCATCTCCGGCGTCATCTCCGGCGACCTGGTCGGCAAATCATCATAACGAACTTAGGTGATTATCTTTTTTCTGATTTCCATGTATTCATCACCGTCGATCAGCTACTTCAACTCCGACCAAATCTTTTTCTGATTTTCCGATTATGGATGTATTTTTATTCCCTGAGATTCAAACATCTAACAGCCCATCCAATATCTCACCCAACGTTGATTACCAACACCTCAAGCCCAAGAGGAGTGATGTTGTCCCGTCGAAATACCACTTGCAGCCCACGCCATCGAAGGCCGCTGCTTCTCATGCTTCAAACAACTCCCATCCCTCCCAAGAAGTTGCAGCAAATTCGTCCTCCATGGTGGTCCCTCCTTCCTACTCCATCCAAGTTGCGGTCCCCACCATGCCTAGGGCTCTTTGGACGTCCAACCCCATGGTGGAACAAGTAGATTCCCTTTCTATGATGGTCCCCTCCACTAACATGAAGTCTTATGATGCAGTGGTCCCCCCCATGTCTTTTTTGGCATCCTCCATTGAAAAAGTCACGCCCTCCCCAAATTCTTGTAAGATGACAGCCTCTTTTGAGGACATTGTGGTCCCCTCCAAGCCTTCTTGGGCGTCCCCAATTGTTAAGGGAGCGGTCCACCCCTTTCATCCTTCAATTGACGTATTCAAGCCCCCCTCAAAGCACTTGAAAGCCTCAACACCTGATTTGACTGCGGTCCCCACCAATTCTTTTCTTATGGCTCCTTCCTTTGATGAATTAGTGGTCCCTTCTAAGCCATTGAGGGCGTCTCCCATTGACGTAGACACGATCCCCACATATGACAGATCCAGCTTACGAGATATTCCACGAAACAACAAGGATCGAGAGACGACGAAAAAACACGCAGGGAATGGGAACAAACATATGAACTTCGTCCAATTCTTTACGAAAGATGAGCCGCGCCCGTGAAAAAAGGCGACTACTTTTCGGTAACTATAGACGAACAAATTTATCAACAAAGGATGGCCGAATTGAGGAATACGCTGATTGGGAGAATTCTTTTGCCAAAAGGGTTTAAGCCATTAACACTGCCGGAGTTAAAATCGAAACTGACAAATTTTTGGAATATTGTGGATGCATGGAGATTGATCCATTTGGGAAAAGGATATTACAACTTGCAGTTCACCAACATGGAGGAGAGGAATCGAATATTTTCAAAACGACGTGGAATCGCAACCTGGTTCGATTCGATTAATGAAATGGATGCAAGACTTTAATCCTTATAGGGTTAACACATCAACGACCTACAGGTTTGGATTCGTATCTATGAATTAGGATTTGAATACGGCACCCATCACTCATCAATAATATCGCTAAGCTTTGTGGGAACCCCTATTCAAATCGATGAACGATCCTTGAATGGAGAAGTTGGACATTTCATTCGAGTGCTTGTTGAAATAGATTTAAATAAGCCATTACAAGAGTTTATAATGATAGAAAGAGTTGGACATGGCTCTTTCGTATCTCTCGATTATGAAAATCTTCCGAATTTTGTGTTCACCGCAAAATAGTGGGACACAATATTAATTGTAGGCACTATACGCTAGGAAGCACGCCCTCAAACCGAACAGCCACGAGAAAATGGACAGCCCGGTGAGAGGGCGTTCAATGGAAAGAGGTCGCAATTTACGAGAACAAAGGAAAAGGGGTGGTAATGGAAGAATGGGTTCAAGTGAGGAAACGTGGAGTCCGGCCTATGGAGACTAACCCAACGAACATCATCAATACGCGAAACTCCTTCACATCACTACAGGATAATGATGAGAATGAACATGTGATGCTCATGGATAATTTGAGGGGAATAGAAACATCTAACGAGAGGAAATAAGGATCACACGGAAGAGAGGGATGATTTTATCTCTCACAATCCGGACAAGGCGGATTATTTTGGCGGACCCAAGTACAATGAACAAAGATACGGACAATGGCAAGGTACAGGATAATGGATTGGATAAAGTTCAAAAAGCAATCGAAGAAGTGGCCAGCAACAAACCCATTAACACCTATGAGATCACTTCCACGAGCCACAAGGATAGCTTTAAAGCAATGGTGGTGGCAGCTAAAAAGCGATGGGCAGACTTGGAAGAAGAAGAACAACTAGGTAATGCTTTCATTGAGAGTATTGATTCTGATACGCACGTGGTGCGTCCCCCTCCCCCTAATTTATCATGAATTGCTTGTTCTGGAATGCTAGAGGTCTTGGTAATGAGGCTTCTAGATCCATGCTCAAGGAATTATGTCGTGTTTATAAACCTGATATAGTTGCAATTGTGGAGCCGAAAGTTCAATTTTCTACTATTAGCGCTTCATTTTGGAATGCTATTAGTCTAACCCTGGTTGCAGAGAATTTCCGCATTAATGGCATTCCAGATATTTGGGTTTTTGTTCGTACTACTAACATGCAGGTGCAGTTTCATTGGGCCTCTGATCAAATTGTGGTTTGTAAAGTGGGGTCCGAGAATCACCGATTTTTAATGGGTTTCGTGCATGCCCATTGTTCGTATATTGCTAGACGGAAACTTTGGTTTGATGTGCGTGCGTTAAAGATAATTTGGTTATGGTGGGGATTTTAATGCCATTCTGGGAGCTCATGAATGACAGGGTGGAGCTCGGATCCACGACATTTCATGCTGGGAGTTCAAAATATTTATTGATGACAACAATCTCATTCAGGTTCCAATGGTAGGGAACGACTATACATGGGGTATTTTCCAGCCGGCAAGGGGTCTAATTCAAGCGAAGTTGGATAGGATTTTGGCCACTAATCAGTTCATGAATCTGTGGCATACTATTGGTGGTATGGTGGGTTTGAGACACTCCTCAGATCATAATCCTATTATCTTAAGATGCAATTTTTCTACACCTCCTTCGGCGGCTCCATTTCGTTTTCAATCAATGTGGCTCCATCACGAAGGTTTTAAAAAAGTGGTGGCTGACTCATGGGGGATGGAGTGTCCAAACAATCATCCTATGGCCCGTGTTATGCAAAAACTTAAAAGATTACGGTCCATTCTTTGACAGTGGAACTACACGGTTTTTGGAGATGTTAATCGACAGGTTGAGGAAGTGCAGCAAAAACTTACGGATTTTCAATCTCACATCTCCGCATTTGGGTATTCTCGACAAAGATTATTCCAGGAGCTTGATTTACATAATGATCTTAATCACCGCTTAATGACAATATGAGTTGTTGCGACAGAAAAGCCGAACACAGTGGTTGCAGGATGGCGATTGTAACACTGAGTTTTTTCATCGGAAATTACGCGCCAAGAGGTCTCGTAGCCATGTCACCCATATGCTTGCAAATGGGCAAATGACGGATGATCAACAGAGCATCAAAAACCACATCATCCAATATTATGAACAGCTTTTTGCGGAATCGGATAACGGTAATGCTGATTATTCCATGGTGGACAATGTGGTTCACCAAACGGTAACTCAGGAGGAAAATTCCAGGTTGTGTTCAATTCTTACAGATGATGAGATTAAGGAAGCCGTTTTTAATTTGAGTCCTGATAGTGCTCCAGGGCCTGATGGTTTTGGGGGGTACTTCTATCATAGCTGTTGGGATATTATCGCTGTGGGCATTTTGCCGGTTGTTCGTTCATTTTTTGTTAGCCACAGACTGCCTAAAGGATGTAACTCGAGCTATATGGTTTTAATTCCGAAGAACAACAACGCTGTTCGTGTGGAGGAGTACATGCCAATTATCTTAAGTAACTTCTTGTTCAAGATAGTTACTAAGATCTTAGCCGTCCGGTTTGGGGATATTTTGAAAGAGCATGTGCATGGTATGCAATTTGGCTTTATTAGGAAAACAAATCCATGATTGCATTGCCTTGGCATCGGAAGGAGTTAACTGTCTTCTTAATCGCTCTAGTACGCCGAATATGATTCTTAAGGTGGACATTAGAAAAGCTTTCGATACATTGAGATGGGATTTTATTTACCACGTGCTTCGACGTATGGGGTTCGATCAGGGGTTCTTGAGTTGGGTGACATCGATTTTTAACTCGGCAAGGATTTTGATTCTATTAAATGGGGGTCCGGAGGGATATTTCGAGATGCACTCGGGAGTCCGTCAAGGAGACCCTCTATCTCCCCTTCTTTTCGTGCGGCGGAAGACGTATTAGCGTACATTGGATATGGCTATTCAACGAGGGATATATTGCTCCGTTTAAAACTACCCGCAATTTCGGTCTTCCTCCGTGTTTACTATATGAGATGATATTCTTATCATGACAGCAGCTTCTTGGGAGAATTGTCATCATATTAACGTATTTTGACTAGTTATGGGCGCATCTCCGGCCAAAGAATTTAATCCGGAGAAGACGAAGGTCTATTTCCGTGACAATACGCCTATTCGGATTATGAGAAGAGTTGAGAATCATCGCAGATTACGCATGGCGCTTTTCCCATCACTTATTTAGGAGTCCCTTGTTCAAAGGGACGCCCAAAATAAGATATTTCAGCCTACACATGATAAAATTCTGTCCAAATTTAAAAGGTGGAAAGGTACGTCCTTATCGATGGCTGGTCGCATTACTCTTGTTAATTCTGTCATTTCTAGCTCGTATGTTCACTCGATGCTTGTATATCGTTGGCCGAGGACATTGCTCAAATCAATGGAAAAGGATATGAAAAATTTTATCCGTCCGGTGATATTAATAAGAAAGGTGCGGTGTGAAAGAAATTGGGCGAGGTGTTGTGCACCTAAAGAGGAAGGAGGACCGGGAGTTCGATCTCTTGTGGCGGCTAATAAAGCATTTCTTATGAAGGCTGCATGGAAGTTGCTTCAATCTAGGTCTATGGTTTTCGAGATTTTGCGGCATAGATATTTCAATGGTGGGCCCAGAATGGCATATATTGGATCGTCGATTTGGTCGGGACTGCGTCCGGTGGTCTTGGAGATGATTTCCCAATCACGCTGGATTTCGGGAAAGATCGGAGTTCAATTCTGGTTGGATAATCTGGTTAGGTTACTCAATTGCAGATCGCATTGGTATTCCGCCTCATCTGTTTCAATATTACGAATACCCTATTTCGGATTACTTTTATAATGGGGTGTGGCATTTCTTGAGGAATTCATTGTGGAGTATACAGGGGTTGTCATTGATATTCTTAATTTTCCGATTGCCCCGCATTCGATGGGACGTGACGCGTGTGGATTCACTCTAAGGAGGGGACGTATCCTCTAAGGAGGCTTACACTTTGGCTCGTAATCAATTCCCGAGAGGTTCAATGGGGTAAGTGGATTTGGTCTTCACACATTCCGTTGAGAAGATCAATCTTTGTTTGGCGATCAATTCATAATCGACTACTGTTCTTGATAACATTCGTGGATCTTGGGGTCCCACAGACTTGTTCATTTTGCTACGCAGATTGAGTCGATTGATCATTTATTCACACGGTGTCGGTTTGCTTTGGCGATTTGGGAATGGATTCAAGACGCTTTCGAGGTGCAAATGCCACTTAATGGAGGCGTGAATCATTTTTATGTTTGGGCTATTCAACAACGTTTCAGTCCATGACTTGCTTCACTCGGAAAACGGCTATCATTTCGACTATTTGGGTTATTTGGCATGCACGCAATGAATGGATATTCGTGCACGTTAGACCCCTTCACACGCTGCTATCATATCATTTTGGTTAAGGCATTCATCATGGAATCAAGCAACCAAAGATTGCAACTATATGTCCAACTCGGTTTATGATCTTTTATGCTTAAGAAGGCTATCTGACGGGGAAGGCCAAAACCACCACCGTCATCAAGCACGTTAGATGGTACCCTCCATTACCAGGATGGATGAAGGTGAATACGGATGGATATACACGAGGAGCAAGGCGGATGTATGGCGGTGGGCATCTTTCGAAATTGCAGAGGTTTCTTCAGGATGTTTTAGTCATAATGTTGGTAGAGGCTTTGCTTTTGAATCGTAACTTATTGCAGCAATGACAAAGCCTATCGAGAGGGCGTTTAAGTGAGGATGGATCAAGTTGTGGTTAGAATCGGACTCAACGTACGTATGCGGGTTCTTGGAAACAAGATCTCTTCGGTACCATGGAAGTTCTTAGCTAGATGGAGGATGACACTTCACTATATCTCTCAAATGGAGTTCAGAGTCTCACATATCTACAGGGAGGGCAACAAAGTAGCGGATAAACTTTCTAAGATGGACGTCCCCTTGGAGTGGTCATACACGATTCCTGAGTCGATTGTCACCGAGTTGAATGAAGACGAAGAGCGGCGCGATTTCATTCCGGTTTACATAGTTCTGGGGTACTCTTTTTCCTATCAAAGGTTTTTCCCTCTGGGTTTTACTTTGATAGGTTTTAACGAGGCCCCAATGTTGGCTATCTGCTTGGCTTGTAAGCAGTTTCATTAAGTTTCTTTTGATCGAACTTTGAGGCATTTCACTTTTGGTTTATGCTAGCTGCTTGGCTTGTAAGCAGCACCATCTTTTCTTTTTTATATATCTGATCACTTTATCAAAAAAAAAAGTCTAAGGCAGTACCACGAGTGATATCGGCAATGAAGGCAAGAAAGATGTTGAAAAAGAAAATTGTCAAGGATATCTAGTGAGTTTAGTAGATACCTCGACAACCAAAGTGACACCTAATGATGTACCAATAGTGCAAGAATTTTTGGATGTATTTCCAAAAGACTTGCCGGGAATTCCTCCAGATCGCCAGGTTGAATTTGTAATAGATTTGGTACCTGGGGCAGCACCTATATCTAAGGCACCCTATAGGATGGCGCCAAAAGAGTTACAAGAGTTAAAGGCGCAAATACAAGAACTTTTGGATTTGGGATTTATTAGACCTAGTGTATCACCGTGGGGAGCACCAGTTCTGTTTGTAAAGAAAAAAGATGGGTCACTTAGAATGTGTATCGATTATAGAGAACTTAATCGACTCACAGTGAAGAACAAGTACCCACTACCGAGGATTGAAGACTTGTTCGATCAATTGAGAGGTGCCAGCACTTTCTCTAAGATTGACTTGAGATCCGGATATCATCAGTTAAAAATTAAAGAGAGTGATATCCCGAAAACGGCATTTAGAACCCGATATGGACATTATGAGTTTGTAGTAATGCCATTTGGGTTAAGTAATGCACCAAAGAAAAGTATTCATGGACTTGATGAATAGAGTATTTCATCTGTATCTAGACCAATTCGTCATAGTCTTTATAGATGATATACTTGTATATTCAAATAATAGAGAGCAACATACTGAGCACTTAAGAATAGTGCTAGAAACAGTTCGCAAGGAAAAGTTATATGCGAAATTCAAGAAATGCGAGTTTTGGCTAGATCGAGTGGTGTTTCTTGGACATGTAATCACTGCTCAAGGAATTGAAGTTGACCCGGTTAAAGTTGAAGCAATCAATGAATGGAGTGCACCTACGAATGCGAATGAAGTTCGCAGTTTTCTAGGTTTGGCAGGCTATTATCGGAGATTTATTGAAGGATTCTCAAAGATAGCTGCACCTATGACTCGACTGACAAGAAAAGGGGAGAAGTTCCAATGGAATGAGAAATGCGAAGAAAGCTTTCAGGAGTTGAAGCGAAGGCTTACTTCTGCATCAGTATTAACTATTCCTGACCCCACTAAAGATTTTGTTATTTATAGTGATGCATCAAAACAAGGCTTAGGATGCGTGCTAATGCAATATGGTAAAGTGGTTGCCTACGCCTCAAGATAACTAAAGCAACATGAGTTAAATTATCCTACTCATGACCTAGAGTTAGCTGCTGTAGTGCATGCATTAAAGATCTGGCGCCATTACCTATATGGAGGGAAATGTGAAATCTTCTTTTTTGAATAATCACGAATATATATAAAAATGAAAAGAGAGTAATCCTGATCCCAAGCAGATCAGGTAACCAAATGAAAGCCTGGAAATAAATTCAACAACCAAAGTACGCAGTGGTCACAAGCCGACCAAATGGCTGAATGGTTGGGGCCTCGTTAAAACCTTCCAAGGTAAAACCCACCCTTGTGGGAAAAACCCTTGGAAGGAAAAAGAGTACCCCAGAAACATAAGGCGCCTAAAAAAGAAACTCAAGCGTGGCGCATTAATTAACAAACCTATAAGTGGATTGGCCAACATAATCATCCGTGATGTATTGAAGCAGTCCGTGGGTGGGACGCCCACCGTGACGCCACTCTCCGTCTTCTTGCTCAAAGCATGTCACGCCACCCGATTGCCTTCGCGAAAGATATGAGAGACTACAAGATCAATGCCACCGAGTAAATGCAACATTTGGCGCCAATATCCGAGGTGGCGCCATGGGACCTCCATCGTTCTCTTCTCCAAAGAGGTTCACCACATACTTCGAATCCGATTCGGCCCAAAGTTTCGTCCATCCTTTTACAAATGCGTAATGAATCACCCACATTGCCGCAACCAATTCCGTCGAATGCGCACTCGAACCACAACGATGGACAAAGCATCCGCGAAAGAATCCTCTACAATTTCGAAAGACACCGGATCTTTGTAAGATTGCTCGGCGCCCTAAAGCGCGCCATCCGTGTTAACCTTGATCCAACCACGGGAGGGGTTTTGCCATTGGACCTCCACAATCCTCTGAGCACGTCTAACTCGTCCGGGGACTCTTAAACCACGCAGGATAAAGAGGTCTGTTGATTGTTATTCATGCATCCCCGGTCCAAAGATGCTTGATTCAACAATGAGTACTGTTGGCGAATGAGAGCCGCCTCGGAGTCCAGATTTTGTTGTGAAAAATCAGCTCATTACGGATGTGCCAAAGAAGCGATGCGCAGGATAATATTGCCACACGCCAAAGGAAAGTGACTGGTCGCTAAAGTGGAATGCCATGAGCCGTACAATGATTCGTTGAAACCGTAAGCCTGGAAGGGGTGCACGTGAAAGGCTTGGAAGATCCAATGCCAAAGATGCCCTGCAAAAGCACAAGAAACAAATAAGTGATCGACCGATTCCCCGATTCCCGCAAAGAACACAAACCGAAGGGCCGTAGAAACTTCCCTAGCTCGTAAAGAGTCCCGGACTCGCCAATCGGTTGTGTATAGCTCTCCATGCCACCACCGACGCTGCGTTCCAGGGATATGCCGGGACCAAATCCAAGAACCCCATCTAACTGTCGGGCGCTGAGGGCGTAAGAATTTATAAGCCGTCTTCGAGGTAACTGAACCATCTTCAGAGTTCATCCAAACACGAGTATCCCGAGATGTAGGCGCAATTGGGATACGCACAATAGCTCGAACCAACTCCAAATAAGCCTCCACAAAGGGGAGGGTGAAGTGCCAGATCCATCATAAAAGTAATCGAGATACGCTGTTGGAATAAATACCTATAATATTCGGAATGCCAATTCACAAGAATGGAATATCCCAACCAATTATCAATCCAAAATAATACCTCGGAATTGGCGCCTGGTATCCAACGAGAATCATCCACGCAGTCAAAAATACAGGGTTTAATCCCAGGCCAAATAGAAGAAGGAAGGAAGGACCTCCGGATGTCCCCATTTCTAGTAAAGTACCGTTGTCTGAGGGTCTTGAAAACCAACGAGTCCGAGTTCAGAACCTTCCAGCCCAATTTCATTAAGAAAGCCTTGTTAGTAGCCTTGAGCGATCGCACGCCCAATCCTCCCTCCGCCCTGGGCGTGCAACATGTATCCCAGTTGACCACTACCTTTCCTTTAGAATTCACATCTCCTGTCCAGATGAAATTACGCATGGCTTTTTCCATTTGTTTTTTAGCGTGTGCCATTTATAAATCATCATGGAGTGCACGAAAGAACTGGTTATCACCGAGTTAACAAGGCAAACCCTACCATCGAGGGAAAGGGACGAACCTTTCCATCATCGGAACTTAAGGATTATCTTGTCAAAAATGGGCTGTAAATCCGCGACCTTTGGGGCTCCCTTGAAAATTGGAGCGCCCAAGTAGATGGTGGGGAACGTCCCTGGATGAATCCCCAAAATATGTTGCACCCTCCCGCGTACATAATGCGAAACCTGCGCCCCAAAATAAGCCTTGGATTTCGAGATCGAACACTTGACCCGAGATATCCGCATAGTGAGTAAGAATCTGAAGCAAGGCCCAGGCATTGGAAGAAGACGCCCCCGCACATGATGACGATATCATCTGCATAAAGAATGGATGCTGGGAAGATGATACTCCTTGGCGCCGTGAAGGCAGATAACCTGGACTGATCCATCGCTGATGTGATAAACCGACCCAGGACCTCCTCCGCAATACAAAACAATAGGGGTGATAAAGGATCCCCTTGCGACCCCCTCCGAACAGCAAAATAACCAACAGCGCCCCATTCAACAAAGACCGATATTCGGACGCAGAAGAACCACCTCCACCCAACACACGAACGTCTCGGAGAATCCAAAACGTCGCAATACATAAAGTAAAAATCCCATCTCAATGTGTCTAATGCCTTACGAATATCTATTTTCAGGATCATATTCGAATCCGTGCGTCCCTGTAAGACATTAAACCCTTCGGATACCATGGCAATACACTCATGAATTTGTCTACCAGGATAAAACCAAACCGAGTCGGGATAAATAGTTAGCAATAATAGAACCCAAGCGCGTAGCCAATATTTTCGTGATAATCTTGAAAAGGAAGTTGCTCATGACGATAGGGTGGAAGTTTTCAATGACATTGGCATCCTTAGTCTTAGGGATGAGCGCCATGAAGCTGGCATTCAATCCCAGAGGTAGAGACGAATTGTTAAAGAAATAGCGAACAACGTCTGTTACCTCAGCAGATATGACTTTTAAATGGCAAGTAAAGAGCCCATTAAACCCATCAGGCCCCGGGGAGCTGTCTGGATCCATATCAAACACCGCTGTCTGCACTTCGGAATAAGAGGGAATGACTGTTAGGGAAGCATTGTCCCGCGCCCCAACCATTGGAGTGAGTACCTGGTCGACCAGCGAGAAATTCGTGGTGGAGCTCCCGTTTTCCGCAAAGAGCTCCTCGTAAAATGAAATAATATGATTCCCAAGGACCGTAGCATCATCAGTGAAGTTCCCTGCCACCATAAGTCCCTGAATCCCCGTGCGTCGAAGCACGAATCGACACGCCGATGAAAAAATGTTGTGTTTCGGTCGCCATCCTTAAGCCAGGCAGTTCGGGCCTTTTGCTTAAGGAATTCAGCCTGTGACTGCAACATCTGCGAAAGCTTCAATTGGACGTCCAACTCTCTATCTCAGAGAGAGGAGGTATAGCCCACAGCCTCAATATCTGCCTGAATCTGACGAAGGAGCTCCATCTGGCTGTCCACACTGCGGTTAACATCCCCAAACACATCCCTGTTCCAATCTTTAATAGCATATCGCAACCGCTTGAGCTTCCACATAACTCGCAGTAAAGGGTTGTGCGTGTCAAATGGAGAGCCCCAAGAGGTTGGAACCAAATCTCGGAATGAATCGTGGTGAATCCACATACGCTGAAAACGAAATGGGACTGGACCCCTAGTAGTGGTCGAAGAGCAAGTAACCAAAATGGGGTGATGATCGGAACCAATGCGAGGAAGAACTAAGCCCTTGACCTCCTTCCAAAGAGCGAAAAAAGGGCAAGTAGCCAGGGCTCTGTCCAACTTAGCCTGAAGTAAAGATAGAGGCCTCCGTGGAGAGCACCAAGTAAATGAATTCCCCGTCGTTGGAACCGCAAACAAATTGGTGTCCTCTATGAAATCCCTGAAGTCCTGGCACGAGGCTTGGGAAAGAGTGTCATTGCGCGAGCATTCATGGTGCCCCAAAACCGCATTGAAATCCCCAACAAGCAACAGATCAGCCAGACCCAAATTCCGCAAATCCAACCATAGCTCACGGCGTGCAATGTAATCACACAAACCATGAGTAAATCCAACATGAAAAATCAAAGAACCAAATTGAACATGGAAAACAATACACTGGGTAGAAGACCAGACCTGATTAAGAATTGTGATAGTGGAGTCGTGAAGAACCCAAATGTCCGCCGCCCATTAACTCGAAAATTTTGTCCCGCAAGTGTCAAACCCAGGCTCTGCCAGTAAGAGTCGGAAATAGTCGAAAAGTCCACCTTAGGTTCACAAATAGCCATAATGGAAGGTTTATGCTTGTGACATAAAGCCTTAAGAACATTGCGAGATGCAACATTCCCGATCCCCCGAATGTTCCAAAAGATGCAATTCATTGAGACGGTTGAGGGGGAGTCGCCCGTGACGATCGCACGGTGAAAAACAGCGTGTGGCGCATAACAGAGTCTGATGATTGTGGAGGATCCACATCATCCACATAATCTGCCCATTTTTTGGATGCTGCGAAGTTCATCTCGTGTGGTTCTAAGCTTTCCGTTTCAATAGTAATGTCATGAGCGGGGGGTGTCGGTCCTGACGTGATTTTCTGGAGAATTCGATCTTTGGCTGAATCCAAAGAGTCTGTCTTAAGGCACGACTCGAGCACGAATAAGCTTCCCCAAAGGATATCTTGTGATCGTGAGGCATAATTGCGGAGGTGAAACGGTTGGCGATCGAAGTATCGACCTTGGGCAATGACCCCCTGGCAGATACTCGGTGTAGTCATCGTGGGTTGTCGATCATCGGGATTCAATCAACCAAGCGCCTCGAAGGTGTTACCAAGATGGATTGCTGAAGGGCAAGCGACTATGGCGCGAGGGGAAGATCCTGCGCACGTAGTCGAACCCGTATTTCCCATTGAGTCATCAACGGCCTTGCCCTTGTCCTGCTGAACATGACGATAAACTCTACGATCCCTGGAACGCCCTCGCCGAATGCAATTGTTGCGGTTTGTCGCTCCTGGCCGTCCCCGGGCGGTGACGTACGCCCATCCTTATTCGTATTACCCGGCTGTGTTAAAACGACAAGAAGCTGTAGAGTGCCCCGTAACACTGCACGTCGAGCAAAATGCCGGTAGTTTTTCATAAGTGACGGAAACAAAAGAGCATTTGCCGGTGTGTTCAATCATAATATGTTCCTCCAAAGGTTTGGAGAGGTCAACATCCACCAGAACCCGAACAAAATGGCCCAAGGAACCATCCAAAGAACGCTGATCAATCTGCAATGGGTTCCCAAGAGCATTGGCAATCCCCATGATTGTATTGGGGTCCTAGTATTCTAGGCTGAGTTCAAAAATCCGCACCCAAACACTGGCTACTGAAGCTGAGCCTTGTAAGGGTTGAAGTCAGGCACCCACGGAGATAGACGGATAATACCAGGGTTAAGCGTCCAATTGGTGCGTTGTTGGGCCCGAGAACGATCCTGCGCATTAAACAATTTGACACAAAAGAATCCCTTGCCCAGGGGAATTAGTTTCCATTCATTCTTGATGCCCCATAATTCAGATAAGCATTTTTGTAAAAGCATGGTAGCCCATGGCTTGGTACCTTTTCCTAAAATAACCCGTCCAATTAATGAGTAGGAAAATTCAGCGAGACGTTGCTGGTAAATGTTATCACCAATAGTTACGGAATAGTAATCACCTTTGCGAACTGGTTTGGGGATCGGATTTTTACCGAGAGACCACCGTAGAAAACAAATTGGAATTACCGGGGCCCGAGTCATGGAATACATTTGTTTGATACCGAAGCCTGTGTGAAAGTTGAGTGTCGGATGGGGTTTCCTGAAACCACCTGCGCAAAAGAATAAACTTGATGACCCATGTTACTAGCCGGAGGTTGTTGGGTTGACGAGTTGGGATGGCCCATGGTGGCAGAGCATCCAGCAAGGTGAGAAGCATTCATTGGTGGACATGCAGGAGGAGTGCTCTGAGGATGGGAGACTGTAGCCCAGGGGTCATCACTCCCCTGGGAGGGGACCACTCTGGAGGGCAGAGTGGCAGCCGGCCCAAAGGTAGCATGGGAGGGGCCGCCCCCCCCATGGCCATTGGCAGCTATGGGGGTAAAGGGCGCAAGAAGCGCTGGGCGGTGATGTAGGGGGCGCCCCCTTTCTTTAACCACATGGTGAGGAACCAGCCCTGGGTCGCGTACGAAGTCATTAATTTCTGGGAATAAGAGACCGTCCGCTGTCGTTGGGTTCTCGCCAGAAGGAGCAGAAAATTGCATGTGATCAACGTACGTTGGGGATGCAGCATGCTGTCTAGGGTTTGGTGTGTTGTCTAGGGTTTGGTGGTGCGACGCCTTTGATGAAAGTGATGTTTCTCGCTGTCGGGGATGAGAGGGTGGCGCAAAGTTGGAAGTAAGCCCATACCACGGAGGCTCCGCCATGGGAGCAACGGAGAAGACGACCGGAGTTTTCTAAGAATAGCCCGGGTTCGAACACTGGTCAACACCCTATTTTCCTATAAGAACCGTGTATCCCTTGAGGTTTCTCTATTTCCTTCTCTTTTGTTTATTTTCGGGAAAATGTGAAATCTTCACTGACCACAAAAGCTTGAAATATTTGTTTACTCAGAAAGAGCTAAACATGAGGCAAAGAAGGTGGTTGGAATTGGTGAATGACTATGATTACACTATCAGCTATCATCCAGGTAAAGCTAATGTTGTAGCTGATGCATTAAGTCGTAGAACAAAAGGAGAAATGTCAAGTCTGATATCTGAGCAAGAACATCTTGTGAGAGAATTCACCAGAATGAGAATTGAAGTAGTGGTGCCACCCAAAAGCACAGAGATAATACTAGCATGTTTGGTGGTGCAACCAACTCTGAGAGAGAAGATAAAAGAAGCTCAACCTCGAGATAAATTTTTGAGCAAAATGAAAGAAAAAGCTCGTGAAGGGATAGTAAAAGGATTTGTTATAACAAATGATGGTACTTTGACTTATGAAGGGAGATTATGCGTTCCTAAAGAAGAAAGGCATAGAAAAGAAATTCTCGAAGAAGCTCACTGTACGCCGTACACAGCTCACCCTGGAGGTACCAAAATGTATCGAGATTTAAGAGAAGTATTTTGGTGGCGAAGTATGAAAAGAGATATTGGAACTTTTGTAGAAAAATGTTTGACTTGTCAACAAGTTAAAGCCGAACACCAAAGACCATCTGGTTTGCTCAAACCACTTGACATTCCAGAATGGAAATGGGAGCACATAACTATGGATTTTGTGGTAGGGCTTCCACCATCGATCCCAAGGGAAACAAGGTTTGTTTGGGTTGTAGTAGATCGGTTAACAAAGTCACTCATTTCCTACCGATTAAAATGACGTTCAGTATGGAGCGATATGCACAAATTTATATTGAGGAGATAGTAAGACTTCATGGAGTTCCTGTGTCAATTGTTTCAGACAGAGATACATGTTTTACTTCTAAGTTTTGGAAAAGTCCAGAAAGTGCCTTGAGAACAAAGCTAAATTTTAGTACGGCTTATCATCCACAAACAGATGGGCAGTCTGAAAGGACTATACAAATATTGGAAGGTATGTTGAGAGCATGTGTGCTCGACTTAGGAAGTAATTGGGAAACATTATTACCTTTGGTGGAATTCGCTTATAACAACAGTTATCAAGCGACTATTGGGATGGCTCCATACGAGGCGTTGTACGGAAGAAAATGTAGATCGCCATTATATTGGAGCGAAGTTGGTGAAAGAAAAATTTTGGGGCCTGAATTAATTTGGCAAACTGTTGAGAAGATAGCTACGATACAAGATCGAATCAAGATGGCTCAAGATAGACAAAAGTCATATGCTGATAGACGGAGAAAACATATACAGTTTGATGAGGGAGAAAAAGTATTTCTGAAAGTAGCTCCTATCAAAGGTGTTATTCGATTTGGCGAAAAGGGAAAGTTGAAACCGAGATATATTGGTCCATTTGAAATCCATACACGAGTTGGAGATTTAGCTTATCAGCTAGCATTACCACCGAGTCTATCAAGTGTGCACAATGTTTTTCACGTCTCTATGCTAAGAAAGTACGTTCACGATCCAAGTCACATCGTGAATTATAAGGATCTGACAATCAACAATGACTTAACTTATGAGGAAGCACTAGAAGCTGTTTTGGAACGCAAGATTCACCATTTGAGAAATAAAGATATTGCTCGATCAAAGTACAATGGAGACGCGTCATGGCGTAAAATGAAGCTACTTGGGAGCGTGAAGAAGAGATTCGTGTCAAGTACCCAAGTTTTTCAATTCCAGGTAAGATATCGAATTTCGAGGACGAAATTATATTTAAGGAGAGTAGAATGTGATAGCCACTAACTAAAGTAAGGGTTACTTAGGGGTTATTTTAGGGGATTAGGGGTTATATAGATATTAGGGGCTATTTTAGGTTAGATGTTTAGGGGTTGTAATTAATTAGTATAAATAGGTGTAATCTCATACATAATTTTACACCAAAATTTCAAATAATTAAGGTAATTATATTTTCTCTCTAATTATCATTCAAGTTTCATATATATCTATATATATATATTCAAAATTCACAAGCTTCTTTCAATATTTTTCACAAATTCTTTCATTAATTAGTTTGATTTGTTAAAATCACATATATTAATTATATAATTTTATTTAATGTAGAAAACAAAGGGTCGAGGATTAGGACTTTTACTGTTCATTTTTCTACATCGAATATCTGCGATTATCAAGGTAGGGATTTCCATATTATTTGTCTTTATTTAATGTTTCGTGATTGTACTTCATTGATTGCAATAAATGTCAAGAGGAAATAAATTCATATAAGTTAGGGGCCATGCAAAGGGTCCGGGATCAAATGTATCTTCGGGGTGAACCCGCAATGCTATATGCAGGAACTGGCCAGTCAGAGGAAAAAGAGGAAATGAATGAATTTACTGTTGTAATTATGTGAATATTTATCATGTTATATTAAATATTGACAGATATATCCCTACTGAGCGAGATGAAGCTCACCCCTATTATTATCATGACTTTCAGGTTGAGGAATCCGACTGAAGATATGATGTTGTGGATGGTGGAATAAATCATGATATATTTATATTTTAATAATTGTGATCGGACTAAATTGTAGATTTATGTCTTTAATTTTTCCGATTTATGCTTGGAACAGTTGTTGAATATTTAATTTGGAAGATGTAATATTATATTATTATTATTATTATTATTATTATTATTATTATTATTATTATTATTATTATTATTATCATCATCATCATTATATTTTTTTCCTAAGAATTAAAATTCTAAATCAACTTTTTGATCATTATTGGGATCACTTTAATTTATAAATATATATTTTCTTAAAAATATTTTTAGAATACTTTAATTTTAGAAAATTGGGTCGTTACAAAACCCCACTTCAACGTATCAAACGCCTTACAGATATCAATCTTCAAGATCAAATTTGCATCAGTCCAACCATGCAAAACATTGGACCCTTAAAAAACCATGGCGATATAATCGTGAATCTGCCTCCCCAGAATAAACCCAAACTGCGTAGGAGATAAATAGGCAGAAATGATCGAGCCCAAATGAGTAGCCAAGATCTTGGTAATAATCTTGAAAAGAAAATTACTCATAATAATTGGCCGAAAGTTCTCAATAGAGTTAGCATCCTTAGTCTTCGGAATGAGTGCCATAAAACTAGCGTTCAACCCCGGAGGTAAGGATGAGCTGATAAAGAAAAAACGGACAACGGCGGACACACCTGCCGAAATAACATCCCAGAAATGATGAATAAACGTCCCATTAAAGCTGTCCGAGCCAGGAGAACTTCTGAACCCATATCAAAAACCGCTTCTTTAATCTCCAAATCCGAAGGAATAACCGTCAAACTAGCGTTATCCGAAGCCCCCACAATAGGAGAAATAACCTAATCAACCATAGTGTAATCCGAAGTGCTACCCCCTGAATCTGTGAATAGCTCCGTATAAAAGGATATAATATGACACCCAAGAACAGCTGTATCATCTGACAAAATTACCATCAATCATCAGGCCCTGGATTCTCGAGCACCCACTGCGAATCTGGCAGTGGCGATGAAAAAATGTTGTATTACGATCCCCATCCTTAAGCCAGGCTGAGCGGGCTTTCTGCTTAAGGAATTCAGATTGTAATAAAAGCATGTGAGACAACTCATTCTCGGGCGGCGTCGAGAATCGTGTCCGTCGTGTAGTCAGTAAACCCGAGGCAGGTCTCTATATCGGTCCCCCAAATCGCCGAACCTTCTCCATCTGACTCTCAACCCAACGATTAACATCACCAAAAACATCCCTATTCCAGGTCTTAATAATCTGACGCAATCTTTTGAGCTTCCACATGACGCACAGTAAGGAGTTGGGCGTGGCACATGGGAGGACCCAAGAAGACGTAACCAGATCACGAAATGATTCATGATAAATCCACATACGCTGGAAGCAAAACAGAATCGGACCCCTGCAATTAGAAGACGAGCAAGAAACCAAAATGGGGTGATGATCCGAGCCAATGCGAGGGAGAATCAAACCCTTAACAACTTGCCAAAGAGAGAAAAATCGACACGTAGCTAGGGCTCGATCCAACTTAGCCTGAAGAAAAGATAGAGGCATTCGGGGGAGCACCAAGTAAACTAATTTCCCATAGTCTGCACCGCAAACAAACCACCATCTTCCAAAAAGTCCTCCCGAAATCGACAAGAGGCCGGGATAAAATGTGTTGGGACTCGCCTGAGCGCTCATGATGACCCAAAACAAAAAGTTAAAGTCCCCAATAAGCAATAGATCATCAAAACCCAAATTCCTCAAATACGACCAAAGCGTGCGCCTAGAAATATGGTCACATAAACCATGGGCAAAGCCAGTATGAAAAACCATAGAACCCAATTGTACCTGCATAACAATGCACTGAGAAGAAGACCAAACATGTCGTTAAAAATGATTGGAAGTTGATTGGTGGGTAAAGGTTCTTACGTTAGATACAAAGATCACGTAAGACTCAAATATCAGCCCGACCGTTAGCACGAAATTTGAGTGACGAAACTCAATCCCAAACTACTCCAATAGGAATCCAAAATAGAGGAAATGTCCACCTTAGGCTCACAAATAGCTAAAATAGAAGGTTTATGTTTCAGACATAACGCCTTAAGAACATTACGAGAAGCAATGTTCCCAATCCCCCGAATGTTCCAGAAGATGCAATTCATTGAGACGGTGGAGGAGGGGCCACCCGTGTCGATCGCACGGTAAATACAGGAGTGTGTTGTGCTGCAGAATCCGACGAATGAGCATTAGCCACTTCATCTGCGTAATCCGTCCATCTTTTTGAAGCTGCATAGTCTAACTCATTCGGCCCAGGGCGATCCAGCTCAATCGTAATGTCATGAATTGCCGGAGATGGACCCTTAGTAACACTCTAAAGTAATATGGATTTAGCCGAATCAAGGGAGTTGTCATGGAAGGCACGACTGAGAGCACGAATAGGTTTCTCCAACGGATGCTGAATCGAAGAGGCATAGTAGTAGTGAAGGAGCCGGTGTTGGAAGGATGATCCTTTGGGACTGGTTCTCTAGTAGGTAAATCTGTCTGAGGATCCGCGGATGATTGCTTTGGGACATCATCTGAAGCAAGCGCCTCAAAAGCATTACCTAGTTGTATATCAGTAGGGCAAGTGACTATTGCGCAGGAAGGGGAGCCTGCCCACATAGTCGAACCCGTATTTCCCATTGAGTCACCAACGTCCTTGCCCTTGTCCTACTGCACAGGACGATAAACTTTGCGAACTCTGGAACGACCTCTTTCACTGATTGCTGGCGTCCCTCTGGAGCCCTTGATTGTCCATGAGGAGGACTGGGATGCCTTTCCGTAGTCGTGGTTCCCGTAGTATTAAGACGGCAAGAAGCGGTGGAATGGCCTGTAACGTTACACTTAGCACAAAACTCTGGGAGTTTCTCATAACTCACTAAAACAAAGGAACATTAGCCAACCCGTTCCACCATAATGTGATCCTCCAATGGTTTAGAGAGATCAATATTGACCAACACATGGATAAAATGTCCCAGAGAAAGTCGAATGGTGCCCAGATTTAGTGCCCAATTGATACGTAGTTGCGCACGAGCTCGATTATGCGCCTGAAAAAATTTCACACAAAAATATCCCTTACCCAAGGGAATTAGTTTCCAGCCATTTTTAATGCCCCAAAGCTCGGAAAGCCTTTTGTGCAGGAGCATCGTAGGCCACGGCTTGTTACCCTTTCCCAAGATAACCCGTCCGATCAAAAAATATGAAAACTCGGCAAGACGTTGCTGGTAGACATTCTCATCATTAGTAACCAAATAATAATCCCCTTTCCTAACAGGTTTAGGGATGGATTGACTTTTACCAGAAATTATATGAGAAAATGAAGTAAAAGTACATGGGACCTGGGGTAAAGTAAAATCCGATGGATGGGTATTACCTGAAACTACTTTCGCGAAAGAATTACCCAAATTAATATGAGCATTAGTGCTATGAGCCGAAAGTCGAGGGTTCGATTCATGCTGGGGAGGGACCATGGAGGAGGAGCTTCTGTGGGGGTAAAGTGAGGCCCCCAAAAGCCGCTGCTGTGGGGGGGGTGGGCGCCCCCTTATTGCCGTCCAAAGGCAGCTGCATGACATCACTTGACCGTGGTTGGAGGTAAGCCTCCGGCGGGACCACTCCGGCATATGATGGTGTCGACGGGGTTGGGCTTGATAGCTTTTTGGATGCCGTGAAGTACCAGGGCACCCCATAGCAGCGAAACAGAGTAGACACAGCTAGGTTTCCATCACTGGGCTGTGAGAGGTGAGGCGCGATGGAGCTTGCAACGTTCGTTGACGACGTCCCATTGCCGGGCTGTTGGGGACAATGATCGAGGGGGCGTGCGATGGGCGCAGCTGACGGGTGAGGTGTAGGGACGTTTGGGATCGTGCATGGTGGGGCGAGAAGTCAGACATTCTCGCTAGACGTTAAACCATAAAACAACTCCGACGAGGCCATGAATAAAGCTGGCCGGCAAAATTACCGGCGACGATGGGCTAGGCGGACGGATGTGAGAGAGGAGAGAGAAGAGAGCATTAGGGTTTTTTCCTCTTGCTTCTTGTCGGCAAGATTAATTCTATCCCTACACCTATTTTTTTAATGAATCAAAGATATATTAAAAAATGAAAGAGTGATCCTGATCACAAGCTGATCAGGTGACCAAAGAAACAAGACGAAAATCAAGTCCAAGAGAAAACCGAAATGGTCACAAGCTGACCAAATGGCTGAATGGTTGGGGCCTCGTTAAAACCTCCCAAGGTAAAACTCACCCTTGTGGGAAAAACCTTTGGCAGGAAAAAGAGTACCCCCATAAATAAAGCCTCCAAAAATAAAGAAATAAGGACCAGGACGCATTATCTAACAAATCTTTAATTGGATTGACCAACATAGTCTTCCGTGAGAAAAGATACAATATCCGCAGGAGGAACTCCTCACCAAGTCGCCGATTGCGACTTCTTGCTCAGAAGGTCTGCCACTCGATTGCCTTCACTATAGATATGCGAAACCACCAGATCTATCGGTGAAAGCAAATGAAGAGTATATCGCCATTTGCTAAGATGACGCCAGGGGACAGCAACGAATCTCTTGTGAATGGCCCTTAGCGAATGCATAATGAATGGCCCACATTGCCGCCATCAATTCGGCATCAAAAGCGTACCCATCACCACAACGTTCCACACAGCAACCCCGAAAGAAGCCTCTACAATTCTGGAAGACCCCTGAAGTTGTAAGGCTTCCCGGTGCCCCCGAAGCGCTACCATCCGTATTTACCTTGATCTAGCCCGGAAGGGGTTTTTGCCAATTTACTAGCACAATCTTCGGAGCTTGTCTAGACTGTCTAGGAACTCGAAGTCTCCTTAGGATGAAAAGGTATGTTTTATCATTATCCATACAACCCTGATCTAATGAAGAAGATTCAACAATGAGAACCCGAAGATGGGTAATAGTCGCGTCCACCGTCCAAAGTTTATCTTTAAAAGCCAAATCATTCTGGATATGCCAAATAAGCCAGATGCAGGATATAGCTGGCACACGCCATAAAAGACAACCTGCTCGCTGAAATGGAAGGTCATTAAGCGCACCAGGAATTCATTAAAGCTATGAGCCATAAAGAGGTGAACATCAAATGAACCAAAAATCCATCGCCAAAGAGCCCCTGCAAAGACACAAGGGACAAACAAGTGATCAACAGATTCAGCAGAAGCACAACAAAGACCACAGACCGAGGGGCCAATAAAACCCCTAGGGCGCAATAAGTCCAAGACCGCCAAATGATTGTGGATAGCTCGCCACACCACAATCGAACGGCGTTCCAGAATGTGAGGTGACCAAATCCAAGAACCCCAATGGACCATAGGAGATTGAGGCCGAATATGCAAGTAAGCCGCTTTTGAGGTAATATTCCCATTGTCAGAGTACATCCAAACACGCGTGTCCTTCGAGGAGGGGGCGATGGGGACGCGAATAATATCCTGGACAAGATCCAAATAAGCCTCAACAAATGAGAAGGTGAAATGCCAGGACTCATCGTTGAAGTACTCAGAAATGCGTTGCCCAAATAGATATTAGTACTCATGCGGAATACCAATTCTATTTGCAATGCAGCAACCGAACCAGTTGTCAATCCAAAATAATACCTCGGAATTACACCCAGGGATCCATCGAGAGTCGTCTATACAATCCGCAATGCAGGGCCTAATCCCAGTCCAGATCAAAGAAGGAAGAAACGAACGTCGAATAGAGCCATTCGATGTCAAATAACATTTTCTGAGAATCTGGAAAAATCTGAATTCATAACCTTCCAACCCAGTTTCATCAGAAAAGCATTATTAGCCACAATAATTGAGCAAACACCCAAGCCCTCTTCTGCCGAAATGATGTTGGGCATACAACATCGAGCCCAATTGACCGCCACCGAACCTTTGGAGTTTACATCACCAGTCCAAATAAAGTTTTTTTAAATGAAATCGAAGATAATATAAAATAAAAGAAAATACCTGATCACAAGCCGATCAGGTAGCGCAATGTTTGGGGCCTCATTAAAAACCTACAAGAGTAAAACCCACCCTTGTGGGAAATACCTCTAATAGGAGAGTACCCCCGCGAGAAAATGCCATAAGATAGAAAAACACAGCAAAAATTATCTAACAAATCTATACCGTGCTCTGTCAACATAATCATCATTGAGGATAGAAATGATATCCATCGGAGGGACATCCCACCAACTGGATTCCGAGTATTTGCTGAGATGATCTGCCACACGATTGCCTTCCCAAAAGATGTGAGAAATGACAAAATTCATTTGAGAAATCAAGTGAAGGGAATACTGCCAATGTCCCAGTAGGCGCCACGGGATGGAGCCGTCACGATTCTTAAAGAGCTCCACCATGAAAGTGGAGTCAGATTCCACCCAAAGATTAGTCCAACCCTTGTGGAAAGCATAGATGATAGCACGCATAACCGCCATTAACTCAGCCTCAAAAGCAAAACCCAAGCCACATTGCTCAACAAAACATCCTCTGAAAAAGCCCCTTGTTGTGCGATAAACCCCAGCGGCGACAAGACTCCCTAGGGATCCCGAAGCACTGTCGTCTGTGTTGACTTTAATCCATCCTGAGAGAGGTAAGTGCCAAGAAACTGGGATGACCCGAGGAGCTCTTGGCGCATGTCCTTGTACCTTCAGACAGTGAAGACACAGAAGATGAGCTTGGGTGTTATTCATGCAACCCTTGTCTAGACCAGCAGATTCCAAAATCATCGCCCTTAATTGAACCAACGCAGCATCCAAAGACCATTTCTTGTCATTAAAGATAACATCATTCTGAATATGCCATATAAGCCAAATGCCGGAAATGAAAACCACCTTCCAGAGGAAAGCCACCTGATCACTGAAATGGAAACCCATAATATTAACCAAGAATTCATTGAAACTATGAGCTTTATGCAAAGTAACATCGAAGGAGTTAGCCATACACCCCTACAGAGTCCCTGCAAAATCACAAGAAACAAAAACATGGTCAATTGACTCCGAATGAGAGTAACACATGCTACAAAATGTTGGCCCAATGAAACCATGAGAATGCAGAACGTCAAGAACTGCTAGGCGTCCGAAAACTGCTCTCCACACCACCACTGATCGTCCCTTTGGAATCTGCGAAGACCAAATCCAAGAACCCCAACGAACCCCCGGAAGAGAAGAGCGCAGGAATGAATAAACTTCCTTAGATGTGACCACTCCGTTCATGGAATGCCTCCAAACACGTTTGTCCATGGTATTCGGCGAAAGCAGACAGCGGATAATATCGCGCCCAATATCCAAATAAACCTCTGCAAATGAGATAGTAAAATGCCAAGTGTCATCATAATAGTAATCCAAGATCCTATCTTGGAAGTGAATACGATAAGCCTTGGGAATGCCATTTCGATCCGCAATAACATAGCCAAGCCAATTGTCCGTCCAAAAACAAATAGAAGAATGCGCCCCCGGGACCCAGCGGGACTCTGTCAAACAACTCTGAACCATCGGCCGAATACCCGCCCAAATAGATGAAGGTAAAAATGTGTGACGGATTGCCCCATTAGCCAAAAAATAATGAGTGCGAAGAGTATTGTGCACCATGGAATCCGATGTGAGAATCTTCTAGCCCAATTTCATTTGATAAGCTTGGTTAGCCGTGATAATAGAACGAACACCAAGGCCACCTTCTTTCCTAGGGATACAACAACAAGCCCAGTTAACCACATGATTACCCTTTTGATTAATATCATCGGTCCAAATAAATTTTTGCATCGCCTTTTCAAGCTGCTTTAGCATGGTGATCGCCATTTATAAACGAGCATTGTATGAACAAGAGAACTGGCAATCACAGAATTCACCAAACAAACCCTTCCAGCCAGCGAAAGGGAAGAACCCTTCCATCATTTGAATTTGAGAAGAACCTTATCAAAAGCCGCTTGTAACACCCTTTTCTTCGGAGGCCCCTTGAATATAGGAACTCCAAGTTAGGAAGTAGGAAAATTGTCCCTATTAATCCCAATAATAGATTGAACCCGACTGCGAATGTTTCTCAAAATAGAGGTCCCAAAATATGCCTTGGATTTATTTGAGTTGAAAACCTGCCCAGAAATAGAAGCATAGAAGCGAAGAGCCTCCCGAACCTGACGGGCATTATCAGTATTAGCCACACAAAGAATGAAAATATCATCCGCATACAACATCGTAGATGGAAATTGAATGTTGCGCGGAGCAACAAATGGAATGAGGTGATGATCGGACACCAAGGCAGCGAACATTCTACCCAAAACTTCCTCGGCAACAAAAAGAAGCGGAGATAGAGGATCCCCCTGTCTGACCCTACGTGAGCAAGCGAAATAACCCACTGGCAAACCATTCAACAAGACAAAGATACGAGCTGAGTTCAAAATCACCGAAATCCAGCTAATAAATCGTCAGTGAACCCAAATCTGCGCAAGACATAAAGTAAGAAGTCCCAACTCAATGTATCAAAGGCCTTACGAATGTCAATTTTTAAAATCATGTTCTTTTCAGCCCTATTTTGCAAAATATTGAAGCCTTCAGAAACCAAAGCGATGCAATCGTGAATGTGCCATCCCAGAATAAAACCAAATTGAGTGGGAGAGAGAATCTTGCTAATAATTTTTCCAAAATGTGTAGCAAGGACCTTCGTAATGATCTTAAAGATGAAATTACTCAAAACAATAGGCCTGAAGTTGTCAATACTAATAGCATCCTTGCATTTAGGGATAAGGACCATAAAGCTGGAATTGAGTCCAGCTGGCAAAGAACCTGACAGAAATAAATGACGGACCGCGCGCTATAACATCCATGGAAATAACATCCCAGCAATGTTGATTTTTTGAATAAATGCCAATATATATAAAAAATGAAAAAGAGTACTCCTGATCACAGGCTGATCAGGTAACCAAAGAAGTAAAACGTGGGAACAAAGTCAAAGAAACTAAGACATGGTCACAAGCCGACCAAATGGCTGAATGGTTGGGGCCTCGTTAAAACCTTTCAAGGTAAAACCCACCCTTGTAGGAAAAACCCTTGGAAGGAAAAAGAGTACCCCCCATGAGGAAAAAGGTAGAAAATTAGAAGACCAATCGCACTAGCTAACAAACCTATAATTGGCTTGGCCAACATAATCCTGTGTGAGGGACGAGATTATGACCGATGGGGGCACCCCCCACCACGTGTCCTCGTGCGAAGTCTTTCTAAGAATATCCGCTGCCCGGTTGCCTTCCCTGAAGATGTGCGAAACCACCAAGTTCATCTGAGAGAGGAGGTGCAGAGTGTATCGCCACATGCTCAAATGTCTCCAAAGAACCTCTGTGGATCTCTTCTGCAGTAATTCCACCACATAAACCGAGTCCGACTCCAGCCATAGATGATTCCAGCCCCTTTCAGAAGCGTAATGGATGGCCCGCATAGCTGCCATCAACTACGCCTCAAAAGCAAAACCCGAACCACATCTTTCCACAAAACATCCGCGAAAGAACCCCCTGCAATTGCGAAAACCTCCGGAAGCAGTGAGACGCCCGGGCGATCCAGAAGCACTATCGTCGGTGTTCACTTTAATCTATCACGGCAAGGGTTTCTGCCAATTAACCTAAACGATCTTTGGGGCCTGTCTTGGGTGCCCAGGGACCCGTAACCGACGGAGGATGAGAAGGTCCCTTTGGTCATTATACATGCAACCTCTGTCTAAGGAAGATGACTCAAGAATAAGAACACGAAGGCATAGGATGGCCGCCTCTAGTGTCCAGATCTTTTCATGGAAGGTCAAGTCATTTCTGATTTGCCAGATGAGCCAAATACAGGATAACACCGCAACCCGCCAAAGAAAAGAAACCTGCTCACTAAAATAAAAACTCATTAAACGCACTAGGAATTCATTGAAACTGTAAGCCCTAAATTGATGGATATCGAAAGAGTCGAAAATCCATTTCCATAGGGCCTCTGCAAAAGCACGTGAGACAAATAAGTGATCAATAGATTCCGCGTCAGAACAACAAAGAATACAAACCGAGGGGCCTGTAAAGGAAACCTGTGGTCGTAGAACATCCAAAACCGCCAGTCGATTGTGAATGGCGCGCCAAGTCACAATCGAACGTCTTTCCGGAATGTGAGGGGACCAAATCCAGGAACCCCATTGAACCACCGAGGAGTGAGGGCGCAGATATGCGTAAGTCGCCTTTGAGGAGACGGTCCCATCATCAGAGTGTATCCATGCCCGTGCATCCGACGAATCCGGGGCAATGGGGATTCTAACAATATCTTGAACCATATCCAAGTATGCCTCTATAAACGATAGAGTGAAGTGCTAAGTCCCATTGTAAAAGTAATCCGAGATGCGTTGCCGAAATAAATATCTGTACTCCTGCGGGATACCAATCCTATCTACAATGGTGTAACCCAACCAGAATAAAATGCCGGAGTTGCATCCGGGGATCCAGCGGCAGTCCTCCAAGAATCCCAAGATCCCAGGCCGAACCCCCCTCCATATGGAAGAGGGGATGTACGATCGACTTGGAAAACCCTCAGAAGTGAAAAAGCGCTTTCTGAGGGTGCTGTAAACCAAAGAGTTTGAAGTCATAATCTTCCAATCCATCATAAGGAAGGCATTATTGGCAGCAACGATGGAACGGACGCCCAAGCCTCCTTCCGTCCGAGGCATACAACAACGACTCCAATTAACCACCACTGAACCCTTAGAGTTCACATTCCCAGTCCATATGAAATTACACATGGCCTTTTCCATTTGTCGAAGCAATGTTCTAGGCCATTTGTAAACCATCATGGTATGCACGAAGGAGCTGGTAATCACCGAATTCACCAAGCAAATGCGACCAGCAATAGACAACGAGGAACCTTTCCACCTCCTGAATTTAAAGATAATCTTATCGAACACTGGCTGAAGATCCGCCACTTTAGGCGCCTCCTTGAAGATTGGGGCGCCTAGATAGACCATAGGGAAGGCGCCCATATGCATCTCTGTAATCGTCTGAATACGCCTCGCATGTAATTAGAGACCCGCTGCCAAAATAAACTTTAGATTTACTCAGATTGAAAATCTGCCCCGAAATGTCCGCATAAAGATTGAGCACCTGGATAATGGAACGTGCATTGCTCGTGGAGGCCCCACACATAATCACAATTTCTAGATCGTTGGATGGTTCTTTGGGTCATTTTGTTTGGGTTTTGGTGGAAGTGGATCTTGCTAAGCCTTTGCAGGACTTTATTATGTTGGAACGTATGGGTCATTGCTCCGTTAGTTTTGAAAGATTGCCAGATTGCTGCCCTACTTGCGGTGTTACGGGACATACTGCAGCCTCATGTCGTCGTATGAGTAAGACAGCGGAGCCTCATGGACGACCCACCTCTCAACGGGGTCGTTCCAGGGAACGTAAAACTTATCATCATGTGCACAAATCACATGATAAAGGAAAAATCGTTGTTAACTCAGTGGATGATGCAGTTTCTTCTTGTAATGAGGATTCAGTTTCTCTGCCATTGGTTTTGGTATCGGATGTTCATCAAGCCCGAGGCCACACTCATGTGTTGTTGGATAATTCTTTTGCCGCCTTGGCTGAAGAGGATGATCTGGGTAGTGATTCGCACTATTCGGAAGTCCCTAAGGATTCAAGACCGTTGCCTGTGGCTTCCTTGCCCCCACACTCTGTGTCACGAAAGCATACTCAGACAATTCAATTCCCATTGGAAAAACCAATCAGACTTCTCAGTAGGGCTTTTCGGGATAGTTCCCTGGATTCTACTCGACAACATCTGCAGAAAGATATTGAGATTGGTCACACGCCTCCTATTCATCAATTTGCTATCACTCGGGATTCTGATGGGGCGAAGAATCTTAACATTGCAGTAGGTAAACGTTGGGCAGATTATGATGGAGAGCCTCAAGTCGTTTCAGAGCCTACAAAATCTGGTGGCGACACGGAGTCAATTAACACCCATGCTGCCTCTGATGATCCCACATCCGTGTCTCCAACATGGTCATTGACCCTTCAAATTAACAAATGAATTTTTTGTTTTGGAATATTAGGGGAATAGGGAACGTTGCTTCCCGTAATGTTCTTAAAGCTCTCTGTCAATGCTATAATCCATCATTGGTTGCCATCGCTGAACCTAAGGTGCAGTTGGACGGTATTCATGGTTCATTTTGGGTCAGCTGGGGTTTACAGTTTATGACTCAAAATTTTCGTTCTTCTGGGAGATCAGATATTTGGATTTTTCGGCGCTCGGATGTGAATGTTCTTCGGCATATTCTTATTTCAGATCAGTTTATCATTCTCAAGGTTACTTTTGCTAATGTCAGCTTTCATGTGGGATTTGTGCATGCTCTTTGTACCCACGTGGATCGTCGTTATCTCTAGGCCAATATCATTGGTCGGGGATCAATGACTTGGTTTTAATGAGCGACTTTAATGCTATCTTGGGTAATCATGAGAAGAAGGGACAAGGGGTCGCCTCCTTCGCATCATTTCAGGACTATCGGGATTTCCTGGAAAATGCGGGTCTGGTTGCTATTCCTACCATGAGCAACTTTTTTACTTGGTGTGCTATGAGGGGCAGGGGCACCCTATTCAGGCCAGGCTAGACCGATCCATAGCTACTTCGCGCTTTCTCTATCTCTGGCATAAGGTGGATAATTATGTGTTTTCCCGCATCTGCTCTGATCATCACCCTCTTTTGCTTTCTTGCTCGAACCAGGCTACTCGGGGCTCGAGGCCTTTCCGTTTTCAGCGTATGTGGATTAAGCACCCGGATTTTCAGCAATTGGTTGCTTCTTCGTGGAATTCTTCTATTGTGGGTATGAATCCATTGACTCGGTTAATGTTAAAACTTAAGCAATTGCGTCCTACGCTCCGCTATTGGAATAAGGAGGTGTTTGGAGACGTGAACCGGGGTGTTGATGAGGCTATGGAAAAGGATCGTCAGTTCAATCGAGATATTGAGATTATTGGTTATAATGACAGTCTCGAGAGCAGAACTCAAGCTCAACGCTCCTTAATCGTTGCGTTTCTTCAATCCCCAGAGGTAGTGACGAATTCATCAAGAAAAAGCGACAATGCAGCAATCACCTCAACAGAGATGACATCCAGTAAAATGGCGATAAAAATCCCATTGAACCCATCGGCCCCAGGAGAACTATCTCGAATCCATATCAAACACCGCTTCCGAACCTCGAATCAGGGAATGGCCGCTAGAATGGCGTTATCCCGCGCCCTAACTCCGTGGAGTAAGAACCTGGTCAATTAATGAGAAGTCCGAGGCAAAATGCCTCGGTGTCCGCGAAGAGCTCTCGTAAAATGAAATGATATGATCCCCAAGGACCGTAGCATCATCTCGTGAAACCGCCTACCACCATAAGCCCCTCGTATCCCCGTGCGCCCGCACGGATCTGCTACGCCGATGAAAAAATGTGGTGTTACGATCCCCGTCTTTAAGCCGGCAAAAGTGTGGGCCTTTTGCTTAAGGAATTCAGATCAGAATCGCAGCTGCCCGAGAGAGCCTAAGTTGGGCAACCAACTCACTGTCCCGGAGTGTAGCGGTATAGCCCAATGTCTCGATGTCTGACTGAATCTGACGAAGTTGCTCCATCTGACTGTCCACCCTACGATTTACATCCCCAATCACATCCTTGTTCCATTCTTTAATAACCTGACACAACCGTTTGAGCTTCCTCATGACATGCAAAAGAGGGTTGGGCGTGTCACATGGAGAGACCCAAGAAGTTGTAACCATATCCCTGAAAGAGTCGTGATGAACCCACATACACTGAAAAACAAAACGGAACCAATCCTCTGCTAATGGCCGAAGAACAGAACCCATTGTGAAATACCGATGAAATACCATGACAATATATAAACCAGGGACATCTTTGTTCGATCCACTTCTCGCTTATAACATTTCCTTCCAATTTTGAATCTTGTCATGCCATTCAAGAGAAGTCGAGAGATTGGACAATGGTTGATTGGATTTTGGAGGAATGATAACATACTTCTAACGGGCATTTCACCGCATGATAGTAAAGGATGGAAAGACATTGCAACAACATAGGCCATCTTTAGGAATAGGAGTAGTAGTGGAAATGGTAAAGATCCCATAAAAAAGGTTTATCTAGATAAAAACTTGCCCTCTCGAAAGGGAGATTAACTTGAACAACATATTTGCCTAAGTGATAAAATATGAAATGTTTTGCATGATTTTGTAAATCATTTAGGTCCTTGAAAGGTGTTTATGTGGGGGAAATTGGCCTTCACGATATGCCATTAATATAACTAGGAAAATACCTTTCAAGATACTAGCTTTAATGGTTGTGATGCGGATAAATAACGGAACAAGATTGTGATTTACTTTAATATGCCCCGGAGAATTTGTTAGAGAATGGTTAGGTCCAGCTAGGATGGCGAGTAAGAGGCGTTCCCCTTGATATGGAATCCCGGTCCTCAAATAGCTGTGGATATCCCTTTAGCCAAATACATAGTATATCTTCATCTCTTTCCCTACCTAGATTTTCTACTAGCCATATCGAAAATACCATAGAATACTCTTTAGAACAAACTTTCCCCGGTTGTTAGTCCATATAATATATACAGTAAATCGTGGTTCTTGGCCTAAACACATCAAATCCATCATCTTCAACAAGAGTACGCGGCCAAAAGAGTATATCCAATCATCTAGAATGAATCATCGTGGTCTTCCTTCAACTCAACAAGAGCAAAGACATCACACTTTGTCCATTCCACCCGAGTTCATCACACGATGGAGATTGGAAGGTTATAATCATCTCCACCTTGAGCGTGCACGACTTGTTCTCTCCTACCATGGAAGGAAAGATCTTCCAAGATCTGCAAGAATTGCTCTTCTAGATACTCGTTTTCTCCAATATGAGCATGCGATTATTGGTACGTTCTCTCTCGCACTCAACGCCGGAAGTGTTGTGGTCACTTTCTTCCCCAACTTTGCAAGTATCCTTGAGTGATCCAACTCTTGCATCCGCCTTCAAGGTGCAAGTTCAACTTTCCGGGAGAGATCGATCTCAAATTCCATCATAGCAGCCCTTAATCACCAAATTGTATACAGGTTGCAAGATCTGACCTAGATCTTCGAATTTCTTTGGCAAAAATCGTGGGCTGCCTGGCTAGTAGATGGTGATCGTAACACTTAATTTTTCCATCGTCGAGTCAAGCCAAGCGCCGTACATTCGATCCGGTATTCATGGCTTGATGATAGATGGACATTTATCCACGGACCCCGCTACCATCCGTGACCATGTAATCCAATTCTTCGAGGACTTATTCACGACTCGATTGGGCCCGCTATTGACTTTTCCCATATTGATCAGATTATTAAACCCAGCTATTTCGGCATGATAATGCTTGTCTTAGCTCCTTGCCGTCTGAGATGGAGATTCGGGATGCGGTTTTTGATCTTGGTGTTCATAGCTCCCCTGGCCCCGATGGTTTCAATGGGGTGTTCTATCAACATTGCTGGGAGAAAAAAGGATATTCGAAAATTCTCTCTCTAGGGTTTTTCTCTTTCTCTCTTGCACAAGGTTCGAACGTTTAGTCATCTTTCTCCTAAGCATCTCCATTGGCCATGGCCTCGCCGGTTTAACTTCGAACTTTGATCCGCCCCATGCACGTTTGCATGGATCAGCCCCTGTACCTTCTTCTTCGCCACGCAAAGTACAATCAATTGATGGGAAAACATTGACATTGGGAACGTTCTCTTTCTACGGAGTGCCGTGGAACTTTTTGCCTCGCACCACCAACAACGGCCAGCAGTGCCCTTCGATGATTGGGGAAGCAGCGCCTCACGCCTACCACGCTGCTGGTCCCCACGCAAAAACCTTGTACCATTGCGCCGCGCCAATAACTTCCACGCAGCAGCCTCTTGGTCCCCACGCAACAACCAACAACCTCCCGCAAAGACGCCTCCATGCGGTTGGTCCCCACGCCGCCCGCTGTTGAGTGCGTCAACAAGGGGGCAGATCCCCATCATGCCCCACAACTCCTTGAGGGGCGTCCCTTTACCCCCATGGATTCCTATGTCCATGGGGGGGCTGGGCCCTCCTTTGGTTGCTCATGGGGACCGACGACGATCTCCACTTCCGGGGACCCCTCCCGGGGAGTGATGACCCCGGGCCGCCGTCGGCCGTCTCCATGGAATCCCGTCCTCGGCCCCGCCAAAGATATGGTCCCAAAGATGCACCTCACATTTATGGAACATCTCATTCAATGCCAACCGTTTACGAATCGCAACCTCGACATTCGGCTCATATCTCTATTGATCAACCCAATTTTGGCCACTCGTTTGCAAACATTGTTTCGGTACACACCACGATATGGATTCAACCAAGCATGCCCAAGGTACTCACCACGACGTGGATTCACCTACGCAGCCCAAGGTAATTGCAAAACTTTTGCGCATCCGGTTTCGGTAATTCCAATTCTATCCCTAAGCGGTTAGAAAAGGTGATTATTATTCCGTCACTATTGATGAACACGTTTATCAACAACGACGCTGAATTCGCTTATTCATTAATTGGAAGAGTGCTTTTAGGGAAAGGAAATAAACCATGGGCGACCATCTTTATTGCATAAACGCCTATATCGAATTATGGGGTATTAACACGATCGAAACTAATCCCCACGGGTAAGGGATTTTTTTGTGTTAAGTTTTCTAATGCACGGGGGTCGTGCTAGAGCTCACGCTCGTATTAATCGGGCGCTCAATCCCGGTACTATCCATCTCTCTCCATGGGTTCCGGATTTCAATCCCTACAAAGTGCACAAGTCGATAGCAAGTGTTTGGGTCCGAATCTACGAGCTTGGTCCGGAATATCGGGACCTTAATACTATCTGGGAATAGCCCGAGTGCGGTTGGACACCCAATCCAAATAGACCATCGTTCGTTAGATGGCTCCCGGGCCATTTCATCCAAGTCTTGGTGGATATTGATTTGTCTAAGCTCTTGGAGGATCACATTATGGTTGAACCGGTGGGTCGTGCTCATTTGTGTCAATTACGTACAAAACGCTGCAGAATTCTATTCAAAGTGTGGTATTACGGGACACTCGACGGCATCTTGCCGCTTCATTCCAGCGGAGAAACCTACTATGGAAAGGCGTGTTTCTCCGATCGGGACATGCAAGGACGTCATCGGGACGCCGAACTCAGTATAGCGGGGATGTTCATCATCGGACATACACAGAGGAGGTAACGCCCGGATGGATCCCCAAAATTTTTGCACCCTCCCACGGACATAAGACGAGACCTTTGAACCAAAGTAAACCTTGGATTTTCGTGGATCAAACACTTGACCCGAGATATCCGCATAATGAGTTAGAATCAAGCAAGACCGGGCATTTGTAGAAGACGCCCACACATGATGACAATATCGTCCGCATACAAGATGGATGATGGAAAGATAATATCTCTTGGCGCCGTGAAGGAAGATAACCGAGATCGATCCATTGCCGTGACAATAAACCGACCCGTAACCTCCTCCGCAATACTAAACAATAACATTGATAAAGGATCCCCTTGTCTCGACTCCTCCGAAATAGGGAAATAACCCTCAAGGCCCCATTCAACAAAGATCAAATCCTAGCCGACCGAAGAACCCTCCACCCAATGCACAAAGATCTACGAAAAACCAAGGCGGCGCAAGACGTATAGTAAGAAATCCCACCTCAATGTGTCAAATGCCTTTCGGATATCGATTTTCGGGATCATGTTCGAATCCGTGCGACCGTAAGACATTAAACCCTTCGGACACCATGGCAATACAATCATGTCATCGTCTGCCAGGATAAAACCAAACCGAGTCGGGAGAGAAATAATCGCAATAATCAAGCCCAAACGCGCGAGCGTATCTTTGTGATGATCTTGAAAAGGAAATTACTCATAACAATCGGACGGAAGTTTTCAATGACATTTGCATCCTTAGTCTTTGGAATGAGCGCCATGAAACCGGCATTCAATCCCAGAGGTAGTGACGATCATCAAGAAAAAGCGAGCAGTGCAGTCACCTCAACAGAGATGACATCCTTAAATGGCGATAAAAATCCCATTGAACCCATCCGCCCCGGAGAACTATCTCAATCCATATCAAACACCGCTTCTCGAACCTCGAATCTGCGGGGAATGGCCGCTAGAATGGCGTTATCCCGCGCCCTAACTCGTGGAGTAAGAACCTGGTCAATTAATGAGAAGTCCGAGGCAAAATGCCCGGTGTCCGCGAAGAGCTCCTCGTAAAATGAAATGATATGATCCCCAAGGACCGTAGCATCATCTCGTGAAACCGCCTACCACCATAAGCCCCTCGTATCCCCGTGCGCCGTGACGGATGCTACGCCCGATGAAAAAATGTGGTGTTACGATCCCCGTCTTTAAGCCAGCAAAGTGTGGGCCTTTTGCTTAAGGAATTGATTTAATCGCAGCGGCGTCGAGAGAGCCTAAGTTGGGCAACCAACTCACTTGTCCCTGAGTGCGCAGTATAGCCCAATGTCTCGATGTCCGATCGAATCGGCGAAGTTGCTCCATCTCGATTGTCCACCCTACGATTTACATCCCCAAACACATCCTTGTTCCATTCTTTAATAACCTGACACAACCGTTTGAGCTTCCTCATGACATGCAAAAGAGGGTTGGGCGTGTCACATGGAGAGACCCAAGAAGTTGTAACCATATCCCCGAAAGAGTCGTGATGAACCCACATATATCGAAAAACAAAACGGAACCAATCCTCCGCTAATGGCAAGAAGAAGGGAACCCATTGTGAAATACCGATGAAATACCATGACAATATATAAATCCAGGACATCTTTGTTCTGATCCACTTCTGCTTATAACATTTCCTTCCAATTTTGAATCTTGTCATGCCATTCAAGAGAAGTCCAAAGATTGGACAATGGTTGGATTGGATTTTGGAGGAATGATAACATACTTCTAACGGGCATTTCACCGCATGATAGTAAAGGATGGAAAGACATTGCAACAGCATAGGCCATCTTTAGGAATAGGAGTAGTAGTGGAAATGGTAAAGATCCCTTAAAAAAGGTTTATCTAGATAAAAACTTGCCCTCTCGAAAGGGAGATTAACTTGAACAACATATTTGCCTAAGTGATAAAATATGAAATGTTTTGCATGATTTTGTAAATCATTTAGGTCCTTGAAAGGTGTTTATGTGGGGGGAAATTGGCCTTCACGATATGCCATTAATATAACTAGGAAAATACCTTTCGAAGATACTAGCTTTAATGGTTGTGATCTGGATAAATAATCTGGAACAAGATTGTGATTTACTTTAATATGCCCCCGGAGAATTTGTTAGAGAATGGTTAGGTCCAGCTAGGATGGCGAGTAAGAGGCGTTCCCCTTGATATGGAATCCCAGTCCTCAAATAGCTCTGTGGATATCCCTTTTAGCCAAATACATAGTATATCTTCATCTCTTTCCCTACCTAGATTTTCTACTAGCCATATCGAAAATACCATAGAATACTCTTTAGAACAAACTGTTCCCCCAGTTGTTAGTCCATATAATATATACAGAAATCGTGGTTCTTGGCCTAAACACATCAAATCCATCATCTTCAACAAGAGTACGCGGCCAAAAGAGTATATCCAATCATCTAGAATGAATCACTGTGGTCTTCCTTCAACTCAACAAGAGCAGTACATCACACTGTCCATTCCACCTGAGTTCATCACACGATGGAGATTGGAAGGTTATAATCATCTCCACCTTGGAGCTGTACGACTTGTTCTCTCCTACCATGGAAGGAAAGATCTTCCAGTATCTGCAAGAATTGCTCTTCTAGATACTCGTTTTCTCCAATATGAGCATGCAGTTATTGGTACAGTTCTCTCTGCACTCAACGCCGGAAGTGTTGTGGTCACTTTCTTCCCCAACTTTGCAGTATCCTTGAGTGATCCAACTCTTGCATCTGCCTTCAAGGTGCAAGTTCAACTTTCCGGAGCAGATCAGATCTCAAATTCCATCATAGCAGCCCTTAATCACCAAATTGTATACAGGTTGCAAGATCACAGCCTAGATCTTGAATTTCTTTGGCAAAAATCGTGGGCTGCCTGGCTAGTAGATGGTGATCGTAACACTTAATTTTTCCATCGCCGAGTCAAGCCAAGGCCATTCGATCCGGGTATTCATGGCTTGATGATAGATGGACATTTATCCACGGACCCCGCTACCATCCGTGACCATGTAATCCAATTCTTCGAGGACTTATTCACGACTCGATTGGGCCCGCTATTGACTTTTCCCATATTGATCAGATTATTAAACCCGACTATTTCGGCATGATAATGCTTGTCTTAGCTCCTTGCCGTCCGAGATGGAGATTCGGGATGCGGTTTTTGATCTTGGTGTTCATAGCTCCCCTGGCCCCGATGGTTTCAATGGGGTGTTCTATCAACATTGCTGGGAGAAAAAAGGATATTCGAAAATTCTCTCTCTAGGGTTTTCTCTCTTCTCTCTCTTGCACAAGGTTCGAACGTTTAGTCATCTTTCTCCAAGCATCTCCATTGGCCATGGCCTCCGAGTTCTCCGGTTTAACTCGAACTTTGATCCGCCCCATGCACGTTTGCATGGATCAGCCCCTCGTACCTTCTTCTTCGCCACGCAAAGTACAATCAATTGATGGGAAAACATTGACATTGGGAACGTTCTCTTTCTACGGAGTGCCGTGGAACTTTTTGCCTCGCACCACCAACAACGGCCAGCGTGCCCTTCGATGATTGGGGAAGCGGCGCCTCACGCCACCACGCTGGTCCCCACGCAAAAACCTTGTACCATTGCGCCGCGCCAATAACTTCCACGCAGCAGCCTCTTGGTCCCCACGCAACAACCAACAACCTCCCGCAGCACGCCTCCATGCAGTTGGTCCCCACGCGCCATTTGTTGAGTGCGTCAACAAGGGGGCAGATCCCCATCATGCCCCACAACTCCTTGAGGGGCGTCCCTTTACCCCCATGGATTCCTATGTCCATGGGGGGGCTGGCCCTCCTTTGGTTGCTCATGGGGGACCAGCGACGATCTCCACTTCCAGGGACGCCCCCTCCCAGGGGAGTGATGACCCCTGGGCCGCCGTCAGCCGTCTCCATGGAATCCCGTCCTCAGGCCCCCGCCCAGATATGGTCCCAAAGATGCACCTCACATTTATGGAACATCTCATTCAATGCCAACCGTTTACGAATCGCAACCTCGACATTCGGCTCATATCTCTATTGATCAACCCAATTTTGGCCACTCGTTTGCAAACATTGTTTCAGGTACACACCACGATATGGATTCAACCAAGCATGCCCAAGGTACTCACCACGACGTGGATTCACCTACGCAGGCCCAAGGTAATTGCAAAACTTTTGTGCATCCGGTTTCTGGTAATTCCAATTCTATCCCTAAGCCGGTTAGAAAAGGTGATTATTATTCCGTCACTATTGATGAACACGTTTATCAACAACGACGCTGAATTCGCTTATTCATTAATTGGAAGAGTGCTTTTAGGGAAAGGAAATAAACCATGGGCGACCATGCTATTGCATAAACGCCTATCTGAATTATGGGGTATTAACACTGACTGGAAACTAATCCCCCTGGGTAAGGGATTTTTTGTGTTAAGTTTTCTAATGCACAGGGTCGTGCTAGAGCTCACGCTCGTATTAACTGGGCGCTCAATCCCGGTACTATCCATCTCTCTCCATGGGTTCCGGATTTCAATCCCTACAAAGTGCACAAGTCGATAGCAAGTGTTTGGGTCCGAATCTACGAGCTTGGTCTGGAATACTGGGACCTTAATACTATCTTGGGAATAGCCAGTGCGGTTGGACACCCAATCCAAATAGACCATCGTTCGTTAGATGGCTCCCTGGGCCATTTCATCCAAGTCTTGGTGGATATTGATTTGTCTAAGCTCTTGGAGGATCACATTATGGTTGAACCGGTGGGTCAGTGCTCATTTGTGTCAATTACGTACAAAACGTTGCCAGAATTCTATTCAAAGTGTGGTATTACGGGACACTCGACGGCATCTTGCCGCTTCATTCCAGCGGAGAAACCTACTATGGAAAGGCGTGTTTCTCCAGATCAGGGACATGCAAGGACGTCATCGGGACGTCAGAACTCGGTATAGCGGGGATGTTCATCATCGGGACATACACAGTAGGTAACGCCCCTGGATGGATCCCCAAAATTTGTTGCACCCTCCCACGGACATAAGACGAGACCTTTGAACCAAAGTAAACCTTGGATTTCTGTGGATCAAACACTTGACCCGAGATATCCGCATAATGAGTTAGAATCTGAAGCAAGACCCGGGCATTTGTAGAAGACGCCCCACACATGATGACAATATCGTCCGCATACAAGATGGATGATGGAAAGATAATATCTCTTGGCGCCGTGAAGGAAGATAACCGAGACTGATCCATTGCCGCAGCAATAAACCGACCCAGAACCTCCTCCGCAATACTAAACAATAACATTGATAAAGGATCCCCTTGTCTGACTCCTCTGAAATAGGGGAAATAACCTACCGGCGTCCCATTCAACAGCACTGAAATCCTAGCCGACCGAAGAACCACCTCCACCCAATGCACAAAGATCTCTGAAAAACCAAGGCGGCGCAAGACGTATAGTAAGAAATCCCACCTCAATGTGTCAAATGCCTTTCGGATATCGATTTTCAGGATCATGTTCGAATCCGTGCGACCCCGTAAGACATTAAACCCTTCGGACACCATGGCAATACAATCATGTATCTGTCTGCCAGGGATAAAACCAAACTGAGTCGGAGAGAAATAATCTGCAATAATCAAGCCCAAACGCGTAGCCAGTATCTTTGTGATGATCTTGAAAAGGAAATTACTCATAACAATCGGACGGAAGTTTTCAATGACATTTGCATCCTTAGTCTTTGGAATGAGCGCCATGAAACTGGCATTCAATCCCAGAGGTAGTGACGAATTACTGAAGAAAAAGCGAACAGCTGCAGTCACCTCAACAGAGATGACATCCCAGAAATGGCGATAAAAAATCCCATTGAACCCATCTGGCCCCGGAGAACTATCTGAATCCATATCAAACACCGCTTCCTGAACCTCTGAATCTGCGGGAATGGCTGCTAGAATGGCGTTATCCCGCGCCCTAACCTGTGGAGTAAGAACCTGGTCAATTAATGAGAAGTCCGAGGCAAAATGCCTGGTGTCCGCGAAGAGCTCCTCGTAAAATGAAATGATATGATCCCCAAGGACCGTAGCATCATCGTGAAACCGCTACCACCATAAGCCCCTCGTATCCCGTGCGCCCGACGGATGCACGCCGATGAAAAAATGTGGTGTTACGATCCCGTCTTTAAGCCGGCGGTGTGGGCCTTTTGCTTAAGGAATTGATTGAATGCAGCTGCGTCGAGAGAGCCTAAGTTGGGCAACCAACTCAGCTGTCCCTGAGTGCGGTGGTATAGCCCAATGTCTCGATGTCGGTCCGATTGAACGACGAAGTTGCTCCATCCGATTGTCCACCCTACGATTTACATCCCCAAACACATCCTTGTTCCATTCTTTAATAACTGACACAACCGTTTGAGCTTCCTCATGACATGCAAAAGAGGGTTGGGCGTGTCACATGGAGAGACCCAAGAAGTTGTAACCATATCCCCGAAAGAGTCGTGATGAACCCACATACACCGAAAACAAAACGGAACCAATCCTCTCGCTAATGGCCGAAGACAGAACCCATTGTGAAATACCGATGAAATACCATGACAATATATAAATCCAGGACATCTTTGTTCTGATCCACTTCTGCTTATAACATTTCCTTCCAATTTTGAATCTTGTCATGCCATTCAAGAGAAGTCCAAAGATTGGACAACTGGTTGACTGGATTTTGGAGGAATGATAACATACTTCTAACGGGCATTTCCCGCATGATAGTAAAGGATGGAAAGACATTGCAACAACATAGGCCATCTTTAGGAATAGGAGTAGTAGTGGAAATGGTAAAGATCCCATAAAAAGGTTTATCTAGATAAAAACTTGCCCTCTCGAAAGGGAGATTAACTTGAACAACATATTTGCCTAAGTGATAAAATATGAAATGTTTTGCATGATTTTGTAAATCATTTAGGTCCTTGAAAGGTGTTTATGTGGGGGGAAATTGGCCTTCACGATATGCCATTAATATAACTAGGAAAATACCTTTCAAGATACTAGCTTTAATGGTTGTGATCGGATAAATAACTGCGGAACAAGATTGTGATTTATTTAATATGCCCCGGAGAATTTGTTAGAGAATGGTTAGGTCCAGCTAGGATGGCGAGTAAGAGGCGTTCCCCTTGATATGGAATCCCAGTCCTCAAATAGCTCTGTGGATATCCCTTTTAGCCAAATACATAGTATATCTTCATCTCTTTCCCTACCTAGATTTTCTACAAGTCATATCGAAAATACCATAGAATACTCTTTAGAACAAACTGTTCCCCCCAGTTGTTAGTCCATATAATATATACGAAATCGTGGTTCTTGGCCTAAACACATCAAATCCATCATCTTCAACAAGAGTACGCGGCCAAAAGAGTATATCCAATCATCTAGAATGAATCACTGTGGTCTTCCTTCAACTCAACAAGAGCAGTACATCACACTGTCCATTCCACCTGAGTTCATCACACGATGGAGATTGGAAGGTTATAATCATCTCCACCTTGGAGTGCATGCGACTTGTTCTCTCCTACCATGGAAGGAAAGATCTTCCAGTATCTGCAAGAATTGCTCTTCTAGATACTCGTTTTCTCCAATATGAGCATGCAGTTATTGGTACAGTTCTCTCTGCACTCAACGCCGGAAGTGTTGTGGTCACTTTCTTCCCCAACTTTGCAGTATCCTTGAGTGATCCAACTCTTGCATCTGCCTTCAAGGTGCAAGTTCAACTTTCCGGAGCAGATCAGATCTCAAATTCCATCATAGCAGCCCTTAATCACCAAATTGTATACAGGTTGCAAGATCACATCCTAGATCTTCGGAATTTCTTTGGCAAAAATCGTGGGCTGCCTGGCTAGTAGATGGTGATCGTAACACTTAATTTTTCCATCGTCGAGTCAAGCCAAGGCTGTTCGATCTCGTATTCATGGCTTGATGATAGATGGACATTTATCCACGGACCCTGCTACCATCCGTGACCATGTAATCCAATTCTTCGAGGACTTATTCACGACTCCGATTGGGCCCGCTATTGACTTTTCCCATATTGATCAGATTATTAAACCCAGCTATTTCGGCATGATAATGCTTGTCTTAGCTCCTTGCCGTCTGAGATGGAGATTCGGGATGCGGTTTTTGATCTTGGTGTTCATAGCTCCCCTTGCCCCGATGGTTTCAATGGGGTGTTCTATCAACATTGCTGGGAGAAAAAAGGATATTCGAAAATTCTCTCTCTAGGGTTTTTCTCTCTTCTCTCTCTTGCACAAGGTTCGAACGTTTAGTCATCTTTCTCCGGCATCTCCATTGGCCATGGCCTCGCCGGTTTAACTTCGAACTTTGATCCGCCCCATGCACGTTTGCATGGATCAGCCCCTGTACCTTCTTCTTCGCCACGCAAAGTACAATCAATTGATGGGAAAACATTGACATCGGGAACGTTCTCTTTCTACGGAGTGCCGTGGAACTTTTTGCCTCGCACCACCAACAACGGCCAGCGGTGCCCTTCGATGATTGGGAAGCAGCGCCTCACGCCTACCACGCTGCTGGTCCCCACGCAAAACCTTGTACCATTGCGCCGCGCCAACAACTTCCACGCAGCAGCCTCTTGGTCCCCACGCAACAACCAACAACCTCCTGCAGCACGCCTCCATGCAGTTGGTCCCCACGCCGCCCGCTGTTGAGTGCGTCAACAAGGGGGCCGATCCCCATCATGCCCCACAACTCCTTGAGGGGCGTCCCTTTACCCCCATGGATTCCTATGTCCATGGGGGGGCTGGCCCTCCTTTGGTTGCTCATGGGGGACCAGCGACGATCTCCACTTCCAGGGACGCCCCCTCCCAGGGGAGTGATGACCCCTGGGCCGCCGTCAGCCGTCTCCATGGAATCCCGTCCTCGGGCCCCGCTTGATATATGGTCCCAAAGATGCACCTCACATTTATGGAACATCTCATTCAATGCCAACCGTTTACGAATCGCAACCTCGACATTCGGCTCATATCTCTATTGATCAACCCAATTTTGGCCACTCGTTTGCAAACATTGTTTCGGTACACACCACGATATGGATTCAACCAAGCATGCCCAAGGTACTCACCACGACGTGGATTCACCACGCAGGCCCAAGGTAATTGCAAAACTTTTGTGCATCCGGTTTCAGTAATTCCAATTCTATCCCTAAGCCCGGTTAGAAAAGGTGATTATTATTCCGTCACTATTGATGAACACGTTTATCAACAACGATCGCTGAATTCGCTTATTCATTAATTGGAAGAGTGCTTTTAGGAAAGGAAATAAACCATGGGCGACCATGCTATTGCATAAACGCCTATCTCGAATTATGGGGTATTAACACTAACTGGAAACTAATCCCCCTGGGTAAGGGATTTTTTTTGTGTTAAGTTTTCTAATGCACAGTGGTCGTGCTAGAGCTCACGCCGTATTAATCAGGCGCTCAATCCCGGTACTATCCATCTCTCTCCATGGGTTCGGATTTCAATCCCTACAAAGTGCACAAGTCGATAGCAAGTGTTTGGGTCCGAATCTACGAGCTTGGTCTAGAATACTGGGACCTTAATACTATCTTGGGAATAGCCAGTGCGGTTGGACACCCAATCCAAATAGACCATCGTTCGTTAGATGGCTCCCTGGGCCATTTCATCAAGTCTTGGTGGATATTGATTTGTCTAAGCTCTTGGAGGATCACATTATGGTTGAACCGGTGGGTTAGTGCTCATTTGTGTCAATTACGTACAAAACGTTGCCAGAATTCTATTCAAAGTGTGGTATTACGGGACACTCGACGGCATCTTGCCGCTTCATTCCAGCGGAGAAACCTACTATGGAAAGGCGTGTTTCTCCAGATCAGGGACATGCAAGGACGTCATCGGGACGTCAGAACTCGGTATAGCGGGGATGTTCATCATCGGGACATACACAGGAGGTAACGCCCCTGGATGGATCCCCAAAATTTGTTGCACCCTCCCACGGACATAAGACGAGACCTTTGAACCAAAGTAAACCTTGGATTTCTGTGGATCAAACACTTGACCCGAGATATCCGCATAATGAGTTAGAATCTGAAGCAAGACCCGGGCATTTGTAGAAGACGCCCCACACATGATGACAATATCGTCCGCATACAAGATGGATGATGGAAAGATAATATCTCTTGGCGCCGTGAAGGAAGATAACCGAGACTGATCCATTGCCGCAGCAATAAACCGACCCAGAACCTCCTCCGCAATACTAAACAATAACATTGATAAAGGATCCCCTTGTCTGACTCCTCTGAAATAGGGGAAATAACCTACCGGCGTCCCATTCAACAGCACTGAAATCCTAGCCGACCGAAGAACCACCTCCACCCAATGCACAAAGATCTCTGAAAAACCAAGGCGGCGCAAGACGTATAGTAAGAAATCCCACCTCAATGTGTCAAATGCCTTTCGGATATCGATTTTCAGGATCATGTTCGAATCCGTGCGACCCCGTAAGACATTAAACCCTTCGGACACCATGGCAATACAATCATGTATCATCGCCAGGGGATAAAACCAAAGCGAGTCGGAGAGAAATAATGCGCAATAATCAAGCCCAAACGCGTAGCGTATCTTTGTGATGATCTTGAAAAGGAAATTACTCATAACAATCGGACGGAAGTTTTCAATGACATTTGCATCCTTAGTCTTTGGAATGAGCGCCATGAAAGCGGCATTCAATCCCGGTGAGGTAGTGACGACCATCAAGAAAAAGCGAGCAGTGCAGATCACCTCAACAGAGATGACATCGAGAAATGGCGATAAAAATCCCATTGAACCCGTCGGCCCCGAGGAGAACTATCGAATCCATATCAAACACCGCTTCGAACCTCGAATCTGCGGGAATGGCTGCTAGAATGGCGTTATCCCGCGCCCTAACCTGTGGAGTAAGAACCTGGTCAATTAATGAGAAGTCCGAGGCAAAATGCCTGGTGTCCGCGAAGAGCTCCTCGTAAAATGAAATGATATGATCCCCAAGCACCGTAGCATCATCTCGTGAAACGCCTACCACCATAAGCCCTGTATCCCCGTGCGCCCGCACGGATCTGCTACGCCGATGAAAAAATGTGGTGTTACGATCCCGTCTTTAAGCCGTGCAAAGTGTGGGCCTTTTGCTTAAGGAATTCAGATTTAATCGCAGCTGCGTCGAGAGAGCCTAAGTTGGGCAACCAACTCACCGTCCCTGAGTGCAATGCGGTATAGCCCAATGTCTCGATGTCCGATCGAATCGGACGAAGTTGCTCCATCCGATCGTCCACCCTACGATTTACATCCCCAAACACATCCTTGTTCCATTCTTTAATAACCTCGACACAACCGTTTGAGCTTCCTCATGACATGCAAAAGAGGGTTGGGCGTGTCACATGGAGAGACCCAAGAAGTTGTAACCATATCCTCGAAAGAGTCGTGATGAACCCACATACACCGAAAACAAAACGGAACCAATCCTCTCGCTAATGGCGAAGAACAGAACCCATTGTGAAATACCGATGAAATACCATGACAATATATAAATCCAGGACATCTTTGTTCGATCCACTTACGCTTATAACATTTCCTTCCAATTTTGAATCTTGTCATGCCATTCAAGAGAAGTCGGAGATTGGACAATCTGGTTGATTGGATTTTGGAGGAATGATAACATACTTCTAACGGGCATTTCCCTTTGCATGATAGTAAAGGATGGAAAGACATTGCAACAACATAGGCCATCTTTAGGAATAGGAGTAGTAGTGGAAATGGTAAAGATCCCATAAAAAAGGTTTATCTAGATAAAAACTTGCCCTCTCGAAAGGGAGATTAACTTGAACAACATATTTGCCTAAGTGATAAAATATGAAATGTTTTGCATGATTTTGTAAATCATTTAGGTCCTTGAAAGGTGTTTATGTGGGGGGAAATTGGCCTTCACGATATGCCATTAATATAACTAGGAAAATACCTTTCAAGATACTAGCTTTAATGGTTGTGATCGGATAAATAACGGAACAAGATTGTGATTTACTTTAATATGCCCCGGAGAATTTGTTAGAGAATGGTTAGGTCCAACTAGGATGGCGAGTAAGAGGCGTTCCCCTTGATATGGAATCCCAGTCCTCAAATAGCTCTGTGGATATCCCTTTTAGCCAAATACATAGTATATCTTCATCTCTTTCCCTACCTAGATTTTCTACTAGCCATATCGAAAATACCATAGAATACTCTTTAGAACAAACTGTTCCCCGGTTGTTAGTCCATATAATATATACGAGTAAATCGTGGTTCTTGGCCTAAACACATCAAATCCATCATCTTCAACAAGAGTACGCGGCCAAAAGAGTATATCCAATCATCTAGAATGAATCTTTGTGGTCTTCCTTCAACTCAACAAGAGCAGTACATCACACTGTCCATTCCACCTGAGTTCATCACACGATGGAGATTGGAAGGTTATAATCATCTCCACCTTGGAGCTGTACGACTTGTTCTCTCCTACCATGGAAGGAAAGATCTTCCAGATCTGCAAGAATTGCTCTTCTAGATACTCGTTTTCTCCAATATGAGCATGCGATTATTGGTACAGTTCTTCTCTGCACTCAACGCTTAGGAAGTGTTGTGGTCACTTTCTTCCCCAACTTTGCAGTATCCTTGAGTGATCCAACTCTTGCATCTGCCTTCAAGGTGCAAGTTCAACTTTCCGGAGCAGATCAGATCTCAAATTCCATCATAGCAGCCCTTAATCACCAAATTGTATACAGGTTGCAAGATCACAGCCTAGATCTTCGGAATTTCTTTGGCAAAAATCGTGGGCTGCCTGGCTAGTAGATGGTGATCGTAACACTTAATTTTTCCATCGTCGAGTCAAGCCAAGGCTGTTCGATCTGGTATTCATGGCTTGATGATAGATGGACATTTATCCACGGACCCTGCTACCATCCGTGACCATGTAATCCAATTCTTCGAGGACTTATTCACGACTCCGATTGGGCCCGCTATTGACTTTTCCCATATTGATCAGATTATTAAACCCAGCTATTTCGGCATGATAATGCTTGTCTTAGCTCCTTGCCGTCTGAGATGGAGATTCGGGATGCGGTTTTTGATCTTGGTGTTCATAGCTCCCCTTGCCCCGATGGTTTCAATGGGGTGTTCTATCAACATTGCTGGGAGAAAAAAGGATATTCGAAAATTCTCTCTCTAGGGTTTTTCTCTCTTCTCTCTCTTGCACAAGGTTCGAACGTTTAGTCATCTTTCTCCGGCATCTCCATTGGCCATGGCCTCGCCGGAGTTCTCCGGTTTAACTTCGAACTTTGATCCGCCCCATGCACGTTTGCATGGATCAGCCCCTGTACCTTCTTCTTCGCCACGCAAAGTACAATCAATTGATGGGAAAACATTGACATCGGGAACGTTCTCTTTCTACGGAGTGCCGTGGAACTTTTTGCCTCGCACCACCAACAACGGCCAGCAGTGCCCTTCGATGATTGGGGAAGCAGCGCCTCACGCCTACCACGCTGCTGGTCCCCACGCAAAAACCTTGTACCATTGCGCCGCGCCAACAACTTCCACGCAGCAGCCTCTTGGTCCCCACGCAACAACCAACAACCTCCTGCAGCACGCCTCCATGCAGTTGGTCCCCACGCCGCCCGCTGTTGAGTGCGTCAACAAGGGGGCAGATCCCCATCATGCCCCACAACTCCTTGAGGGGCGTCCCTTTACCCCCATGGATTCCTATGTCCATGGGGGGGCTGGCCCTCCTTTGGTTGCTCATGGGGGACCAGCGACGATCTCCACTTCCAGGGACGCCCCCTCCCAGGGGAGTGATGACCCCTGGGCCGCCGTCAGCCGTCTCCATGGAATCCCGTCCTCAGGCCCCCGCCCAGTATATGGTCCCAAAGATGCACCTCACATTTATGGAACATCTCATTCAATGCCAACCGTTTACGAATCGCAACCTCGACATTCGGCTCATATCTCTATTGATCAACCCAATTTTGGCCACTCGTTTGCAAACATTGTTTCAGGTACACACCACGATATGGATTCAACCAAGCATGCCCAAGGTACTCACCACGACGTGGATTCACCTACGCAGGCCCAAGGTAATTGCAAAACTTTTGCGCATCCGGTTTCTGGTAATTCCAATTCTATCCCTAAGCCGGTTAGAAAAGGTGATTATTATTCCGTCACTATTGATGAACACGTTTATCAACAACGCATCGCTGAATTCGCTTATTCATTAATTGGAAGAGTGCTTTTAGGGAAAGGAAATAAACCATGGGCGACCATGCTATTGCATAAACGCCTATCTGAATTATGGGGTATTAACACTAACTGGAAACTAATCCCCCTGGGTAAGGGATTTTTTTGTGTTAAGTTTTCTAATGCACAGGGTCGTGCTAGAGCTCACGCTCGTATTAACTGGGCGCTCAATCCCGGTACTATCCATCTCTCTCCATGGGTTCCGGATTTCAATCCCTACAAAGTGCACAAGTCGATAGCAAGTGTTTGGGTCCGAATCTACGAGCTTGGTCTGGAATACTGGGACCTTAATACTATCTTGGGAATAGCCAGTGCGGTTGGACACCCAATCCAAATAGACCATCGTTCGTTAGATGGCTCCCTGGGCCATTTCATCCAAGTCTTGGTGGATATTGATTTGTCTAAGCTCTTGGAGGATCACATTATGGTTGAACCGGTGGGTTAGTGCTCATTTGTGTCAATTACGTACAAAACGTTGCCAGAATTCTATTCAAAGTGTGGTATTACGGGACACTCGACGGCATCTTGCCGCTTCATTCCAGCGGAGAAACCTACTATGGAAAGGCGTGTTTCTCCAGATCAGGGACATGCAAGGACGTCATCGGGACGTCAGAACTCGGTATAGCGGGGATGTTCATCATCGGGACATACACAGTAGGTAACGCCCCTGGATGGATCCCCAAAATTTGTTGCACCCTCCCACGGACATAAGACGAGACCTTTGAACCAAAGTAAACCTTGGATTTCTGTGGATCAAACACTTGACCCGAGATATCCGCATAATGAGTTAGAATCTGAAGCAAGACCCGGGCATTTGTAGAAGACGCCCCACACATGATGACAATATCGTCCGCATACAAGATGGATGATGGAAAGATAATATCTCTTGGCGCCGTGAAGGAAGATAACCGAGACTGATCCATTGCCGCAGCAATAAACCGACCCAGAACCTCCTCCGCAATACTAAACAATAACATTGATAAAGGATCCCCTTGTTCGACTCCTCCGAAATAGGGAAATAACCTCAAGGCGTCCCATTCAACAAGATCGAAATCCTAGCCGACCAAGAACCACCTCCACCCAATGCACAAAGATCTACGAAAAACCAAGGCGGCGCAAGACGTATAGTAAGAAATCCCACCTCAATGTGTCAAATGCCTTTTGGATATCGATTTTCGGGATCATGTTCAACCGTGCGACCCCGTAAGACATTAAACCCTTCGGACACCATGGCGATACAATCATGTATCTGTCTGCCAGGGATAAAACCAAACTGAGTCGGAGACAAATAATCTGCAATAATCAAGCCCAAACGCGTAGCCAGTATCTTTGTGATGATCTTGAAAAGGAAATTACTCATAACAATCGGACGGAAGTTTTCAATGACATTTGCATCCTTAGTCTTTGGGATGAGCGCCATGAAACTGGCATTCAATCCCAGGTAGTGACGACCATCAAGAAAAAGCGGCATTTGCGGTCACCTCACCTCAAAGAGATGACATCCGAGAAATGGCGATAAAAATCCCATTGAACCCATCCGCCCCAGGAGAACTATCTCGAATCCATATCAAACACCGCTTCTCGAACCTCTCGAATCCGCGGGAATGGCTAGAATGGCGTTATCCCGCGCCCTAACTCGTGGAGTAAGAACTGGTCAATTAATGAGAAGTCCGAGGCAAAATGCCGGTGTCCGCGAAGAGCTCTCGTAAAATGAAATGATATGATCCCCAAGGACCGTAGCATCATCGTGAAACCGCCTACCACCATAAGCCCCTGTATCCCGTGCGCCGCACGGATCAAGCTACGCCGATGAAAAAATGTGGTGTTACGATCCCCGTCTTTAAGCCGGCGGTGTGGGCCTTTTGCTTAAGGAATTGATTTAATCGCTACGTCGAGAGAGCCTAAGTTGGGCAACCAACTCTTTGTCCCGGAGTGCAGCGGTATAGCCCAATGTCTCGATGTCTGACTGAATCTGACGAAGTTGCTCCATCTGACTGTCCACCCTACGATTTACATCCCCAAACACATCCTTGTTCCATTCTTTAATAACCTGACACACCCGTTTGAGCTTCCTCATGACATGCAAAAGAGGGTTGGGCGTGTCACATGGAGAGACCCAAGAAGTTGTAACCATATCCCTGAAAGAGTCGTGATGAACCCACATACACTGAAAACAAAACGGAACCAATCCTCTGCTAATGGCCGAAGAACAGGAACCCATTGTGAAATACCGATGAAATACCATGACAATATATAAATCCAGGACATCTTTGTTCTGATCCACTTCTGCTTATAACATTTCCTTCCAATTTTGAATCTTGTCATGCCATTCAAGAGAAGTCCAGAGATTGGACAACTGGTTGACTGGATTTTGGAGGAATGATAACATACTTCTAACGGGCATTTCCACTGCATGATAGTAAAGGATGGAAAGACATTGCAACAACATAGGCCATCTTTAGGAATAGGAGTAGTAGTGGAAATGGTAAAGATCCCATAAAAAAGGTTTATCTAGATAAAAACTTGCCCTCTCGAAAGGGAGATTAACTTGAACAACATATTTGCCTAAGTGATAAAATATGAAATGTTTTGCATGATTTTGTAAATCATTTAGGTCCTTGAAAGGTGTTTATGTGGGGGGAAATTGGCCTTCACGATATGCCATTAATATAACTAGGAAAATACCTTTGGAAGATACTAGCTTTAATGGTTGTGATCGGATAAATAATAACGGAACAAGATTGTGATTTACTTTAATATGCCCCAGGAGAATTTGTTAGAGAATGGTTAGGTCCAACTAGGATGGCGAGTAAGAGGCGTTCCCCTTGATATGGAATCCCAGTCCTCAAATAGCTCTTGTGGATATCCCTTTAGCCAAATACATAGTATATCTTCATCTCTTTCCCTACCTAGATTTTCTACTAGCCATATCGAAAATACCATAGAATACTCTTTAGAACAAACTGTTCCCCGGTTGTTAGTCCATATAATATATACGAAATCGTGGTTCTTGGCCTAAACACATCAAATCCATCATCTTCAACAAGAGTACGCGGCCAAAAGAGTATATCCAATCATCTAGAATGAATCACTGTGGTCTTCCTTCAACTCAACAAGAGCAAAGACATCACATTTGTCCATTCCACTCCGAGTTCATCACACGATGGAGATTGGAAGGTTATAATCATCTCCACCTTGGAGTCACACGACTTGTTCTCTCCTACCATGGAAGGAAAGATCTTCCAGTATCTGCAAGAATTGCTCTTCTAGATACTCGTTTTCTCCAATATGAGCATGCAGTTATTGGTACAGTTCTCTCTGCACTCAACGCCGGAAGTGTTGTGGTCACTTTCTTCCCCAACTTTGCAGTATCCTTGAGTGATCCAACTCTTGCATCTGCCTTCAAGGTGCAAGTTCAACTTTCCGGAGCAGATCAGATCTCAAATTCCATCATAGCAGCCCTTAATCACCAAATTGTATACAGGTTGCAAGATCACAGCCTAGATCTTCGGAATTTCTTTGGCAAAAATCGTGGGCTGCCTGGCTAGTAGATGGTGATCGTAACACTTAATTTTTCCATCGTCGAGTCAAGCCAAGGCTGTTCGATCTGGTATTCATGGCTTGATGATAGATGGACATTTATCCACGGACCCTGCTACCATCCGTGACCATGTAATCCAATTCTTCGAGGACTTATTCACGACTCCGATTGGGCCCGCTATTGACTTTTCCCATATTGATCAGATTATTAAACCCAGCTATTTCGGCATGATAATGCTTGTCTTAGCTCCTTGCCGTCTGAGATGGAGATTCGGGATGCGGTTTTTGATCTTGGTGTTCATAGCTCCCCTGGCCCCGATGGTTTCAATGGGGTGTTCTATCAACATTGCTGGGAGAAAAAAGGATATTCGAAAATTCTCTCTCTAGGGTTTTTCTCTCTTCTCTCTCTTGCACAAGGTTCGAACGTTTAGTCATCTTTCTCCAAGCATCTCCATTGGCCATGGCCTCACGGAGTTCTCCGGTTTAACTTCGAACTTTGATCCGCCCCATGCACGTTTGCATGGATCAGCCCCTATACCTTCTTCTTCGCCACGCAAAGTACAATCAATTGATGGGTAAACATTGACATCGGGAATGTTCTCTTTCTACGGAGTGCCGTGGAACTTTTTGCCTCGCACCACCAACAACGGCCAGTAGTGCCCTTCGATGATTGGGAAGCGGCGCCTCACGCCTACCACGCTGCTGGTCCCCACGCAAAAACCTTATACCATTGCGCCGCGCCAACAACTTTTACGCAGCAGCCTCTTGGTCCCCACGCAACAACCAACAACCTCCTGCAGACGCCTCCATGCAGTTGGTCCCCACACGCCTGGGCATTGTTGAGTGCGTCAACAAGGGGGCAGATCCCCATCATGCCCCACAACTCCTTGAGGGGCGTCCCTTTACCCCCACGGATTCCTATGTCCATGGGGGGGCTGGCCCTCCTTTGGTTGCTCATGGGGGACCAGCGACGATCTCCACTTCCAGGGACGCCCCCTCCCAGGGGAGTGATGACCCCTGGGCCGCCGTCAGCCGTCTCCATGGAATCCCGTCCTCAGGCCCCCGCCCAGTATATGGTCCCAAGGATGCACCTCACATTTATGGAACATCTCATTCAATGCCAACCGTTTACGAATCGCAACCTCGACATTCGGCTCATATCTCTATTGATCAACCCAATTTTGGCCACTCGTTTGCAAACATTGTTTCGTGTACACACCACGATATGGATTCAACCAAGCATGCCCAAGGTACTCACCACGACGTGGATTCCCACGCAGGCCCAAGGTAATTGCAAAACTTTTGCGCATCCGGTTTCTGGTAATTCCAATTCTATCCTTAAGCCGGTTAGAAAAGGTGATTATTATTCCGTCACTATTGATGAACACGTTTATCAACAACGCATCGCTGAATTCACTTTTAGGGAAAGGAAATAAACCATGGGCGACCATGCTATTGCATAAACGCCTATCTGAATTATGGGGTATTAACACTGACTGGAAACTAATCCCCCTGGGTAAGGGATTTTTTTGTGTTAAGTTTTCTAATGCACAGGGTCGTGCTAGAGCTCACGCTCGTATTAACTGGGCGCTCAATCCCGGTACTATCCATCTCTCTCCATGGGTTCCGGATTTCAATCCCTACAAAGTGCACAAGTCGATAGCAAGTGTTTGGGTCCGAATCTACGAGCTTGGTCTGGAATACTGGGACCCTAATACTATCTTGGGAATAGCCAGTGCGGTTGGACACCCAATCCAAATAGACCATCGTTCGTTAGATGGCTCCCTGGGCCATTTCATCCAAGTCTTGGTGGATATTGATTTGTCTAAGCTCTTGGAGGATCACATTATGGTTGAACCGGTGGGTCAGTGCTCATTTGTGTCAATTACGTACAAAACGTTGCCAGAATTCTATTCAAAGTGTGGTATTACGGGACACTCGATGGCATCTTGCCGCTTCATTCCAGCGGAGAAACCTACTATGGAAAGGCGTGTTTCTCCAGATCAGGGACATGCAAGGACGTCATCGGGACGTCAGAACTCGGTATAGCGGGGATGTTCACGGGTTCGTAAAATTTATCGTCCTGTTCAGTAGGACAAGGACAAGGCCGTTGATGACTCAATGGGTAATATGGCCCCGACTACGCGCGCTGGATCTCTTTCCCACGCAATTGTCACCATTTCCAACACATTTGAGGCGCTGGGCTCAGACGACTCCCAGGATCAGCATCCCATAGATTTCCAGTCCGATTATCCAGCTAGGGAGTCTTCTCCCAAGGCCACTACTTCCAACACCGACACGGTTTCCACCATTATGCCTATTACGGTTCAATATCCTTTGGGAAAGCCAATTTGAGCTCTCAGCCGTGCCTTCCGGGATAGCTCCTTGGACTCGGCGAAATCTAGAAATCTCCGGAGTAGACGCAGCTCGGTTTCCATCGCTGGGCTGTGAGAGGTGAGGCGCGATGGAGCTTGCAACGTTCGTTGATGACATCCCATCGCTGGGCTGTTGGGGACGATGATCGAGGGGGCGTGTGATGGGCGCAACTGACGGGTGAGGTGTAGGGACGTTTGGGATCGTGCATGGTGGGGCGAGAAGTTAGACATTCTCGCTAGATGTTAAACCATAAAACAACTCCGACGAGGCCATGAATAAAGCTGGCCAGCAAAATTACCGGCGACGATGGGCTAGGCGCACGAATGTGAGAGAGGAGAGAGAAGAGAGCATTAGGGTTTTTTCTTCTTGCTTCTCGTCGGCAAGATTAATTCTATCCCTAAACCTATTTTTTTTTAATGAATTAAAGATATATTAAAAAATGAAAGAGTGATCCTGATCACAAGCTGATCAGGTGACCAAAGAAACAAGACGAAAATCAAGTTCAAGAGAAAATGAAATGGTCACAAGCCGACCAGATGGCTGAATGGTTGGAGCCTCATTAAAACCTCTCAAGGTAAAACCCACTCTTATGGGAAAAACCCTTGGCAGGAAAAAAGAGTACCCCCCATAAAAGAAAGAAAGGCATCCAAACGTACAGAAAGAGAAATTCGGAATGCATTAACTAACAAACCTATAATTGGACTGACCAACATAGTCCTCAGTGAGAAAAGGCACGAGATCCTCAGGCGGGGCTTACTCAGAATGCCTGCCACTCGATTGCCTTCCCGATAAATATGTGAGACCACTAGCTCCATCTGTGAAAGCAGATGAAGAGTGTAACGTCACTTGCTAAGGTGACGCCAAGGAACCTAAACGGATCTCTTATGGAGCAGATTTACCACATAAACCAAATCCGACTCAAGCCAGAGTTGTATCGAGCCCTTAGCAAAAGCATCATGAATGGCCCACATCACTGCCACTAACAACGCCTCAAACGCATAGCCCGCACCACAATAGCTCACACAACATCCTCGAAAGAAGCCTCTGCAATTTCGAAGACTCCGGAAGCAGTAAGACTTCCCAGAGCCCACGAAGCACTGCCGTCCGTATTCACCTTGATCCAGCCCAGAAGGGGTTTTTGCCAATTAACTTCCACAATCTTCGGGGCTTGTTGAGCCCGCCCAGGAACACACAGTCTACGAAGGATGAAGAGGTCTTGCTGATCATTGTTCATGCATCCCCGATCTAATGAAGATGATTCGACGATAAGAACTTGAAGATGGAGGATTGCCGCGTCCACCGTCTAAAGTTTATTGTTAAAAACCAACTCATTCTGGATATGCCAAATGAGCCGATCTGAGGACATAATGACCACACGCCATAAGAAAGTAACCTGCTCACTAAATTGAAAATTCATTAAAAGCACCAGGAATTCATTAAAGCTATAAGCCATAAATAGGGGAACGTCAAATGAACCAAAAATCCAACGCCAAAGAGCCCTTGAAAAAACACAAGGACAAACAAATGGTCAACCGATTCAGCAGAGGCACAACAAAGAGCACAGACCGAGGGGCCAATGAAACTCCCCCTGGTACGCAATACGTCCAAGACTGCCAACCGATTGTGGATGGCTCTCCACACCACAACCGAACGATGTTCCGGAATGTGAGGAGACCAAATCTAAGAGCCCCATTGTACTGCCGGAAAATGGGGACGAATATTTTTTTTTAAATAAATTCAAAATTTTATATAAAAAATGAAAAGAGAGTAATCCTGATCACAGGCTGATCAGGTAACCAAAAGAAAGCCTGAAAAACAATCTCAAAAAAGAAAGCGAAATGGTCACAAGCCGACCAAATGGCTGAATGGTTAGAGCCTCATTAAAACCTTCTAAGGTAAAACCCACCCTTGTGGAAAAAACCCTTGAAAGGAAAAAGAGTACCCCCCAGGCGTAAAGAAATGAAGAAGCAGCACGTGCTAACTAACAAACCTATAGGTGGATTGGCCAACATAGTCCTGTGGTGGGACGCCCCACCATGTGCCGTACTCCATCTTCTTGCTCAACATATCCGCCACTCGATTGCCCTCCCAAAATATATGTGAGACCACAAAATCCATATGAGCGAGCAGGTGTAAAGTGTAGCGCCAATTGCTAAGGTGGCACCAAGGGACCTCCGTAGATATCTTCTCCAGCAAGTTCACCACATACATCGAATTTGATTCCAGCCAAAGTTGCGTCCAACCCTTTTTAGAAGCATAGTGATCGCCCACATTGCTACAATCAGTTCAACCTCAAACGCGTATCCCGAACCACAGTGGTGTATGAAACATCCTCGAAAGAACCTTCTACAATTTCGGAAGACCCCTGAAGCGGTAAGTCTGCCCGACGCCCTAGAGGAACTTCCGTCCGTGTTAACCTTAATCCAGCCCGGGAGGGGTTTTTGCCAGTTAACCTCCACAATCTTTGGAGCTTGTCTAGGTCATCCTGGAACTCGCAGCCTATGCAGGATAAGGAGTTCATGTTGGTCATTATGCATACACTGGTTTCGAGGAAACATTCTCATCATTAGAGTTCAACCAGACCCGCATATCCTATGAGGAGGGTGCTATGGGGACCCGAAAAATATCCCAGGCAAGATCCAAGTAAGCCTCAACAAGTGAGAAGGTGAAGTGCCAGGACTCATCGTAGAAGTACTCCGAAATGCGCTGCCCAAATAAATATATGTACTCATGCGGAATACCAATTATGTCTGCTATGGAGTAATCCAACCAGTTGTCAAGCCAGAATAAAACCTCGGAATTATATCCAGGGATCCAAAGAGAATCATCCAAGCAATTCGCAATGCAAGGCCTAATCCCAATCCAAATAGAAGAAGGGATGATATTGTTTTTATGTGTGGGGCTTCTTCAGCCAATGCCAGTATCCTTCTTCAAATTCTCACCCTTTATGCAATCTCGGGCCAAATGTTCAATCCTGGGAAATCTAAAGTTTACTTTGGCTCCCAGGTCTCATCATATGTCCGTGGGAGGGTGCAAACTATCATGGGGATCCAGCCCGGGACGTTTCCCACCGTATACCTAGGTGCACCAATCTTCAAGGGTGTCCCTAAGGTTGCAGACTTACAGCCCGTCTTTGATAAGGTTATCCTCAAATTCAGAAGATGGAAAGGTTCATCGCTTTCCCTTGCTGGTAGAGTTTGTCTTGTTAATTCGGTGATTACTAGTTCTTTTGTGCACACCATGATGGTTTACAAATAGCCCAACACTTTGCTCAAGCAAATGGAAAGGGCCATGCGTAATTTCATTTGGACTGGGGATGTGAATACTAAGGGTTCTGTGATGGTGAATTGGAATAAGTGTTGCACGCCTCGGACTGAAGGGGGACTAGGCATCCATTCGATTGTGGCAACTAACATGGCTTTCTTAATGAAATTGGGCTGGAAGGTCATGAACTCGGACTCGGTGATCTTTAGCACCCTTAGGCGTCGCTACTTGACAGAGGATGGGGCGGTTTGGAGGTCATTTATTCCTTCTTCAATCTGGGTTGGGATTGAACCTTGCATCTCGGCTTGCTTGGATGACTCTCATTGAATCCCATGGGCTAATTCTGAGGTATTATTATGGATTGATAACTGGCTGGGTTATTCTATAGCAGACAGAATTGCATCCCAGAAGATTATAGATACTTATTTCATCAGCGCATTTCAGACTACTTTTATGACGGGTCCTGGCACTTCACCTTCTCGTTCGTGGAGGCTTATTTGGATCTGGTCCGTGCTATTGTACGCGTCCCCATTGCCCCAGATTCAAGGGATACATGTGTTTGGTTGAATTTGGATGATGGTTTAGTTACCTCGAAGGCAGCATATGATCATATTCGTCCCCATTACTCGGCAGTCAAGTGGGGTTCTTGGATTTGGTCGCAACATATCCCGGAACGGCGATCGGTTGTGGCTTGGCGGGCTATCCACAATCGACTGGCTGTCTTGGATTTATTACGGGCTAGGGGAAGTTTTACTGGCCCCTCGGTTTGCGCTCTTTGTCGCAAATTTGCAGAATCAGTTGATCATTTATTTGTCTTTTGTGTCTTTGCAGGAGCTCTCTGGCGATGGATCTTTGATTCATTCAACGTTCACCCTTTTCAGGCTCATAGCTTTAATGAATTTCTGTTGCGGTTAATGTACTTTCATTTCAGTGAGCAGGTTACTTTCCTCTGGCGTGTGGCTATCCTTTCCTGCATATGGCTCATCTGGCATATCCGTAATGAGCTGGTTTTTACAACAAAATCTGGATAGTCGCCGCTGACATGTGTCCCTTAGAAGGAAACTTACAACACCAAACTCACATGTGTCCCTTAAAAGGACACTTACAACAACAAACTGACACGTTACATTACAAGGATAAGAAATTGACGTGTCCAACAAAAAGACAATTACAATCATAAACTGACATGTGTCCACTAAAAGGACACTTATTATTACATGCTAACACGTGTACATTATAAGCACCTATACAATGCTGACATCATCCTTTTTCATGGATTGTAGTTGTAGTCGTAGTATTTCTTTGACCAGGGTTCTATCCAAATCAATCCAAAGCTCTACCAATCAATGTCTTCATCTTCAACAAGCCACGAGTCTTGGGAATCTGGCTCGAACATCTGAGTATCTATGTCATCTTCTTGATTATCTTCTTATTGGTGACTCGACTATGGTTCATCAACACATGGGACTATCATGAGTGATGTATATATAGGTTCCGGTCTAGGTGAGTTTGGTGGAAGCTTGTTTACAACCAAGAGATGCATGCATAATTCATTAACCTCATGCTGCTGGTTAGTGATGTTCCTGATAAAAACTTCCATTTGAAATGTAAAGATGTCGGTATAAATCTGTACGCTTTTCCCATTGTGAAATACCGATTTTTTTGAATAAGTGCGATATATATATAAAAATGAAAAAGAGTATTCCTGATCACAGGCTGATCAGGTAGCCAAAAGAAAGCCTGGAAATAATGTCAAAAACCAAACGAAATGGTCACAAGCCGACCAAATGACTGAATGGTTGGGGCCTCGTTAAAACCTTCCAAGGTAAAACACACCCTTGTGGGAAAACCCTTGGAAGGAAAAAGAGTACCCCCCAGGAGAAATAAAAATGGGAAAAGAAACCTGAAGCGGTGGCGCACTAAGTAACAAACATATAGTTGGATTGGCCAACATAGTCATCAGTGAGGTAGTTAAGGAGCTCTGTGGGCGGGATGCCCCACCATGTGCCGCACTCCATCTTCTTGCTCAGCAAGTCCGCGACCCGATTGCCTTCCCGAAAAATATGAGAGACTACAAGATCAATACCTCTGAGCAGATGCAGGGTTTGGCGCCAATGACTAAGATGGCGCCATGGGACCTCCATTGTTCTCTTCTCCAGTAGGTTCACCACATACATCGAATCCGATTCCAGCCATAGTTGCGTCCAACCTTTCGCAAAGGCATATTGAATTGCCCACATTGCAGCGACCAATTCAGCTTCAAACGCATACCCTGAACCACAATGATGGACAAAGCATCCTCGAAAGAAACCTCTACAGTTCCGGAAGACTCTAGAATCTGTGAGGTTGCCCAATGCCCCTGAAGCGCTGCCATCCGTGTTAACCTTGATCCAACCCGGGAGGGGTTTTTGCCACTGAACCTCTACAATCTTCGGAGCATGTCTAGGCCATCGAGGAACTCGCAGACCGTGCAAGATAAATAGGTCTTGTTGATCATTGTTCATGCATCCCCGATCCAAAGATGATGATTCCATAATGAGTACCTGAAGTTGAATGATTGCCGCCTCTAGTGTCCATATTTTGTTGTGAAAAATCAGCTCGTTGCGGATATTCCAAATAATCCAGATGCATGAAATAATCGCCACACGCCAAAGGAAAGTAACCTGGTCACTGAAATGAAAAGCCATCAATCGCACCAGTAGCTCGTTGAAACTATAAGTCTGAAGAGGGTGAACTTGGAAAGCATGGAAGATCCAACGCCATATATTTCCTGCAAAAGCACAAGAGACAAATAAGTGATTAACCGATTCTTCTGATGCCCTGCAAAGAACACAAACCGAAGGGCCAGTAAAACTTCCCCTAGCTGGAAGTGAATCCTGGACAGCCAATCGATTGTGTATGGCCCTCCATGCTACCACCGATCTCAGTTCCGGGATATGATGCGACCAAATCCAAGAACCCCATTTAACTGCCGGGCACTAGGATGTATATGATTATAAGCCACCTTCGAGGTGATCGAACCATCATCCGAGTTCAACCAAACTCGAGTATCCTGGGATTCTGGCGCAATCAGGACGCGCACAATGGCTCGGACCAGTTCCAAATAGGCCTCCACGAAAGGGAGGGTGAAGTGCCAGGATCCATCATAGAAATAGTCAGAAATGCGCTGATGGAATAAGTACCTATAGTCCTCTGGGATGCCAATTCTGTCAGCTATAGAGTAACCCAACCAATTATCAATCCAGAATAAAACCTTGGAGTTGGCGCCTGGGATCCAACAAGCATCATCCAAGCAATCGGAAATGCGGGGTTTAATCCCTGTCCAAATTAAGAAGGAATAAAGGACCGTCAAATCTCCCCATTCCTAGTAAGTACCGCTGTCTGAGGGTTCCGTATATCACTAAATCCGAGTTCAAAACCTTCCAACCCAATTTCATCAAGAACGCCGTGTTGGCAGCCACAATAGATCGCACGCCCAGTCCCCCCTCTGCTTTGGGCGTGCAACATTTATTCCAACTGACCACCACCTTCCCCTTAGAATTCACATCCCCCGTCCAAATGAAGTTGCGCATGGCTCTTTCCATTTGCTTGAGCAGCGTACCAGGCCATTTATAAACCATCATGGTGTGCACAAAAGAACTGGTAATCACCGAGTTAACCAGGCAAACTCTACCAGCAAGGGAAAGAGACGAACCTTTCCATCTTCTGAATTTGAGAACTATCTTGTCAAAGACAGGCTGTAAATCCGCGACCTTGGGAGCGCCTTTAAAGATTGGAGCGCCTAAATACACAGTAGGTAACGCCCCTGGATGGATCCCCAAAATTTGTTGCACCCTCCCACGGACATAAGACGAGACCTTTGAACCAAAGTAAACCTTGGATTTCTGTGGATCAAACACTTGACCCGAGATATCCGCATAATGAGTTAGAATCTGAAGCAAGACCCGGGCATTTGTAGAAGACGCCCCACACATGATGACAATATCGTCCGCATACAAGATGGATGATGGAAAGATAATATCTCTTGGCGCCGTGAAGGAAGATAACCGAGACTGATCCATTGCCGCAGCAATAAACCGACCCAGAACCTCCTCCACAATACTAAAAATAACATTGATAAAGGATCCCCTTGTCTGACTCCTCTGGAATAGGGGAAATAACCTACCGACGTCCCATTCAACAGCACTGAAATCCTAGCCGACCGAAGAACCACCTCCACCCAATGCACAAAGATCTCTGAAAAACCAAGGCGGTGCAAGACGTATAGTAAGAAATCCCACCTCAATGTGTCAAATGCCTTTCGGATATCGATTTTCAGGATCATGTTCGAATCCGTGCGACCCCGTAAGACATTAAACCCTTCGGACACCATGGCAATACAATCATGTATCTGTCTGCCAGGGATAAAACCAAACTGAGTCGGAGACAAATAATCTGCAATAATCAAGCCCAAACGCGTAGCCAGTATCTTTGTGATGATCTTGAAAAGGAAATTACTCATAACAATCGGACGGAAGTTTTCAATGACATTTGCATCCTTAGTCTTTGGGATGAGCGCCATGAAACTGGCATTCAATCCCAGAGGTAGTGACGAATTACTGAAGAAAAAGCGAACAGCTGCAGTCACCTCAACAGAGATGACATCCCAGAAATGGCGATAAAAAATCCCATTGAACCCATCTGGCCCCGGAGAACTATCTGAATCCATATCAAACACCGCTTCCTGAACCTCTGAATCCGCGGGAATGGCTGCTAGAATGGCGTTATCCCGCGCCCTAACCTGTGGAGTAAGAACCTGGTCAATTAATGAGAAGTCCGAGGCAAAATGCCTGGTGTCCGCGAAGAGCTCCTCGTAAAATGAAATGATATGATCCCCAAGGACCGTAGCATCATCTGTGAAACTGCCTACCACCATAAGCCCCTGTATCCCCGTGCGCCCCGTACGGATCTGGCTACGCCGATGAAAAAATGTGGTGTTACGATCCCCGTCTTTAAGCCAGGCAGTGTGGGCCTTTTGCTTAAGGAATTCAGATTGTAACTGCAGCGTCTGAGAGAGCCTAAGTTGGGCAACCAACTCACTGTCCCGGAGTGCAGCGGTATAGCCCAATGTCTCGATGTCTGACTGAATCTGACGAAGTTGCTCCATCTGACTGTCCACCCTACGATTTACATCCCCAAACACATCCTTGTTCCATTCTTTAATAACCTGACACAACCGTTTGAGCTTCCTCATGACATGCAAAAGAGGGTTGGGCGTGTCACATGGAGAGACCCAAGAAGTTGTAACCATATCCCTGAAAGAGTCGTGATGAACCCACATACACTGAAAACAAAACGGAACCAATCCTCTGCTAATGGCCGAAGAACAGGAACCCATTGTGAAATACCGATGAAATACCATGACAATATATAAATCCGGGACATCTTTGTTCTGATCCACTTCTGCTTATAACATTTCCTTCCAATTTTGAATCTTGTCATGCCATTCAAGAGAAGTCCAGAGATTGGACAACTGGTTGACTGGATTTTGGAGGAATGATAACATACTTCTAACGGGCATTTCCACTGCATGATAGTAAAGGATGGAAAGACATTGCAACAACATAGGCCATCTTTAGGAATAGGAGTAGTAGTGGAAATGGTAAAGATCCCATAAAAAAGGTTTATCTAGATAAAAACTTGCCCTCTCGAAAGGGAGATTAACTTGAACAACATATTTGCCTAAGTGATAAAATATGAAATGTTTTGCAAGATTTTGTAAATCATTTAGGTCCTTGAAAGGTGTTTATGTGGGGGGAAATTGGCCTTCACGATATGCCATTAATATAACTAGGAAAATACCTTTCGAAGATACTAGCTTTAATGGTTGTGATCTGGATAAATAATCTAGAACAAGATTGTGATTTACTTTAATATGCCCCCGGAGAATTTGTTAGAGAATGGTTAGGTCCAGCTAGGATGGCGAGTAAGAGGTGTTCCCCTTGATATGGAATTCCAGTCCTCAAATAGCTCTGTGGATATCCCTTTTAGCCAAATACATAGTATATCTTCATCTCTTTCCCTACCTAGATTTTCTACTAGCCATATCGAAAATACCATAGAATACTCTTTAGAACAAACTGTTCCCCCAGTTGTTAGTCCATATAATATATACAGAAATCGTGGTTCTTGGCCTAAACACATCAAATCCATCATCTTCAACAAGAGTACGCGGCCAAAAGAGTATATCCAATCATCTAGAATGAATCACTGTGGTCTTCCTTCAACTCAACAAGAGCAGTACATCACACTGTCCATTCCACCTGAGTTCATCACACGATGGAGATTGGAAGGTTATAATCATCTCCACCTTGGAGCTGTACGACTTGTTCTCTCCTACCATGGAAGGAAAGATCTTCCAGTATCTGCAAGAATTGCTCTTCTAGATACTCGTTTTCTCCAATATGAGCATGCAGTTATTGGTACAGTTCTCTCTGCACTCAACGCCGGAAGTGTTGTGGTCACTTTCTTCCCCAACTTTGCAGTATCCTTGAGTGATCCAACTCTTGCATCTGCCTTCAAGGTGCAAGTTCAACTTTCCGGAGCAGATCAGATCTCAAATTCCATCATAGCAGCCCTTAATCACCAAATTGTATACAGGTTGCAAGATCACAGCCTAGATCTGCAGAATCAAGGCGTAAAAGATGCTTTGATGGTCCTTGCTGAGTCTGGATCTGATCCCTACAATCGTCCAGATACCCAGACAAAACAGGAGAAAAGACTTGGAGCAACTTGTTCCAAAAGAATGGATCACCAACTATGAGTCCCTTCACCAACAGTTAGAAACGGTGCAAGCAACCGACTTTAAATTTCAAAGGTTGAAGGATTGACGTGTGAAGACGATCTATCAGACAACATCCAGCTCGAGACTTTCAAATCCTGAATTCCAGCTAATGGTCTATCCAGTTGAAGTCAATGCAGACACAAAAATCTCAATTGCATGTTTTTGACCAAATGGATCCCATATTTACACTGACAGAGTCAATGGTCACTTTGTATGGGATGTTGATCCATCCATGTGTGATCCAGAATGTTCTTGTGGAGAGGAATCAGACTCTGATGAAGAAGAACAAATACAGAGAAGAAGCAGAAAGAAGAAAACCACAAGATGACCACGTTGCAGGACAAATGATAAACCTGAGCCTCCGGATCTAAGTCCACGACCCTTACCATGTTACAGAAAAGGGTTAGTTGTCCTCAAAAAAGAAAAGTACGGGTGTCAGAAAGAAGTTAAGACACCTTCTCCTCCAACTCCTACTGTTGTCTAACCTTGTTTCATGTTTGGATATGAAGCAAAATTTCCACCTCTAGAAAGGAAGGTTGACACTCAACAGAGGATGCAAAGCACCACTGTGGAACATGACGGACAAATAAAGGGTCCTACTCAAGCAGAGGAAGTACTAAATTGGCAGACGACCAACGCTTGTGAGCAAAACAAGTCTCTACAGGGGATAGACTCTAAGATCTCAAAAATTCTCACCATAGTCCAATCTAACCATACCAAGGTTAATACTGTAGAGAATCAACTCCAGCAGATATATGAAAAGCTGAAAGATAATATCAACCGGCTGGACAAAGATGTGAGGAACCTTATTGAACAAAACCAATTTGGAGCAGAGTTCATGCAGAAAGAAGTTGAGATCAGGAGACTAAAGAAGGAACTTTCTCAAATCGAAAGGGATAGGAGCAGTCAAAGTAAGTCCTTATCCTTCTTTCCCAGTTATAGTTCCAAATATGAATCACCTCCTATATCTCCTCCAAATTATCCTACTTATTTTGGTATGGCTTCAAGTATTCCACTTGATATTCCTAAAAAGCCAAAGAAAAAGCCCTCTACTCTAAAAAGCCAACCATCTCCAAAGAGTCATGAGATACCTCAATCTTCTTCCAAATCTGAAGAGAAAAACCCAACAGAATCCTTCATGGCCAGACCATCCTTTATCCCAGGAAATAATCCATTACAATGGTCAGAAAAATCAGACCCTGAAGAAACTACCTCTTCCCAATCTAAAAAAGAATCAGACTCTGAGGATGCTAATCATCCCTATCGGGAGGAGAATCCTATGAGGCTGAGTCTGAACCAGATGTTGCTGATCTATCTGCTATACTTATGGCTGGAGATACTCCAGAAGCAAGCCAACAATATACTGAACCAGTGTCTGAAAGTTCTGAAGAAGATATGGAACCAGAAGCAGAAGGACCATGTCCTCATCCTTCAGATTCATCCTCCAAACCAACAAATGGTCCATGGTTCTCTTTCGATGATGTTCCAATTCAGAAGAGAAGAGAAAGATTACACTCTTTTGCAGCATGGATTGACCTCCAGCTTACAAAAGAAGGAGCCAATCTGAAGCAAATCCTCATGGAATTCTCTTCAAGATTTGTTGGTATCCTACGCGAATGGTTTCAAAGCTTTGGTGAGTATCGGCAACTCCAACTTTATAATGCTTCAACTCCATCACTTGTTCTTGGAGAAATTCACCAAGAGTTTATTGGAGATATTACTCTTATCAACAAGTTGGCAGAAAAAGAATATTTTGCCATTAAATGTTGTTCTTTGACACGTAAAGATTTGGATAGACATTTCAAAAGGATGTCGGAAAAGTTTTACATGTTGAATGGTTACAATGATCCAAATCTCAAACATGTCTAATCTGGCGTCTCTACCTAAATAACTTCAGCCCGAGTTACACAGAATGATTCAAGCTTCCAGGAGGGAAGTCTCAAGAATCAGTCTAGGCGAAATCCATCAGATGACGTTTGCAACCCTAGACAAGATGTGTGAACAACAGGTCTTCATCAAAGACGTGCTTGACAAAAGAACTCTCCTCAAATCTGTATGCAAAAACTCTCATCTAGAGATAAAATGCAAAGGAAAGAAGAACTGCACTTGTTCATCTTCGTCTTCCCGAAAAAAGATCAGAAAGATCCAGAAGAATGCGAAGAGAAATAAAGCCTATCGATTCTTCAGAAGGAAACCGTTCCGAAAGAAGTCGATGAACAGGTGTTTCCTATGTGGAAGAAAAGGGCATTTTGCAAAGAATTGCCCTAACAAGAAAGATAAAGCAGCAAAGATGGCATTTCAAGCATTCCAACTTAATTATGCCAACACAGATGATGCTGATATTAAGTCTTTATTTTCCGAACAAGACGAGCAGGATGGAGACACTGCATTTGCAATACAATATTCCACTGATGATGAAGGACCAGAAGAAGAAGAAGAAGATTCATCCTCCGAGCTCCCAGTCTTTATGATCAAGTCACAACCATCTCTCAAGACCAGTTCCTTGATCTAAGAAGGGATGTTGTATCCAAATATTGAAGTACAAATTCTACCATCCAAGTATGATAGACCAATCAAGGTTATTGGTGTATTTGATATAGGAGCTAGAAAGTCGATGATGAATCCTGACATACTACCTGAAGATGCTTGGAAAAGTCATCACGAATACTTCTATGCAGCTGATGGACAGACTTTTCATACCGCGCTCATTACAAAGAAGCCAATTGGAATTCAACTCTTTCTAGACTGTACGCTATGGATGAAGATTATTGGCAGCAGACTCCATGGACAAGATGTCTTGATGGGCTTCGATTTGTTCTTCCAAGCTAAAAGCCTATAGATTCTACCTCATGGGTTGAAGTACAAGAGACAGTTCCAACCTTACACCACCATCCAGAAGTTGTTTACTCTATCAGAAGCACCTCCAGAATACAGAGATATTACCAACCAGGTTCTCAAGTGTTGTGCAGACTCTCATGAAGATTTCCATCACCCAACACCACTTTGGAAAAATCCGAAGTTCTTTATTCAGCTCCCTTTCAAAAAGAATGAAGATGTGAATGCTACCAAAGCCACTCATCCAGGAATGACTCCAGAAGAACTGAACTTTGCGAGGCAAGAATGCAACCAACTCCTAGCACTTGGACTCATTGAGCCCACGAAGTCCAATTGGGCTTGCCCTGCATTCTATGTCAACAAAAGAGCTGAACATGTACGAGGGAAAAAGAGGCTTGTTATTGATTACAAAGCTCTTAACCATTTCCTCCTTGATGATAAATTCCCTTTACCTAAAACTCAAATGCTTTTTTCCCAACTCTCTAAAGCCCAAATGTTTTCAAAGTTTGATTTGAAGTCAGGGTTTTGGCAATTGGGAATTGTCCAAGAGGATAGAAATAAAACTGCTTTTTGCCTTCCTATAGCCTAATACCAATGGACAGTCATGCCATTTGGTCTGAAGGTTGCACCCTCCATATTCCAAAAAGCAATGACCCAAATTTTTGAACCTATCCTACATACCACCCTAATCTACATTGATGACATCTTACTGTTCTCATCAAACAAACAAGAACATGAGGCTTTGCTACACCAGTTCCTGGATATTGTTCAATCACATGGTATCAAGTTATCTGAAAAGAAGAGCTCTATTGGTCAAACAAACATTGAGTTTTTGGGAATGAAAATAATCGATGAAAAATATTAGCCAGGCCAGCACATTGCTCAGGAATTGCTAAAGTTTCCGAAAGAAAACTTGTCAATCAAAGAGATTCAACAATTCCTTGGAATTGTCAATTATATCAGAGACTTCATTCAGAATTGCTCCAGGTATACTAGCCAACTTTCAAAGATGCTCAAGAAGACTGCTCCACCGTGGGGATCATCCCAGACCAGAGCAGTTCAACAACTCAAGCAAGTGTGCCAGAATCCTCCGCCATTGAAAATTCCAAGTACAGGACAAAGAATTCTCTAGACGGATGCTAGTGATGAATATATTTTGAAAAAGAAGATGGGAAAATATTTTATTTGACATCAAGTGGTACAAAAGAAATTACCATGTTGTCTACAAAGAAATCCTTGTTGTGAAGAATGGGATCAAGAAGTTTGAATTTCATCTTATTGGTCACCATTTCATAATTCAGATGGACAATACATCATTTCCAGCAATTATGGAGCTTAAGAACAAGGGTGTTCCAGAGAAACAATTGTTGCGACTTAAAGAATGGTTTTCCAAGTATCAGTTCACAGTTCAACATATCAAAGGAAATCACAATCTTGTTCCAGATTAAATGTCCAGATCACAACCATTACAGTTAAAATCTTCGAAAGGTATTTTCCCAGTTATATTAATGGCATATCCTGAAGGCCAATTTCCCCCCACAAAAATACCTTTCAAAAGCCTAAGTGATTTGCAAAACTATGCAAAACATTTTATGTTTTATCACTTAGCCAAATTTGTTGTTCAAGTTAATATCCCTTTCGAGAGGGCATGTTTTTATCCAGATAAACCTTTTTATGGGATCCTTACTATTTCCACTACTACTCCAATTCCAAAACATGGTCTATGGTATTTGTGGTGTCTTTCCACCCTTTACTATCATTCAGTGGAAATGCTCGTTATAAGTACTTTATCATTCCTCCAAAATCCAGTCAACCAGTCATCCAATCTCTGGACTTTTCTTGAATGGTATGACAAGATTCAAAATTGGAAGGAAATGTTACAAGCGAGAAATGGATCGAACAAAGATGTCCCGATTTATACATTGTCATGGTACTCCACCGATATTTCCAATGGAAAAAGGGTATCGATTTATACCGACATCTTTACATTTTAAATGGAAGGTTTTCCCTGGATCAATCACCAGCCCAGCTGAACGAGGTTAATGAACTATGCATGCATCTCCGGTTCTTAACAAGATTCCACCAAACCCACCTAGAGGAGCCTATATATACATCACTCGTGATAAGTCCATGTGTTGATGAACCCGAATCAAGTCACCAACGAGAAGATAACCAAGAAGGCGACACAGATACTCAAATGTTCGAGCCAGATTCCCAAGACCCATGGCTTGTTGAAGATGAAGACATTGATTGGGACGGCTTTGGATTGTTTTTGACAGAACCTTGGTCAAAGGAATACTACGACTACCACAAATCCATGACGGAAGGATGATGTCAGCACTGTGTAGGTGTCCTTACAATGGACACATGTCAGTTTGTAATAATAAGTGTCCTTCTAGTGGACACATGTCAGTTTATGGTTGTAAGTGTCCTTTTGTTGGACACATGTCAGTTTCTTATCCTTGTAATGTAACATGTGTCAGTTTGTTGGTGTAGGTGTCCTTTTGAGGGACACGTGTCAACTTGGTGTTGTAAGTGTCCTTTTATGGGACACATGTTAGCTTGTTGTTGTAGGTGTCCTTTAGTGGACACATGGCAGCTTTGTGTTTAAGGTGTCCATGCAGGTGACATGTGTACGTGATAGGTGTCATGTTAGTGGACACATGTCAAGTTCTCATGAAGAAGGTCTAAGAAGGTAACACGTGTCTAGCAGATGTGTCTTGTAATAGGGACACATGTCACTTCCTTGTTTTGTACATGAGGCCTATATAAGGACCTCTTCAGTTGTATGGAAAACTCAGACGGAAATCAGAATAAAATCTCCCTTTTACAAAATATGAATTTCTAACTTTCTTTTATGTCTCTTGAAAAGCCTCTTAGCTAATCTACAATTATCTTTCAAATTCTTCGATCTTCTTCATGAAGTATGCTCTGTACTTGCCTCTTTGAGGATCCTGTACTTCAGAAACATGACTGAAGTACCTGGCATAATATTAATAGGCACGGTCCCCTCAATCCATACAGCGGTTAAGAATTCTTTGAAGTTTTGAATGAATGACCTTCCTATGAGGTTTTCTGCCGGAAAGCCGTCCAGGCAAGGTGTGCCGCTTAGGCTAAGGTGCAGTAGACCTCGTGGTGGTGTCATACTTTCTTAACCTCTTGGAAAGGCTAAGGCTGCCTAAGGGTATGGGTTTGTGGGGCTCCCTGCACCTCGTGGAGAGTCACAACAATTGTTCTCTGGAACACCCTTGTTCTTGAGCTGCATAATTGCTGGAAATGATGTATTATCATTCTGGATTATAAAATGGTGACCAATAAGATGAAATTTAAACTTTTTGATCCCATTCTTAACAACAAGAATTTCTTTGTAGACATCATGGTAATACTTTTCAGAATGTTTAAATTGTCCACTTGCATGTCCACAATAAAAGATTTTTCCATCTTCTTTTTCAAGCAAAACGGCTCCCCAATATTCATCACTAGCATCAGTCTATAGAATCCTTTGTCATGTACTTGGAATTTTCACTGGTGGAGGATTCTAACATACTTGTTTGAGTTGTAGAACTGCTCTAGTCTGGGATGATCCCCATGGTGGAGCATTCTTTGAGCATCTTTGTGAGATGGCTAGTGTATTTGGAGCAATCCAGAATGAAATCTCTGATATAATTAATAATTCCAAGGAATTGTTGAATCTCTTTTATTGACAAGTTTTCATTCGGAAACATTAGCAATTCTTGAGCAATGTGTGGACCTGGCTGATACTTTCCATCGATTATTTTCATTCCCAAAAACTTAATGTTCGTTTGACCGATAGTGCTTTTCTTTTCAGATAGCATGATACCATGTGATTGAAAAATATCCAAGAACTGGTATAGCAAAGCCTCGTGATCTTGTCCATTTGATGAGAACAGTAAGATGTCATTAATGTAGATTAGGGTGGTATGTAGGATAGGTTCGAAAAGTTGGGTCATTGCTTTTGCTATTCGAGCGGCATGTGCTCGGGATATCTCTTTGTCTTTTCTTTTATATATATCTTCCATTTATTTAAAAAAAAAGGGAGGGCAACCTTCAAACCAAATGGCATGATTGTCCATGGTTATTGGGCTGTAGGAAGGCTCTTTTTCCTTCGTACCTGTTCAGCTCTTTTGTTGATGTAGAATGCTGGGCAAGCCCAATTGGACTTTGTGGGTTCAATGTGTCCAAGTGCTAATAGTTGGTTGCATTCGTGCCTTGCAAGGTTTATCTCTTCTGGAGTCATCAAGGATGAGTGGCCTTGGTAGCATTCACATCTTTATACTTTTTGAATGGGAGCTGACTAACAAACTTTAGATTTTTCCAAAGTGGTGTTGGGTGATGAAAATCCGAATGAGAGTCTGCACAACACTTGAGAAGCTGGTTTGTCATATTTCCATATTTTGGAGGTGCTTTTGATAGACTAAACAGCTTCTCAAGTGCTGTGCAGACTTTTACTTCAACCCATTAGGTAGAATCTGTAGGCTTTTAGTTTGTAGGAACAAATCAAAGCCCATCCAGATATCTTTTCCATGGAGTCCGCTTCCAATAATCTTCATCCATATAGTACAGTCCAGAAAGAGTTGAATTCCAACTAACTTCTTTGTAATGAGTGAGGTATGAAAAGTCTGTCCATCAGCTACATAGAAATATTCGTGATGACTTTGCCAACCATCTTCAGGAAGTATATCAGGATTCCTCATCAACTTTCTAGCTCCTGTATCAAATACACCAATAGCTTTGATTGGTCATCATACTTGGATGGTAGAATTTGCACTTCAATGTTTGGATAAGGCATCCCTTCTTGGATCAAGGAGCTTGCCTTAAATGATAGTTGTGACTTGATCATAAAGACTGGGAGCTCTGAGGATGAATCTTCTTCTTCTTCTGGTGCTTGTCATCAGTCGAATATTGCATTGCAAATGCAGTGTCTTCATCCTGCTCATCTTGTTCAGAAAATAATGATTCGATATCAGCATCATCCATATTGGCATAATTAAGTTGCAATGCTTGAGATGCCAACTTTGCTGCTTTGTCTTTCTTATTAGGGTAATTCTTTGCGAAGTGCCCTTTTCTTCCACATAGGAAACAACTATTTGTCGATTTCTTTTTGAATGGTTTCCTTCTGAAGAACCAATAAGCTTTATTTCTTTTCACTTTCTTCTTGATCTTTCTTATCTTTTTACGGGAAGACGAAGACGAACAAGTGCAATTCTCATTTCTTTTGCACTTTATCTCCAGATGAGGGTTTTTACATACAGATTTGAGGAGAGTTCTTTTATCAAGCACATCCTTGATGAAGTCTTGTTTCTCACACATCTTGTCTAGGGTTGCAAACGTTATCTAGTGGATTTCGCCTAGACTGATTCTTGAGAATTCCCTTCTGGAAGCTTGAATCATTCTGTGTAACTGAGGCTGGAGTACTTTAGGTAGAGATGCCAGATAGACATGTTTCAAATTTGGATCATTGTATCCATTTATCATGTAGAACTTTTCAGACGTTCTTTTGAAAATGTATATCCAAACCTTTTCGTGTCAGAGAACAATATTTCATGGCAAAATATTCTTTCTCAACCAACTTGTTTTTTTGAATAAATTCGAATATATATATAAAAAAGGAAAATAGAGTTGTCCTGATCACAGGCTGATCAGGTAACCAAAAATAAGCCTGAAAACAATGCCAGAAATAAAAAGAAATGGTCACAAGCCAATCAAATGGATGAATGGTTGGGGCCTCGTTAAAACCTCCCAAGGTAAAACCCACCCTTGTGGGGAAAACCCTTGGAAGGAAAAAGAGTACCCCCCATAAAGAAAGAAGGCGTCCAAAAATGGGAAAAGAAACCAGAAGCCAGGACGCATTAATTGACAAACCTAAAGTTAGACTGACCGACATAGTCTTCAGTGAGAAACTGCACAATCTCCGCAGGCGGGACGCCCCACCAAGACCCAACATCTGAATGCTTACTCAGGATATCTGCCACATGATTGCCTTCCCGTTAAATGTGCGAGAACACCAGATCCATATGTGAAAGCAGATGAAGAGTGTAGTGCCACTTACTAAGATGACGCCAAGGAATATCCATGGATTTCTTTTTTTTTTTGAACAAGTGCGAATATATATATAAAAATGAAAAAGAGTAGTCCTGATCACAGGCTGATCAGGTAACCAAAGAGAATCCTGGAAATAATATTAAAATCCAAAATAAATGGTCACAAGCCGACCAAATGGTTGAATGGTTGGGGCCTCGTTAAAACCTTCCAAGGAAAAACCCTTGGAAGGAGCTTTTTCCATATGTTTTAGCAGTGTAGCCAGCCATTTATAAACCATCATGGTGTGCACGAAAGAGCTAGTGATCACCGAGTTAACCAGGCAAACTCTACCAGCAAGGGAAAGAGATGAACCTTTCCATCATCTGAATTTGACGATTATCTTGTCAAAGACAGGTTGTAAATCCGCAACCTTTGGAGCGCCCTTAAAGATTGGAGCGCCCAAATACACAGTGGGGAACGCCCCTGGATGTATCCCCAAAATGTGTTGCACTCTTCCGCGGACATATGACGAAACCTGCAAACCAAAGTAAACCTTCGATTTCTGTGGGTTAAACACTTGGCCCGGGATATGTGCATAATGAGTAAGAATCTGAAGCAAGACCCAGGCATTAGTAGTAGACGCCCCACACATGATGATAATATAACTGCATATTGGATGGACGATGGAAAAACTATCCCCCTTGGCGCCATGAAGGAAGATAACCGAGACTGTTCCATCGCCATTGCAATAAGCCACCCCAGGACTTCCTCCGCAATGCAAAACAATAGTGGAGATAAAGGATCCCCTTGTCGACTCCTCAAACAGGGGAAATAACCCCGGAGTCCCATTTTAAGATCTGAGATATCCTGGATGACCGAAGAATCACCTCCACCCAATGCACAAAGATCTCTGAGAAACCGAAACGGCGCAAGACATGTAGCAAGAAATCCCACCTCAATGTGTCAAAGGCCTTGCGGATATCAATTTCAGGATCATGTTCGAATCCGTGCGACCCTGTAAGACATTGAACCCTTCAGACACCATGGCAATACAATCATGTATTTGTCTTCCAGGGATAAAACCAAACTGCGTCGGAGATAAATAATCTGCAATAATCAAACCCAAGCGTGTAGCCAATATCTTCGTGATGATCTTGAAAATGAAATTGCTCATAACAATCGGACGGAAGTTTTCAATGACGTTCGCATCCTTAGTCTTAGGGATGAGCGCCATGAAACTTGCATTCAATCCCAGAGGTAGTGATGAATTACTAAAGAAAAATCGAACAGCTGCGGTTACCTCTGCGGAGATGACATCCAGAAATGAAGGTAAAAATCCCATTGAACCCATCTGGCCCCGGAGAACTATCAGAATCCATACCAAATACCGCTTCCTTAACTTCTAAATCCAATGAAATGACAGTGAGGGTGGCATTCGCCTGCGCCCCAACCATTGGGGTAATAACCTGGTCGACTAACGAGAAATCTGAGACGAAACTCCCAGTATCCGCGAAGAGATCCTTGTAAAAGGAAACGATGTGATCCCCAAGGATAGCAACATTATCTGAGTAACTGCCATCTACCATTAGCCCCGAAAACATGCTCGCCCGGTGAAAAATGTTGTAATCCCCATCCTTAAGCTGAGCAAAGATGGGCCTTTTGCTTAAGGAAATCGGGTGAAAAAATGTTGAGAGCTTCAACGATCCCCATCCTTAGAGAGGCGGTATATGGGCCTCAATTTGCTCCATCTAACGAAGATATCCATCTCGAGTATCCACCGGTTAACATCCCCAAACACATCCCTGTTCCAATCTTTAATAACTTGTCTCAACCGCTGAGCTTCTTCATGACACGCAATAAAGGATTGGGCGCGTCGCATGGAGAGACCCAAGAGGTTGTAACCAAATCCCGGAATGAATCGTGATGAACCCACATTCGCTGAAAATGAAACGGAACCAGACCCCTGCTAATGGCCAAAGAACATGAAACCAAAATAGGGTGGTGATCAGAACCAATGCGAGGAAGAACTAAACCCTTTACATCCTGCCAAAGCGCAAAAAATGGACAAGTTGCAAGGGCTATGTCCAACTTCGCCTGAAGTAAAGATAGAGGCCTACGGGGTGAGCACCAAGTAAATGAATTCCCCATAGAGGACACCGCAAACAAACCAGCGTCCTCCATGAAATCCCTGAAATCATGACACGAGGCTTGGGAAAGAGTATCATTGCGCGAGCGCTTGTGATGTCCCAAAACCGCATTAAAATCCCCAACAGTAACAGATCAGTAAGATCTAAATTCCTCAAATCCAGCCAGAGCTCACGTCGTGCAATGTAATCACACATTCCATGAGTGAAACCAACATGAAAAATCAAAGCACCAAATTGAACTTGGAAAACAATACATTGAGTAGAAGATCAAACCTGGTTAAGGATTGAGATTGTGGAGTCGTGAAGAACGCAAATGTCTGGCCGTCCAATGCCTCGAAAACTTTGACCCACCAGAATCAAACCCAGGCTATGCCAATACGAATCGGAAATAGTCGAAAAGTCCACCTTAGGTACACAAATAGCCAAAATCGAAGGCTTATGCTTTTGACATAAAGCCTTAAGAACATTGCGAGATGCAACATTCCCAATCCCCCAAATATTCCAGAAGATGCAATTCATTGAGATGAGGGGGGGTGGCGCCCGTGACGAACGCACGGTAAAAATAGGCGTGTGATGTGCTGCAGAATTAGACGATTGAGACTGACCCACCTCATCTGCGTAATCCGCCCATCTCTTGGAAGCTGCAAAATTCATCTCGTGTGGTGCTGGGCGTTCCGGCTCGATAGTGACGTCATGAGCTGGGGGGGAAGGCCCTAATGTAACCTACCGGAGAATTCTATCTTTAGCCGAGTCCAAGGAGCTATCCCGAAAAGCACGGCTCAGCGCACGAATAGGCTTCCCCAAAGGATACTGGACCGTAATGGGCATAATGGTAGAAATCGGTCCCTTATTGGAAGTTTTGACTTTGGGAGACGGCTCCCTGGCTGGGTAATCTGCTTGATAATCTGCTGGTTGCTGGTCTTGGGAATCGACTGAACCAAGAACCTCAAAGGTATTACCAATATGGACGCCTGAAGGGCAAGTGACTATTGCCAGAGGTGGAGATCCTGTGCGCATAGTCGAACCCATAGTTCCCATTGAGACATCTACAGCCTTGCCCTTGTCCTGCTGAACAGGACGGTAAACCTTACGAACCCTAGAGCGGCCGCACTGCAGAAAATTCTGACTAGTACCCGGCGCCCGCGAACGTCCCTGGGTTGGTGAAGCGTGCCCGTCCGTCACCGGATTCCCCACATTGTTAAAACAACATGATGCTGTGGAATGCCCCGTAACACTACACTTCAAGCAAAATGCAGGTAGTTTTTCATAAGTGACGGAAATAAAAGAGCACTTGCCAATGCGTTCAACCATAATGTGTTCCTCCAAAGGCTTGGAGAGGTCAATATCCACCAGAACCCGAACAAAATGACCCAAAGAACCATCCAAGGACCGCTGATCAATCTGAATTGGATTCCCGAGAGCACTGGCAATTCCCATGATGTTATTGGGGTACTAGTATTTCAGACTGAGTTCAAAAATGCATACCCAAACGCTGGCCACTGAAGATTGTACTTTATAGGGGTTGAAATCCGGTACCCATGGAGATAGACGGATAGTACCAGGGTTAAGTTGAAATCCGGTACCCATGGAGATAGACGGATAGTACCAGGGTTAAGTGTCCAGTTAATACGCTATTGAGCACGAGAACAATCCTGCGCACTAAACAATTTGACACAAAAAAATCCCTTGCCCAAGGGAATTAGTTTCCAGTCATTTTTAATACCCCATAATTCAATAAGGCGTTTATGCAAAAGCATAGTCGCCCATGGCTTGTTACCTTTTCCTAAAAGAACCCTTCCAATCAACGAATAGAAAAATTCAGCAAAACGTTGCTGGTAAACATTATCGTCGATGGTAACAAAATAGTAATCACCTTTACAAACCGGTTTGAGGATAGAGTGATTTTTACCAGAAACTACTGTGGAAAACAGGGTATGATTACCTGGAGCCTGAGACGTGGAATCTGGATGGTTAGAACCTGAAACATTATTAGCAAAAGAGTGAACAAAATTGGGTTGATCATTCAAGGAGGAAGTCGAATGCTGACAGAGGCTTGTGATTGGGATCCCAGGCAGACGGCAGCCCAGGGGTCATCACCCCCTGGGGGGCGGGCTTGGAGGTGGGCATGGCAGCCAGCCCCCTAAGGGATGGCAAAGGGGAAAAGGGAGCCGCCCCCCATAACAACCAGCAACCGCCTGTCCTTGTGGGGGGACCACGCCATCAATAGCCGCGTGGGAAGGCAAGGACAGCATGGGGTCTTTGTTAGGCCGAGGGGACCACCATCTTTGCAGTGTCGCTGGGCATTGGCAGTACAAGAAAAACACCGCGTGGTGGGGCATTGCAGTGTACGAGGATGTCTTTGGCATTTCTTTGAGGCGAGGTGGGGTGCATAAGTGTTGTTCGTGGCTGCACGCAGGGACGACACCTGTTGCTGGTGCGGACGTGAGAGAGGGCTGCTGCGCGCTGCCGCTGTTACCGGACAAGAAAGTCCAAGGAACCCCATAGAAAGAAAACTTCCCGGATGTCAATCATTTCCCATGCTCAGGTTGCGTTGTGCGCGGAGAAGAAGGATGCGAACTGATGGTTCACGTGGACGGGCATGGTGTGGATCAAAATTCGATGTTAAATCGGAGAAAGCAAGAGACTCCGGTGAAGCCATGGCCGGCAACGGCGCCGGAGAGATGGGATGAAACGTCCAAAGCGTGATCAAGAGAGAGAAGAGAGAAAAACCCTAGAGAGAGAATTTTTTTGATCGTGGTATTCAACATCCATGGATTTCTTATGAAGCAAGTTCACCACGTAAACAGAATCCGACTCAAGCCAAAGTTGAACACAGCCCTTAGAAAAAGCATAATGCACGGCCCACATAGCTGCTATAAGATCCGCCTCAAACGCATATCCCGTGCCACAACGCTCCACAAAATAATCCCAAAAGAAGCCTCTGCAATTCCGGAAGACGCCCGAAGTTGTAAGACTTCCTGGTGCCCCGGAAGCACTACCGTCTGTATTCACCTTGATCCAGCCTGGAAGGGGTTTCTGCCAATTAACATCCACAATCTTCGGAGATTTTCTAGCCCACCCAGGGACACGCAATCTACAAAGTGTGAAGAGGTCATGTTGATCATTGTTCATGCATCCCCAATCTAAAGAAGCAGATTCGATGATAAGAGCACGAAGACGTTGGATTGCTGCACCCACCGTCCATATTTTATTATAGAAGACCAACTCATTCCGGATATGCCAAATGAGCCAAATGCAGGACAGAGCAGCCACACACCATTTTTTGAATAATTACGAATATATATAAAAATGAAAAAGAGTAATCCTGATCACAGGCAGATCAGATAACCAAATGAAAGCCTGGAAATAAAGTCAACAACCAAAGTACGCAGTGATCACAAGCCGACCAAATGGCTGAATGGTTGGGGCGTCGTTAAAACCTTCCAAGGTAAAACCCACCCTTGTGGGAAAAACCCTTGGAAGGAAAAAAAAAAAGAGTACCCCAGAAACATAAGGCCAAAAAAGAAACTGAAGCAGTGGCGCATTAATTAACAAACCTATAAGTGGATTGGCCAACATAATCATCCGTGATGTATTGAAGCAGTCCGGGCGGGACGCCCACCGCACGCCACTCTCTGTCTTCTTGCTCGGCAGATACGCCACCCGATTGCCTTCGCGAAAGATATGAGAGACTACAAGATCAATGCCACTGAGTAAATGCAAGGTTTGGCGCCAATATCCGAGGTGGCGCCATGGGACCTCCATCGTTCTCTTCTCTAGTAGGTTCACCACATATTTCGAATCCGATTCCAGCCAAAGTTTCGTCCATCCTTTTACAAATGCGTAATGAATCGCCCACATTGCCGCAACCAATTCCGCTTCGAATGCGTACCCTGAACCACAGCGGTGGACAAATCCTCTACAATTTCGAAAGACACCGGATGCTGTAAGATTGCCCGGCGCCCCTAAAGCGCTGTCATCCGTGTTAACCTTGATCCAACCTGGGAGCAGCCACACGCCATAAGAAAGCAACATGTTCACTAAAATGAAAGTTCATTAAACGCACCAAAAATTCATTAAAGCTATAAGCCGTAAAGGGGTGAACGTCAAATGAACCGAAAATCCAACTCCAAAGAGCCCCTGCGAAGACACAAGAAACAAATAAATGATCAACCAATTCTGCAGAGGAACAACAAAGAGCACAAACCGAGTGGCCAATGAAACTTCCCCTAGGACGGTAAGTCCAAGACCGTGAGCCGATTGTGAATGGTGCGCCATACCATAACCGATCGGCATTCCAGGATGTTAAGAGACCAAATCCAAGAACCCCAATTGACCATCGAGGGAATGAGGACGAATATAAGAATAAGCCGCTTTAGAGGTAACATTCCCATCATCAGAATTCAGCCAAACTCGTTTATCCCGCGAAGAAGGAGTGATGGGGACACGAACAATATCCCGGACCAGATCGAGATAAGTCTCAACAAATGCGAAAGTGAAGTGCCAAGACTCATCATAAAAGTAATCCGAAATGCGTTGCTCAAATAAATATTTGTAATCTTGAGGAATACCAATTCTGTCTGCAATAGAGTAGCCCAGCCAGTTGTCAATCCAGAATAAGACCTCGGAATTCCCCCCAGGGATCCAACGCGAGTCCTCCAAGCAGTCCACGATGCAAGGCTTAATCCCATTCCAAATAGATAAGGGGATGAAAGACCTACATGGCGAACCGTCCGAAGTCAAGAACCGGTTTCTGAAAGTTTTGAAAATCACAGAATCAGAGTTCATAACTTTCCAGCCCAGTTTCATCAGGAAAGCAGTGTTAGCCACAATAATTGATCTGACGCCCAACCCCCCTTCAGAACGAGGCGTACAACAACGACTCCAATTAACCACCACTGCACCCTTAGAGTTAACATCCCCAGTCCAAATAAAGTTACGCATGGCTCTTTCCATTTGTTTGAGCAAGGATCGAGGCCATTTGTAAAGCATCATCGTGTGCACAAACGAATTGGTAATCACCGAGTTGACAAGACAAACCCGGCCAGCCAGAGACAAAGAAGTTCCTTTCCATTTTTGAAATTTAAGAAGCACCCTATTGAAGATGGGCTGTAAATCCGAGCCTTGGGGGCACCCTTGAATATTGGGCTCCTAAATAAACCGTCAGGTAGGCCCCAGACTGTATACCCATGATAGTGTGAACCCGGCCTCGCACATGATTCGAAACCGTGAGCCAAAGTAAACTTTAGATTTCCGAGGGTTGAAAGCCTGACCCGAGAAATGGGCATATGAGTTGAGGAGCTGAAGCAGGATACGAGCATTAGCAGAAGAGGCTCCACACATAATGACAATGTCATCAGCATAAAGAATGGAAGACGGGAAAATAATACGTCTGGGCGCCACAAACGGTCCTAACCGATTCACGGCAACCGCGGACTCAATGAGCTTCGAGGGTTGAAAGCCTGACCCGAGAAATGAGCATATGAGTTGAGGAGCTGAAGCAGGATACGAGCATTAGCAGAAGAGGCTCCACACATAATGACAATGTCATCAGCATAAAGAATGGAAGAAGGGAAAATAATACGTCTGGGCGCCACAAACGGTCCTAACCGATTCACAGCAACCGCGGACTCAATGAGCTTCTCAGCCAACTTGTTAATAATAGTAATATCTCCAATAAACTCTTGGTGAATTCTCCAAGAACAAATGGTGGAGTTGAAGCATTATAAAGCTGACGTTGCCAATACTCACCATTCGCATAGGATACCAACAAATCTTGAAGAGAATTCCATAAGGATTTGCTTCAGATTGGCTCCTTCTTTTGTTAGCTGGAGATCAATCCATGCTGCAAAAGAGTGTAATATTTCTCTTCTCTTTTGAATTGGAACATCATCAAAAGAAAATCATGGACCATTTGTTGGCTTGGAGGATGGATCTGAAGGACGAGGATGTGATCCTTCTGCTTCAGGTTCTATATCTTATTCAGAACTTTCAGACACTGGCTCAGTATATTGTTGGCTTTTTTTGGAGTATCTCTGGCCATAAGTATAACCGATAGATCTAACATCTGATTCAGACTCAGCATCATAGGATTCTTCTCCCGATGAGAATGATTTGGCATCCTCAAAATCTGGTTTTGTTTCAGATTAGGAAGAGGTGATTTCTTCAGGGTCTCAGAAAGTGGTATTGGATTATTTTCTGGGATCATAGATGGTCTGGCCATGAAGGATTCTGTTGGTTTTTTCTCTTCAGACTTGGAAGAGGATGGATGTATTTGGTGACTCTTTGGAGGTTGTTGGATTTTTAGAGTAGAAAGCTTTTTATTTTGTTTTTAGGAATATCAACTGGAATACTTGAAGCCATACCAAAATAACTAGGATAATTTGGTGGAGATATAGGATGTGAACTCTGCTCCAAATTGGTTTTGTTCAATAAGGCTCCTCACATCTTTGTCCTGCCAGTTGATATTATCTTTCAACTTTTCATATATCTGCGTTGGAGTTGATTCTCTACATTATTAACCTTGGGTTGGTTAGCTCTTCTTCAGGCAAAGCTGGATCGCGCCCTGGCAACTAGTCAATTCTTCACCTTTTGGCAAGTTGTTAAGGGGTTAGTTCTTCCGCGTATTGCTTTAGATCACCATCCCATCATGGTTTCTTGCTCTTCTTCCATCAACAAAGGGCCGTCTCCCCAACGGTCAGCACGGTTGACAATGCATCTTTGATGGCTATACCTTCAGCATCCGAGGTGAAAGAAGTGGTGTTTGATATGGGTTTAGAAAGTGCTCCGGGTCCGGACGGTTTCAGTGGGAGATTTTATCATCATTTTTGGGATCTAGTTTCAGACGAGGTGGTAGCAGCTATCAGATATTTCTTTGTCACGATTTCCTTTTCGGCGGGTTTGAAAGCCAGCTTCATGGCTCTCATCCCCAAGACCAAGGAAGCTAATGTGGTGGAGGACTTTAGGCCGATTGTCATGAGCAACTTTCTCTTCAAGATCATTACCAAGATTCTGGCGACACGTTTGGGCGCAATCATCTCCTCATACTTGTCGCCTACTCAATTTGGTTTTATCCCGGGCAGGCAGATTCATGACTGTATCACTTTGGTTTCGGAGGGATTCAATATTTTGCAGGGACAGAACGATGCCAATATGATTCTAAAGATTGATATCCGAAAGGCCTTTGATATGGTTAATTGGGGTTTTCTGATACGCGTGTTACGTCGCTTTGGTTTTTCTGAAGTGTTCATTCATTGGATTCAGATTATCCTTCAATCTTCAAGAATCTCGGTCCTTCTCAATGGGTCGCCAGTGGGCTATTTCTCTTGCTTCAGAGGGGTTCGACAGGGGGATCCATTATCTCCTCTTCTCTTTTGCATTGCGGAAGACGTTTTGAGTAGATTCTTTGAGGAGGCGATTAACAGAAATCAACTACATCCTTTCCGGGTGCCCAACCAGGTGGTCTTCCCCTCGTCGATCATGTATGCTGATGATATTGTGATTATGTGTGGGGCCTCCATGAGCAATGCACGTTCTATTATCCAGATGCTCAACCTCTACGCGGACATTTCGGGCCAGGTTTTCAATCCTAACAAATCTAAAGTTTATTTTGGTAGACGGGTTTCTAATTATTGTGCGGGCGTATTCAAACGATCGTTGGGATTCACATTGGCGCTTTCCCTACGGTTTACTTAGGTGCCCCCATCTTCAAGGCTGCGCCCAAGGTGGCAAACCTACAACCGGTTTTCAACTTATTCTCAAGTTCAGGAGGTGGAAAGGGACTGCTTTGTCTATTGCTGGCCGTGTTTGTTTGGTAAATTCGGTGATCACCAGCTCCTTTGTGCATACGATGATGGTGTACAAATGGCCCAGAACTTTGTTACAACAAATGGAAAAGGCCATGCATTTCATCTGGACTGGGAATGTGAACTCTAAGGGATCAGTAGTGGTTAATTGGAGGCACTGTTGCACGCCCCGGGCAGAGGGGGGTCTGGGCGTACGCTCAATCGTTGTGGATAATAATGCTTTCCTTATGAAGATGGGTTGGAAGATTATGACTTCAAACTCTTTGGTTTTTGACATTCTCCGAAAGCGCTTTTTGGCCAATGATGGTTCTCCACGCCGGCCGTACACCCCCTCTTCCATCTGGAGAGGGATTCGGCCTGGGATATCAGATTTTTTGGACGACTGCCGTTGGGTCCCCGGATACAATTTCGGCATCCTATTCTGGCTAGATAACTGGCTGGGCTACTCCATTGCAGATAGGATTGGGATTCCGCAGGAGTATAGGTACTTATTCAGACATCGCATCTCCGACTACTTCTATGATGGGACCTGGCACTTCACTCTTTCGTTCGATGAGGTTTATTTGGATATGGTCCGAGATATCGTTAGAGTCCCCATCGCCCCAGCATCGTCAAATACCCGGGCCTGGATCCATTTTGATGAGGGGAATATTACTTCGAAGACGGCTTATACATTTCTGCATCCTAGTTCACCGGTGGTTCAATGGGGTTCCTGGATTTGGTCCCCTCACATTCCGGAAAGACGCTCAATTGTGGCTTGGCGGGCTATCCATAACCGTCTGGCGGTATTGGATGTAATGTGTCTGCAGGGCTCCTTCACGGGCCCCTCAGTATGCGGTCTTTGTTGTGTTGACACGGAATCTGTTGACCACTTATTTGTTTCATGTGGTTTTGCAGGGGCTCTTTGGCGGTGGATCTTTGATGCTTTTAATGTTAATTACTTTCGGGCATATAGTTTCAATGAATTACTGGTGCGTTTAATGCGTTTTCATTTCAGTGAGCAGGTGGCCTTTCTATGGAGAGTGGCAGTGTTATCCGGTATTTGGCTCATTTGGGAAATCAGGAATGACTTGACGTTCAACGACAAGAACTGGACACTGGAGGCAGCCATTCTACGCCTTCGTGTTCTAATTCTTGAGTCATCTTCCTTGGACCAAGGTTGCATGCACAATGATCAACAAGACCTTTTCATTCTTCATAGACTTTGGGTTCCTGGGCGCCCACGATAAGCCCCGAAGATTGTGCAGGTTACATGGCAGAAGCCTTTGCCGGGATGGATTAAGGTTAACATGCATTTTAAGCGCTATGGGGCGCTCGGTCGCTAACGACCTCGGTGTTTTTCGTGAATCGTAGGGGTTCTTTCAGGGGTGCTTCGTGGAACGTTGTGGCTTGGGTTTCGCTTTTGAGGCGGAGCTAGCGGCGGCCATGCGAGCCATTCACTATGCTTTTTCGAAGGGGTGAAATCAACTATGGCTAGAGTAGGACTCGGTCTATGTGGTGGAGTTGTTGCGGAAAAGATCAACAGGGGTGCCTTGGCGTCATTTGAGTAGATGGCGGTTCACCCTCCACCTTCTCTCTGAGATGAATTTCGTGGTCTCGCACATCTTTAGGGAAGGCAACTGGGTAGCGAATATTCTTAGCAAGACGTCGCACGAGGATACATGGTGGGGGACGCCCCCACCGGCTATTATCCCATCCCTCACTCAAGATTATGTTGGCCAATCTAACTATAGGTTTGTTAGTTAGTGCGTCTGCTCCTTCTGCTCGGTTAATTGGGCGCACTTTCCTATGGGGGTACTCTTTTTCCTTCCAAGGGTTTTTCCCACAAGGGTGGGTTTTACCTTGGAAGGTTTTAACGAGGCCCCAACCATTCAGCCATCTGGTCGGCTTGTGACCATTCTGTTATCTGCTTTGACTTTGTTTACAGGCTTTACTTTGGCTACCTGATCAGCCTGTGATCGGGACGACTCTTTTTCATTTTTATATATATTATCGCACTTATTTAAAAAAAAACATTGGGCTGGTTAGATTGAACTGTTATGAGAATCTGTGAGACCTTAGAGTCTATCACTTGCAGAGACTTGTTTTGCGCACAAGCATTAGTAGTTTGCCAATTTAGCACTTCTTTTGCTTAGGTGGGACCCTTTATTTGTCCATCATGTTCCATAGTGGTGCTTTGCACAAAATGCTTGGATGTAATCCTCTGTTGAGTGTCAACCTTCCATTCTAGAGGTGAAAACTCTACTTCATACTTGAACATGAAGCAAGGTTGGACAACAGGAGGAGTAGGAGGAGAAGGTGTCTTAACTTTTTGTTGACACCCGTACTTTTCCTTTTAAAGGATAGCTAACCCTTTTCTGTAACATGGTAAGGGTTGTGGACTTGGATCTAGAGGGACAGGTCGATCATCTGGTCTGCAGTGTGGTCCCCTTGTGTTTTTCTTCTTTCTACCTTTTTCTGTATATGCTCGTCTTCATCAGAGTCTGATTCTTCTCCATAAGAACATTCTGGATAACACTCCTATTTAATGATCCATTCTTTTGGACCTAATTGTTCCAAGCCTTTTCTCCTTATTTGTCTGGGTATCTGGACAATTGTAAAAAAAGTCAGATCTAGACTCAGCAAGGACCATCAAAGCATCTTTTATGCCTTGATTCTGCAGATCTAGATTGTGATCTTGCAACCTGTATACAACTTGGTGATGAAGGGTTGCTTATGATGGAGTTTGAGATGTGATCTGCTCCAAAAAGTTGAACTTCCACCTGAAGGATGATGCAAGGGTTGGATCACTCAGAGATACTGCAAAGTTGGGGAAGAAAGTGGCCACAACACTTCCGACATTGAGTATGGAGAGAACTGTGCCAATAACTGCATGCTCATATTGGAGAAAATGAGTATCTAAGAGAGCAATTCTTGCAGATACTGGAAGACCTTTTCTTCCACGGTAATAGAGAACAAGTCGTACAACTCCAAGGTGGAGATGAGTATAACCTTCCAATGTCCATCGTGTGATGAACTCAGGTGGAATGGACAATGTGATGTACTACTCTTGTTGAGTTGAAGGAAGACCACATTGATCTATTCATGATGATTGGATATACTCTTTTGGTCGAGTACTCTTATTGAAGATAATTGATTTGATGTGTTTGGGCCAAGATCCACAGTTTCTATATATATTATATGGACTAACAACTGGGGGAACAGTTTGTTCTATGATAACATTACTTGGGATAGTAGAGTATTCTATGGTATTTTCTATATGAGTAGTAGAAAATCTAGATAGGGAAAGAGAAGAAGATATATTATGTATCTGGCTAAAAAGGATATCAAGAGAGCTATTCGAGGATTGGGATTCCATATCAAGGGGAACACCTCTTCTACTCACCATCTTAGCTAGATCTAACCATTCTCTAACAAATTCTCCAGGGGCATGAGAAAACAGACCTGGCTCTGATACTACGAGGTGCTGGGAGCCCCACAAACCCATACCCTTAGGCAGTCTTAGCCACTCCAAGAGGAGAATTTGTTAGAGAATGGTTAGATCTAGCTAAGATGGTGAGTAGAAGAGGCGTGCCCCTTGATATGGAATCCCAATCGTCGAATAGCTCTCTTGATATCCCTTTGAGCCAGATACATAATATATCTTCTTCTCTTTCCCTACCTAGATTTTCTACTAGTCATATCGAAAATACCATGAAATACTTTAGTATCACAATTAACACTGTTATAGAACAAACTATTCCCCAAGTTGTTAGTCCATATAATATAGACGGAAATCATGGATCTTGGCCCAAACATATAAAATCTATTATCTTCAATAAGAGTACTCGACCAAAAGAGTACATCCAATCATCCAGAATGGATCACTGTGGTCTTCCTTCAACTCAACAAGAGCAGTACATCACACTGTCCATTCCACCTGAGTTCATCACACGATGGAGACTGGAAGGGTATACTCATCTCCACCTTGGAGTTGTACGACTTGTTCTCCCTTAGCATGGAAGAAAAAGACTTTCAGTATCTGCAAGAATTGCTCTCTTGATACTCGGTTTCTCCAATACGAGCATGCACTCATTTGTACAGCTCTCTCCACACTCAATGCCGGAAGTGTTGTGGTCACTTTCTTCTCCAACTTTGTAGTATCTTTGAGTGATCCAACCCTTGCATCGGCCTTCAAAGTGCAAGTTCAACTTTCTGGAGCAGATCAGATCTCAAATTCCATCATAGCAACCCTTTATCTTGGGCATAAAATATGCTTTGATGGTCCTTGCTGAGTCTGGATCTGAAGTTCCTACAGTCTTCTAGATACCCAGGTAAATCAGGAGAAAAGACTTGGAGCAATTAGTTCCAAAAGAATGGATCACCAAATATGAGTCCCTTCACCAACAGTCAGAAACGGTGCAAGCAACCAACTTTAAACTTCAAAGGTTGAAAGATGGACGTGTCAAGACGATCTACCAAACACCATCCAGCACAAGACCTTAAAAGACGATCAAGAATGTTCTTGTGGAGAAGAATCAGACTCTGATAAAGAAGAGCATATACGAAAAAGAAACAAAAAGAAGAAAAACACAAGGCGACATGTTACAGAAAAGAGTTAGCTATCATTCAAATCCAAATCCACAACCCTTAACATGTTACAGAAAAGAGTTAGCTATCATTCAAAAAGAAAAGTACGGGTGTCAGAAAGAAGTTTAGACACCTTTTCATGGCTTAACTTCGAATTATGATCCTCAGATTATAAATCGATCGCACACACTATCTTTTTCAGGATTTTTGTCTATGCTTTTGCACGATCATGGTGTTTCTCGTGGCTCTTCGATTATGTTGTCATGTCCGATGGATACTCCCTCACAGTGCTTCGCCCCTGCCCAGTCGTCGAGCTCTAGGGTTCTGGAGGAATCCGTCCAAAGTTGGGGATCGACGTCTCCATGTGTACGTCCTTCGTTTTACTTATATTTGAACTTTGTTCCAACTCCGGCATAGAAATCTGTAGACGTTCATGGTAGTACGTCTAATTTGTTGGGTCTCATTCTGGAATCTATTTATCTGCATGAAAAATTATTGGCCCCGCACATTGCTCAAGCAAATGGAAAGGGCAATCCGTAACTTCATTTGGACTAGGAATGTGAATTCAAAGGGTTCGGTGACGATTAGTTGGAACCGGTGTTGTACGCCTTGGACTGAAGGGGGTTGGGCGTTCAATCGATTGTTGCGGCTAATACAGCTTTCTTGATGAAACTGGGCTGGAAGGCCATGAATTCAGACTCGGTGATTTTCACCACTCTTAGGAGGCGATATCTGGCTGCGGATGGGACGGCCCGGAGGTCTTTTATTCCTTCCTCTATCTGGACTAGGATTAAACCTTTCATTTCGTCTTACTTGGAGGATTCGCGTTGGATCCCAGGAGCTAATTCCGAGGTATTATTTTGGATTGATAATTGGCTCGGTTATTCTATAGCAGACCGAATTGGTATCCCAGAAGAATATAGATATCTATTCCGACATCGCATTTCAGACTACTTTTATGACGGGACATGGCATTTCACCTTCTCATTTGTGGAGACTTATTTGGATCTAGACCGGGCTATTGTACGCATCCCTATTGCTACTAACTCTAGGGATACACGTGTTTGGTTGAATTTGGAGGATGGTTTGGTTTCCTCTAAGGCCGCCTATGCTCATGTGCGTCCCAAGTATCTGGTGGTCAAATGTGGTTCTTGGATTTAGTTGCAACACATCCCGGAACAGCGATCGGTGGTGGCATGGCGGGCTATCCACAATCGATTGGCTGTCTTGGATTTATTACGAGCTAAGGGGAGTTTTACTGGCCCTTCGGTATGCGCTCTTTGTTGTGAATTTGCAGAATCGATTGATCATTTATTTGTCTCATGTGTCTTTGTAGGGGCTCTCTGGCGATGGATTTTTGAATCATTCAACATTGACCCATTTCAGGCTAACAACTTTAATGAATTCCTGGTACGGCTCATGAATTTCCAATTCAGTGAGCAGGTTGCTTTCCTCTGGCGTGTGGCTATCCTTTCCTGCATATGGCTCATTTGGCATATCCGGAATGAGATAGTATTTCATAACAAAGTCTGGACAATCGACGTTGCGACAATCTATCTTAGAGTACTCGTTGTAGAATCATCATCATTGGATCGCGGTTGTATGCATAACGACAACATGACCTCCTTATCCTGCATAGGCTGCGAGTTCCAGGACGACCTAGACAAGCTCCGAAGATTGTAGAGGTTAACTGGCAAAAATCCCTCCCGGGCTGGATTAAGGTAAACACGGACGGAAGTACCTCTGGGGCGCCAGGCAGAATTACCGCTTCAGGTGTCTTCTGAAATTGTAGAGTGTTCTTTCGAGGATGTTTCATACATCATTGTGGTTCGGGATATGCGTTTGAGGCGGTACTGATTGCAGCAATGTGGGCAATCTAGTATGCTTCTAGAAAGGGTTGGACGCAACTTTGACTGGAATTGGATTCGATGTATGTGGTGAACTTGCTGGAGAAGAGATCTACGGAGGTCCCTTGGCGCCACCTTAGCAATTGGCGCTACACTTTACACCTGCTCGCTCATATGGATTTTGTGGTCTCACATATATTTCGGAAAGGCAATCGAGTGGCGGATATGTTGAGCAAGAAGACGAAGTACGGCACATGATGGGGCGTCCCCTCACAAGAGCTTATAAATTATCTCACTGATGAATATGTTGGCCAATCCACCTATAGGTTTGTTAGTTAGCACGTGTTGCTTCTTCATTTCTTTACGACTGGGGGTACTCTTTTTCCTTTCAAGGGTTTTTCCCACAAGGGTGGGTTTTACCTTGGAAGGTTTTAACGAGGCCCCAATCATTCAGCCATTTGGTCGGCTTGTGACCATTTTGCTTTCTTTCTGGACATTTTTTTCAGGCTTTCTTTTGGTTACCTGATCAGCCTATGATCAGGATTACTCTATTTTCATTTTTTATATAAAATTTCGCATTTATTCAAAATATTAAAAAATCGCACTCTGAATTCTCATCCTTACCTTCAATGATGCATGCAACTCATTGGGGGGGGCTTTAACCCCTTACCCCCTTGTGCTGCCACTTTTACACTAGGGGGTCGCCTCAATTTTGCCCCCCAAGTGGCCGTTGCTGCTCACATTCGGGAGAATGGCCCCTCCCTTGATCATGGGGGGCTGGCGGTATTGGGGTTTGCTATGGCAGCCCCATCCCAGGGGGGTCATGGCCCCTAGGATTCTTCTCAAGGTCATTCTACAACTTTGGTCCCCTCCCTGGATAGGCTCATAATGGGTCAAATATCAATCCTAAATTGGCTACTTCTTTTGCGAAACTGGTCTCTAGTAATTCCTCTGATTTTGGTTCTTCGCCTCAGATTCAAGGTGTAATACCCGATCCTCTCACTACTCACTAGACCAATATAGTTCATGCATTACATGTTAATTATAGGATGTTATTTGCATAATCTGATTATTTTATGTAACATGGCTAGTTTTATAATTTTGCAACTCACTTATAGTGATTAGTCGTTAGATTACTAATTTAAGTAGTTAAAAAAATGCGGGGGTATTTACCCAAAACTAGCAAAGGGCGCGATGCTATTTGGGTGATTATTGATAGATTAACCAAATCTGCTCATTTTATTCCTATTTGTTCTACCTATTCCATGGACCGATACGCACAACTTTATATACAAAAAGTGGTTAGACTTCATGGTGTGCCATTATCCATTGTTTCAGATAGAGACTCTAGATTCTTATCTAATTTCTGGAGGAGTTTACAGAAGGCATTGGGAACACGATTGTCATTTAGTACTGCTTATCACCCTCAGACTGACGGACAATCAGAACGAACAATACAAACTTTAGAAGATATGATTCGAGCATGTGTTCTAGATTTTCAAGGATAATGGAGTAAATATCTACCTTTAATAGAATTCTCGTACAACAACAACTATCAAGCTACAATCAAAATGGCTCCCTATGAAGCACTGTGTGGTAGAAAATGTAGATCACTGGTTCACTGGGACGAGGTTGGTGAAAGAAAGCTTCTAGGTCCAGACATGATTCGAGAAATGACAGTCGACAAAGAATGGAGACTGCTCAGAGTCGACAGAAGAATTACTCAGACCAAAGAAGAAGAATGCTAAAATTCTCCGTAGGAGACCAAGTGTTTCTGAAGGTGGCACCGATGAACGGAGTAATGCGATTTGGAAAGAAAGAAAAACTTAGTCCTAGATACATTGGTCCATTTCATATTACTGAGAGAATTGGTGATGTGGCTTATAGACTTGATTTACCTACGTCAATGTCTCAAATTCATGATGTATTCCATGTTTCTATGTTGAGGAAATATGTTGCAAACCCATCTCACATTTTGACAAATGAGCCTATAGAGTTGAAAACGGATTTGAGCTACGAAGAGATACCAGTGGGGATATTGTTACGAGAAATAAAGAAACTCAGGAATAAGAAAATCCCATTAGTTAAAGTACTTTGGAGAAATCAATCAATAGAAGAAGCTACTTGGGAAAGATAAGACGAAATGAGAGCTAAGTACCCTGATCTATTCCGGTAAGTAAAATTTCGAGGACGAAATTTTCTATAAGGAGGGGAGGATGTAATACCCGATCCTCTCACTACTCACTAGGCCAATATAGTTCATGCATTACATGTTAATTATATGCTGCTATTTGCATAATCTGATTATTTTATGTAACATGGCTAGTTTTATAATTTTGCAACTCACTTATAGTGATTAGTCGTTAGATTACTAATTTAAGTAGTTAAAAAAATGCGGGGGTATTTAGTTGTCAGACTATTAGAAGCTAGCTTTTAAGTTACACGTGTTAGCTATTCAAAGAGTTACAAGATTACATGTGATAAACATAGAGGTGGAATGCAGCATCGACGTGTTTATCAAGATGGGATAGTTTGTGAATTAATTAAATAGAGAATAATTAAAGAAAAATGGAATAGGATTAAGTTAATAAATAAAGTGTGATTCTTAGTAAATATTGTGCTCTAATATATATGAATATATTTAGTTATATATAATATAATATATAATATATGTATATGTAATCATTACAATTTAATATATATATATATGCATAATTAATATATATACAAGTCAGACTATCCATACATGAACGATGTATATATATGTAATATAGCATCATGCTATATATATAAAAAGATATGCACAGACAACTCTAATATATACATATATATATATATATATATATATATATATTTTATATATATATATATATATATATATATATATATATATCGGACAATTCAATTTTGACGAGATAACTTAATAAATCTAAATTAATATTACACATAATACAAATGGAATTTTGGGGATTAACTCTAGCCGACTTAGACCAAAGATCATTTGAAGTTTTAAGAAGAATATGTTAGTTAGGAAACATACATAAGAAGATATTTAGCTAATCCTCAAAGAGTTGATTAGGTAAAGCTTATCCACGTGTAAAAGGTAAGTAAAAATCCATCGCAATGCCAAGAAATAGTGCGTGAACATAGTATTGTTTGAATTGATTGTATTATATGTGATTGTGGTATCTTGTGGAATATACGTGGATATCATATGTTGCATAATTGGCTTGTATGATATTGCAATATGGTGCTTGGTGAGCCATGGAACATGTCATTCACTATTCCAAAGCATTTGCATGTGCATGTATATTACAAGAGGATGTTTCGCATGCACGAAAATATTTTCTCGGAAGAAAATGGTTGTTTGTTGACCAACCTTTCGCTAGTGCATCTAGGCACGCATTTTGGGTGTGCTTATGATATATGTTTAGGTATAGCGGTGGGATACTTCCGGTGAACACCTTGATGAAGCTAGATCGGAGATGGGCTCTTGGTAGATCACAAGAGGATGGTCCATGTAAAGTACCTATGTGTGGCCGAAAGAACGCGGGTGGGATACTTCTTGGCGGACACAACGGACGCAAGTAGGGGACCCTTGGTCCTATTCGGCAAAAGAAGCAGCGGGGAGATGGTCTACACGTAGATCCATCACAATCGATATTATTGGCCATTTGATTATTGTTGTGTGCAGAGCTCTTTTCCGGTGCTTAGTAGTTGGGTCAGGGGCCCAGATGAAAGAAAATGATTTAAGAAAAGTATTTTGATTCATGGATTTTACATTTTAGCATTACATGTTGGAAAAGCATCACTATTCCTTTGGACATGCATGATTTTTATTTGCTGAGCTTTAGCTCATGTAGTTCATGCGTTGCAGGTGAGCATATGAATGCCTGAGCTTTTGGCTTATCAGGAAAATCTTGAAGTTCCTTCAAAGAAAAGGTTTTGAGGATCATGGATATGGATGACGACCTGTTGGGCTATGTTGATGGGTCACCTTTCCCTTTTTGGTTTTGTATTATATTTTTGTTTAGGGTTGTACCCTCTTTTGAAAAACCCTTATGTAAATATGTACATGTAAATAGCTGGGTGATGTGGGTTATGTGTTTGGTCACATGGTTATCTGTTGTGTTTAATAACAGGGTTTGTTACTTCTTTTCTTATGGATATGGGTTGCCATTTTCTTATAAGTAAGGTGATCTTGCTTGTTTGTCGTTAAAATGTCACAGGAAATAAAAAAATATGTACAGGTATATGGGGTTTACGTTGTCAAATTTCACTTTTTATATTGCTTAGTAATGTAGTAGTAGGGGTGGGCGTCACAGAGTGGTATCAGAGCTCGGCTACAGGTTCTGTAGACTATCCATGTACATGAACTCAAAAACTTGTGGAGTACAATAATGCCAGTAAGTTTTTCTTTATTGTCTGATGCATTTTGTGTTTCATGAAATTATATTGGCCATGTGTTATTAGGTTTCCCCTAAGATAGTGTTTCAGTTATGGTGAGAACTAGAGATGAGAGTGGTTGTGGGGACATAAACCAAGGAGGGGAGACACCTATTCTAACAAGTGATCGAGATAATGTCGTTAATAGACTTACAAACTCATCCAGCGACAATCTGAACAAATACAACAACTCATCCTAGAGAACAAAGAATGGAAATGAAAAGACCATGCCAAATGATAGATCAAGTCGAGATAGTGAGGGAAAGGTTCTGAAAGCTAAATCCGCCAGTCTTTGACGATGCAGCAGATCCCATAACAGCTGAAGATTAGTTACAAATTCTAGAGAATATGTTCTAGTCAGGGTCCCAAAAGAAGAGAGTTCAGCAGCAACATAAACCTAACTTTCAGCCACATCAAGGACAACAACAATGGGAACCAATTAAGCGTCAAAGAGTTGATTAGGGTAAAGCATCAATAACACTACCTTTTTGCCCTAGGTGCAAGACTCAATATACTGGAAATGGCATGGTAGATACCAGGCGATGTTTTACGTGCGGAATGCCAAGACATTTTGCTAGTGCGTGCCTAAATAGGTTGAACTCTACAGAACAAAAGAATTTGCCAGCTAGAGCATTTACTATCACGAGAGCAGACGCAGAGGCGAACCCATCAGTGGTTACAGGTAAACTTCTTATCTTTGACACCCCCAACATTCATACTATTTGATTCAGGAGCGTCACATTCATTTGTATCCCCTGAGTGTGTGAGAAGACTGGGTAGGACACCTGATGTAGCGGAAGTAGGTTACAATATAACTATAGGTTTGATAGGTTTGCTAGCTAGTGCGTCTGCTGTCAGTTATTTGGGTGCACTTTCCTTTGGGGGGTACTCTTTTTCCTTCCAAGGGTTTTTCCCACAAGGGTGGGTTTTACCTTGGAAGGTTTTAACGAGGCCCCAACCATTCAGCCATCTGGTCGGCTTGTGACCATTCTGTTATCTGCTTTGATGTTGTTTACAGGCTTTACTTTGGCTACCTGATCAACCTGTGATCAGGATGACTCTTTTTCATTTTTATATATTATTGCATTTATTCAAAAAAAATAATCTGATTATTTTATGTAACATGGCTAGTTTTATAATTTTGCAACTCACTTATAGTGATTAGTCGTTAGATTACTAATTTAAGTAGTTAAAAAAATGCGGGGGTATTTAGTTGTCAGACTATTAGAAGCTTGCTTTTAAGTTACACGTGGTAGCTATTCAAAGAGTTACAAGATTACATGTGATAAACATAGAGGTGGAATGCAGCATCGACGTGTTTATCAAGATGGGATAGTTTGTGAATTAATTAAATAGAGAATAATTAAAGAAAAATGGAATAGGATTAAGTTAATAAATAAAGTGTGATTCTTAGTAAATATTGTGCTCTAATATATATATGAATATATTTAGTTATATATAATATAATATATAATATATGTATATGTAATCATTACAATTTAATATGATATACGAATCTGAAAGCTTAAGGCGGCGCTACTACGTGCGATTTCTCCTCGTCTTCCAGGGATATGCCGGCAGCCGTCCCTCTCAGTCTCCGGTCATCTTCCACAGGTCACTCCCATGGCGGAGCCTCCGTGGCATGGTTACACGTCTAACTTCTCACATCCCTCAAACCCTAGACAGCATTCTCCATCCCCAACGTATGCTGATCACATGCAATTATCGGATACCTCCGGCGAGAACTCAACGGCAGCGGAGGGTATGTTATTCCCAGAAATTTTAGGCTACGTGGGTGCAAGTCATACGCCCCGACGCGAATCGCTTAACGTTCCCTCGGTGAACAAGAACCCCCGCCGCGGCCGTGCCTGCGCCGTTGTTCCTCGGCCGTGGATGCGCTTCCGTCCCCCAATTCCTGGTCCCCCCGCATGGACAAGCCGTTCTGGTGAGTGGCGGTTTCTTTGGAGGGGCCCTCCAACTTCCCCTCCATGGCCGCCGCCGCCATGGGGGGACCAGCCCCCTTGCGCCATCCTTTGGGGGGATGGCTTCTTCCTCAACGTCTAAGACCGCCCCCCCAGGGGAGTGATGACCCCTGGGCCGCTATCATGGTCGACTGCTCATGGGCCCATATCCTATTACAGGTTCAAAGAAGGCGCAACCAAATGATGGAAATCCAGCTTCAACGTCACCCGATCATGAAACGAACCTGCGATCTTCGGCTCATAATCCTAACGCTAAACCCATTTTGGATATTCTTTTGCTAATATTGTTGCAGGTACCAACCAAATGGATTCCACGACTCAGGCCCCAGGTAATACCAATCTGTTTTCTACAGTGGTTTCTGGTAAAAATCCTATCCCTAAACCAGTTTGAAAAGGTGATTACTATTCCGTAACCATTGATGATAACGTTTACCAGCAACGTCTCGCTGAATTTTCCTACTCATTAATTGGAAGGGTTATTTTAGGAAAAGGTAACAAGCCATGGACGACCATGCTTTTACATAAACGCTTAACTGAATTATGGGGCATCAAGAATGAATGGAAATTAATTCCCCTGGGCAAGGGATTCTTTTGTGTCAAATTGTTTAATGCGCAGGATCGATCTTGGGCTCAGCAACGCACCAATTGGACACTTAACCCTGGTATTATCCGTCTATCTCCGTGGGTGCCTGACTTCAACCCTTATAAGGCTCAGTCTTCAGTAGCCAGTGTTTGGGTGCGGATTTTTGAACTAAGCCTGGAATACTGGGACCCAAATAACATTATGGGGATTGCCAGTGCTCTTGGGAATCCATTGCAGATTTATTAGCGTTCTCTGGATGGTTCTTTGGGCCATTTTGTTCGGGTTCTGGTGGAGATTGACCTCTCCAAACCTTTGGAGGAACACATTATGGTTGAACGCACCGGCAAATGCTCTTTTGTTTCCGTCACTTATGAAAAACTACCCGCGTTTTGCTTTACATGCAGTGTTACGGGGCACTCTACAGCTTCTTGTCATTTTAACACAGTGGGTAATACAGACAAGGATGGGCGCACGTCACCGGCCCAGGGACGGCCACGGGAGCCCTCTAATCGCAACAATTCAGTTCAGTGAGGGCGTTCCAGGGTTCGTAGAGTTTATCGTCCTGTTCAGCAGGACAAGGGGAAGGTCGTGGATGACTTAATTGGAAAGACGGGTTCGACTACGCTCGCAGGATCTCCTCTTCGTGCCATAGTCGCTTGCCCTCCAGAAATCCATCTTGGTAACACCTTCGAGGCCCTTGGTTCAGTCGAATCTCAGGATCAGCAACCCGCAGATGACTACGCCGAGTATCCAGCCAGGGGGTCATCGCCCAAGGCCAGTACCTCCAGTACGAGAACCATCTCAGCCTCTGCTATTATGCCTATCACAGTGCAGTATCCTTTGGGGAAGCCTATTCGGGCTCTGAGTCGTGCCTTCCGGGATAGCTCTTTGGATTCAGCAACAGATCGAATTCTCCAGAAAGTTACGTCGGGGCCGACACCCCCTGCTCATGACATTACTATTGAAACAGAAAGTTCGGAACCACACGAGATGAACATTGCAACTTCAAAAAAATGGGCAGATTATGCAGATGAAGTGGATCTTCCCCAATCATCAGACTCTGCTATGCGCCACACGCCTGTTTTTTTCACCGTGCGATCGTCACGGGCGACTCCCCCCCAACCTTCTCAATGAATTGCATCTTCTGGAACATCCAAGGGATACGGAATGTTGCTTCTCGCAATGTTCTTAAGGCTTTATGTCATAAGAATAAACCTTCCATTATGGCTATTTGTGAACCTAAGGTGGACTTTTTGACTATTTCCGACTCTTATTGGCATAGCCTGGGTTTGACTCTTGCGGGACAAAGTTTTCGAGTAAATGGGCGGCCTGACATTTGGGTACTTCACGACTCCACTATCACAATTATAAATCAGGTCTGGTCTTCTACCCAGTGTATTGTTTTCCATGTTCAATTTGGTTCTTTGACTTTTCATGTTGGCTTTACACATGATTTGTGTGATTACATTGCACGACGTGATCTATGGTTTGATTTGCGGAATTTGGGTCTAGCTGATCTGTTGCTTGTTGGGGATTTCAATGCGGTTTTGGGACATCATGAGCGCTCGCGCAATGATACTCTTTCCCAAGCCTCGTGCCAGGATTTCAGGGATTTCATAGAGGACGCTAGTTTGTTTGTGGTTCCGACGACGGGGAATTCATTTACATGGTGGTCTCCACGGAGGCCTCTATCTTTACTTCAGGCTAAGTTGGACAGAGCACTGGCTACTTGCCCTTTTTTCGCACTTTGGAAGGATGTGAAGGGCTTAAAGGTTCTTCCTCGCATTGGTTCTGATCATCACCCCATTTTGGTTACTTGTTCCTTGGCCATTACCAGGGGTCCGGTTCCTTTTCATTTTCAGCGAATGTGGATTCATCACGATTCATTCCGGGATTTGGTTACAACCTCTTGGGGCTCTCCATGTGACACGCACAACCCTTTATTGCGTGTCATGAGGAAGCTCAAGCGGTTGCGTTATGTCATTAAAGATTGGAACAGGGATGTGTTTGGAGATGTTAACCGCAGCGTGGATAGTCAGATGTAGCACCTTCGTCAGATTCAAGCAGATATTGAGGCTTTGGGCTATACCTCCTCTCTCCGGGATAGAGAGCTGGACACCCAGTTGAAGCTTTCGCAGACGTTGCAGTCACAGTCTGAATTCCTTAAGCAAAAGGCCCGCACTGCCTGGCTTAAGGACGGGGATTGTAATACAACATTTTTTCATCGGCGAAGCCAGATTCGCACGGGCCGCGCGGGGATACAGGGGCTTATGGTGGTAGGGAATTTCACTGATGATGCTACGGTCCTTGGGAATCATATTATTTCATTTTACGAGGAGCTCTTTACGGAAAACGGGAGCTCTATCACGGATTTCTCGCTGGTCGACCAGGTGCTCACTCCAATGGTTGGGGCGCGGGATAATGCATGCCTAACAGTCATTCCCTCGGACTCTGAGGTGCAGACCGCGGTGTTTGATATGGACCCAGACAGTTCTCCAGGGCCTGATGGGTTCAATGGGACTTTTTACCGCCATTTCTGGGATGTCATCTCTGCTGAGGTAACAAACGTTGTTCGCTTTTTCTTTATTAATTCGTCACTACCTCTGGGATTGAATGCCAGTTTCATGGCGCTCATCCCCAAGACTAAAGATGCTAATGTCATTGAAAACTTCCGCCCGATTGTCATGAGCAACTTCCTTTTTAAGATTATCACGAATATATTGGCTACACGCTTGGGTTCGATCATTGCTGATTATTTATCTCCGACTCAGTTTGGTTTTATCCCGGGTAGACAAATTCATGAGTGCATTGCCATGGTATCTGAAGGATTTAATGTCTTGCAAGGACGCACGGATTCAAATATGATATTGAAAATCGATATTTGCAAGGCATTCGATACGTTGAGGTGGGACTTTTTACTACATGTCTTGTGCCGTTTTGGTTTCTTCGAGACGTTCGTGCGTTGGGTTGAGGTAGTTCTCCGGGCGTCTAGAATATCAGTACTGTTGAATGGGACGCCGGTTGGTTATTTTCCCTGCTCCAGAGGAGTCAGACAAGGGGATCCTTTATCTCCCCTTTTGTTTTGTATTGCGGAGGAGGTCCTGGGTCGGTTTATTACAGCAGCGATGGATCAGTCCCGATTATCTGCCTTCATGGCGCCTAGGAGTATTGTCTTTCCATCATCCATTTTATATGCAGACGATATTGTCATCATGTGTGGGGCGTCTTCATCCAATGCCCGGGTCTTGCTTCTGATTCTTACTCATTATGCAGATATCTCGGGTCAAGTGTTTAGTCCACAGAAATCCAAGGTCTATTTTGGGGAGTAGGTTTCGCATTATGTCCGTGGGAGAGTGCAACACATTCTAGGGATACATCCAGGGGCGTTCCCCACTATCTACTTGGGCGCTCCAATCTTTAAGGGAGCTCCAAAGGTCGCGGATTTACAGCCTATCTTTGACAAAATTATCCTTAAGTTCAGACGATGGAAAGGCTCATCTCTTTCCCTTGCTAGTAGGGTTTGCCTGGTTAACTCGGTGATAACTAACTCTTTCGTGCACACTATGATGATTTATAAATGGCCTGCCACGCTGCTAAAACAAATGGAAAAAGCCGTGCGTAATTTCATTTGGACGGGGGATGTGAATTCTAAAGGAAAGGTAGTGGTCAACTGGGATGCACGCCCAGGGCAGAGGGAGGATTGGGCGTGCGATTGATCGTGGCTGCTAACAAGGCTTTCTTAATGAAATTAGGCTGGAAGGTTCTGAACTCGGACTCGGTGGTTTTCAGGACCCTCAGACATTGGTACTTTACTAGAAATGGGGATATCCGGAGATCCTTTCTTCCTTCTTCTATTTGGCCTGGGATTAAACCAGGTATCTCTGATTGCTTGGATGGCATCCGTTGGATCCCAGACGCCAATTCCGAGGTATTATTTTGGATTGATAATTGGTTGGGATACTCCATTGCTGATAGAATTGGCATTCCAAAGGATTATAGATATTTATTCCAGCAGCGTATCTCGGATTATTATTATGATGGATCCTGGCACTTCACTCTCCCCTTTGTGGAGGCTTATTTGGAGCTGGTTCGAGCTATTGTGCGCGTCCCAATTGCGCCTACATCCCGGGATACTCGTGTTTGGTCGAATTCAGTGGATGGTTCGGTTACCTCGAAGACGGCTTACAATTATCTACGCCCCCAGCGCCCGACAGTTAGATGGGGTACTTGGATTTGGTCCCAGCATATCCCAGAACGGAGATCAGTGGTGGCATGGAGAGCTATACACAACCGATTGGTAGTCCAGGATTCTTTACGAGCTAGGGGAAGTTTTACTGGCCCTTTGGTTTGTGTTCTTTGCAGGGAATCGGGGGAATCGGTGGATCACTTATTTGTTTCTTGTGCTTTTGTAGGGCATATTTGGCGTTGGATCTTCCAAGTCTTTCACGTGCATCCCTTCCAAACTTACAGTTTCAATGAACTGCTGGTACGGCTCATGTCTCTTCATTTCAGTGACCAGGTCGCTTTCCTTTGGCATGTGGCAATATTATCCTGCATCTGGCTTATTTAGCACATCCGTAATGAGCTGACTTTCAACAACAAAATCTGGACTCCGGAGGCGGCACTCATTCATCTACAGGTACTCATCCTTGAATCAGCTTCTTTGGACCAGGGATGCATGAATAACGATCAGCAGGACCTCTTTATCCTACGTGGTTTAAGAGTCCCCGGAAGGGCTAGGCGTGCTCCGAAGATTGTGGAGGTCCAATGGCAAAAACCTCTCCCAGGTTGGATCAAGGTTAACACGGATGGCAGCGCTTCAGGGGCGCCGGGCAATCTTACAGCATCCGGTGTCTTTCGGAATTGTCGAGGATTCTTTCGCGGATGATTTGTCCATCACTGTGGTTCAGGGCACGAATTCGAAGCGGAATTGGTTGTAGCAATGTGGGCGATTCATTATGCATTTGCAAAAGGATGGACGCAACTTTGGCTGGAATCGGATTCGATGTATGTGGTGAACCTGCTGGTGAAGAGAACGATGGAGGTCCCATGGCGCCATCTTGGCTATTGGCGCCAAACCTTGCATCTACTCAGTGGCATTGATCTTGTAGTCTCTCATATCTTTCGTGAAGGCAATCGGGTGGCAGACATGCTGAGCAAGAAGACAGAGAGTGGCGCCTGGTGGGGCGTCCTGCCCACAGACCTGCTTCAATACATCACGGATGATTATGTTGGCCAATCCACATATAGGTTTGTTAATTAATGCGCCACCGCTTCAGGTTTCTTTTTTAGGCGCCTTTTTCCTGAGGGGTACTCTTTTTCCTTCCAAGGGTTTTTCCCACAAGGGTGGGTTTTACCTTGGAAGGTTTTAACGAGGCCCCAACCATTCAGCCATTTGGTCGGCTTGTGACCACTTCGCATTTTGGTTGTTGACATTATTTCCAGGCTTTCATTTGGTTACCTGATCTGCCTGTGATCAGGATTACTCTTTTTTCATTTTTTATATATATATTCGCACTTATTAAAAAAAATCATTACAATTTAATATATATATATATAACTAACTATATATATATATATACAAGTACGATGTATATATATGTAATATAGCATCATTCATATATATAAAGAGATATGCACAGACAACTCTAATATAATATATATATATATATATATATATATATATCGGACAATTCAATTTTGACCGACTTAATAAATCTAAATTAATATTACACAGAGAATACAAATGGAATTTTGGGGATTACTCTAGCCGACTTAGACCAAAGATCACTGTTTTAAGAAGCCAGAAACATACATAAGAAGATATTTAGCTAATCCTCAGTAGCTTATCCACGGGTAAAAAGGTAAGTAAAAATCCATCTACAACTGTAATGCGTGAACATAGTATTGTTTGAATTGATTGTATTATATGTGACTGTGGTATCTTGTGGAATATACGTGGATATTATATGTTGCATAATTGGCTTGTATGATATTGCAATATGGTGCTTGGTGAGCTATGGAACATGTCATTCACAGCATTTGCATGTGCATGTATATTACAAGAGGATGTTTCGCATGCACGAAAATATTTTCTGGAAGAAAATGGTTGTTTGTTGACCACTGCTAGTGCACCGAGGCACGCTGGGCGTGCTTATGATATATGTTTAGCTATAGCAGGTGGGATACTTCCTAGTGAACACAGAGCTAGATCGGAGTTGGGCTCTTGGTGGGTCACAGGAGGATGGTCCATCTGTGAGTACCTATGTGTGGCCCTGCGGGATGGGATACTTCTTGGCGGACACAAGGGATGCAAGTAGGGGACACTTGGCTAGGCCACGGGAGGATGGTCCACACGTAGATCCATACTGATATTATTGGCCATTTGATTATTGTTGTGTGCAGAGTTCTTTTCCGGTGCTTAGTAGTTGGGTCAGGGGCCCAGATGAAAGAAAATGATTTAAGAAAAGTATTTTGATTCATGGATTTTACATTTTAGCATTACATGTTGGAAAATCATCACTATTCCTTTGGACATGCATGATTTTTATTTGTTGAGCTTTAGCTCATGTAGTTTAGGCATTGCAGGTGAGCATAGGAATGCCTGAGCTTTTGGCTTACTGTGCAGAGCGTTGGAGTTTCTTTAGGTTTTGAGGATCATGGATATGGATGACGACCTGTTGGGCTATGTTGATGGGTCACCTTTCCCTTTTTGGTTTTGTATTATATTTTGGTTTAGGGTTGTACCCTCTTTTGAAAAACCCTTATGTAAATATGTACATGTAAATAGTTGGGTGATGTGGGTTATGTGTTTGGTCACATGGTTGTCTGTTGTGTTTAATAACAGGGTTTGTTACTTCTTTTCTTATGGATATGGGTTGTCATTTTCTTATAAGTAAGGTGATCTTGCTTGTTTGTCGTTAAAATATCACAGGAAATAAAAAAATATGTACAGGTATATGGGGTTTACGTTGTCAAATTTCACTTTTTATATTGCTTAGTAATGTAGTAGTAGGGGTGGGCGTCACACAAGGTAACCCTACAACTTTTGCTAAGATTGTTTCTGATAATTCTAATCCAATCCCCGAACTAATTTTTTTGAATAAATTCGAAATTATATATAAAAAAGGAAAAGAGAGTATTCCTGATCACATGCTTATCAGGTAACCAAAAGTAAGCCTGGAAACATTGTCATAAATGAAAACGAAATGGTCACAAGCCAACCGAATGGCTGAATGGTTGGGGCCTCGTTAAAACCTCCCAAGGTAAAACCCACCCTTGTGGGGAAAACCCTTGGTAGGAAAAGGAGTACCCCCATGAATGAAAAAGCGTCCAAAAATGGAAAAAAACCAGAAGCCAGGACGCACTAACTAACAAACCTATACTTGGATTGGCCAACATAGTCATTAGTGAGATAATGTACGAGATCCTCAGGCGGGGACGCCCACCATGTACCGTAATCCGTCTTCTTGCTCAACATGTCTGCCACCCGATTGCCTTCCCGAAAAATATGTGAGACCACCAAATCCATATGAGCAATGAGATGCAAGGTGTATCGCCATTTGCTAAGGTGGCGCTAAGGGACCTCAACCGATCTCTTCACCAGCAAGTTCACCACATACATTGAATCTGACTCCAGCCAAAGTTGTGTGCATCCCTTGACAAAAGCATAGTGAATCGCCCACATTGCTGCAACCAATTCAGCTTCAAATGCATAGCCCGAACCACAACGCTTCACGAAACACCCACGAAAGAAACCTCTACAATTTTGTAAAACCCCGGAAGCTATGAGATTGCCCGGCGCCCCGGAAGAACTGCCTTCCGTATTCAACTTAATCCATCCCAGGAGGGGTTTTTGCCAATTAACTTCCACGATCTTTAGTGCTTGTCTAGCCCGCCCAGGAACTCGCAGCCTACGCAGGATGAGAAGGTCTTGTTGGTCGTTGTGCATGCATCCCCGATCCAATGAAAATGATTCAATAATGAGAACCCGAAGATGGAGAGTAGTTGCGTCCACCGTCCATAGTTTGTTGTGTAAAACCAACTCATTTCGGATATGCCAAATGAGCCAGATGCAGGATAGGATAGCCACACGCCATAGGAAAGCAACATGCTCACTGAAATGAAAGTTCATTACCCACACCAGGAATTCATTAAAACAAGCTAGCATTATCCAACGTCCCTACCCTGGGGAACTTACCTGATCAAACATAGTATAATCCGCAATGGTACCCCCAATGTCCGCGAAGAGTTCCTTATAGAAGGAAATAATATGATTCCCAAGAACCGCTGGATCATCAGTGTAACTGCCATCAACCATTAGACCATGGATCCCCGTGCGTCCATTACGAATCTGGGTACGACGATGAAAAAATGTCATGTTACGATCCCCATCCTTAAGCCATGCCGAGCGTGCCTTTTGCTTAAGGAATTCAGATTGTAATAGCAATGTGTGAGACATAACCTTCTGGGCGTCCATCTCCTTCTGATACGGATTGTACGAAGGACCCATTGAATATATCGATTCAAGAACCCAACGTATACAAGTAGGAAGCGGATATTCCAGATCGATGATCTAGTTTGATCTTACCTAGAGCTTTATAACCTTGACCCGTTGGCTATATGATCAGCCAAGAACCTTGGTATGATGAACACCACAAGATATTGCTCAAGTATCTTGATAAGTTCTTAATTAATTGAAAACTCTACAAAGAGAATTTCAACTCACAAAGGCAAATGCCAATTTCAATATATCAATTAATTCTCCATTCTTACATGGGCTGCCATGCTCTTATAGTTACAATATGATGCTTCAATGTTAATCCCGAATTGGCTTTTCATGGGATCTGAAGAGACATTCTTGACCCCTTTTTCTAGTCTTACAACATAGAAAATGACTCCCCCATGTGAAGAGACACTCTAGACCACCTTTACTAGACTTGGAAAATGATTACTAGACTAGACAACCTTTCTAGACTTGGAAAATGACTACTAGACTTACTTTATTGAATAATCATACTTGATTAACTTAACTAAGACACTTTGACTAACAAAATGCTGAAAATTGACCATTTTAAGCAAAATGAAACATCACTCCTCTTGGGCTTGAGGTGTTGGACGAAAATCATGGCCCATAAACTCCAAATTAAGTCTTCAATTCAGTTCCATGCTTGAGCCCAACTTATTAGATGCATTATGGCCCAACAACTTGAATAACATTCATTACTTGGCCTTCTATTGAGCTCCCTTGCACATTTTCTTTAATTTCAGCAACAAGAGTCATCAAAGCTTGCTTAATTTGTTTAGCTCTTGCTCTTGTGATTGGCCCTCCATGAATCATCATCGGTTCTTTATTTCCTTGAGTTGTAACTGCAGGATGACCTTCATCATTCCCTTCTTCTTCGAAAGGATTCGTCCTCGAATCTGATTCTGCATTAAAAGGAGATAGATCAGACACATTAAAAGTAGCACTCACATTATACATTAAAAGTATCATTGATCTTTGCAATCACTTGAAATGGCCCATTTTAGAAATGAAATGTGCAGATGATATAGTATCTGGATAATAGCACGTGCACTGCTCGAGGATGCTACTCACATTTCTAAAATGGCACATTTCATTCCTTGTCATAAAAGTGATGATGCTACTAATCACTTTTATGACAAGGAATGAAATGTGCCATTTTAGAAAATCTATCAACAACCACAAACACAGAATCTCTACCCTACTTATTCTAGGTAAACCCAAAACAAAGTCCATAGATATGTCCACCCAAGGTTCATTTGGAATAGGTAAAGGTTTATACATTCCATGAGGTTGTGATTTTGATTTAGCATGTTTACAAGTTATGCACTTTTCACAAATTCTCTCAACATCAACACGCATACAACGCCAAAAGAAATGATCACGTAGGACTTCCAAGGTTTTATGCACACCAAATAGAATATTTAGGGATGCAAAGTTTGTTTTCACGAAATAAGTATCCTTCATGTTTATAGAACTTTCCAAATGCAGCATGCTCACAAGCTATATAAATAGAAGAGAAATCAGAATCATTGTCATACATTTCCTTTATTGACTCAAAACCAAGAAGCTTAGAACCCAATGTAGTGATTAAGGCATGCCTCCGAGATAATGCATCAGCTACAATGTTTTCTTTCCCTTTTTATATTTAATCACGTAAGGAAATGATTCAATGAACTCCACCCATTTCATATGTCGCTTGTTCAACTTACCTTGGCCCTTGAGATATTTTAAAGACTCATGATCAGTATGAATTACAAACTCCTTTGGCCACAAGTAGTGCTGCCAAGTTTCCAATGCTCTCACCAAAGCATAGAGCTCTTTATCATACGTCGGATAGTTCAATTGTGCTCCTTTCAACTTCTCGCTAAAGTAAGAAATTGGTCTTCCCTCCTGCATCAAAACAGCACCTACACCCACTCCGGATGCATCACATTCAAGCTCAAATGATTTATCAAAATTAGGTAATGCAAGAATAGGTGCAGTAGTTAGTTTTTCTTTAAGGAGTGCAAATGCATGTTGTTGTTTTTCTCCCCAATGAAAACCAACTTCCTTTTTGATTATTTCATTCAATGGTGCAACAATGGTGGTAAAATTCTTTACAAACTTCCTATAGAAGCTTGCAAGACCATGAAAACTTCTCACTTCAGCAATGCTTTTAGGAATTGGCCAATCTAAAATAGCATTGACTTTTTCCTTTTCCATTTCAATTCCATTAGCACTTACTACAAATCCAAGAAAAAACAACTTTGTCCATGCAAAAAGAACACTTTTTCAGATTAGCATGCAAAGACTCTCTTCTTAAAGTGTTTAACACTTCACGCACATGATCAAGATGTTCCTCTAAGCATTTTCTATAGATAAGGATGTCATCAAAATAAACTACAACAAACTTGCCGATAAAGTTATGCAAAACATGGTTCATTAATCTCATGAAAGTGCTTGGAGCATTAGTTAAACCAAAAGGCATTACTAACTACTCATATAAACCATACATTGTTTTAAAGGCAGTTTTCCATTCATCACCTTCTTTAATTCGAATTTGATGATCCACTCTTTAAATCAATTTTAGTGAAGACTACAAGACCATGTAATTCATCAAGCATATCATCTAACCTAGGAATAGGATAGCGATACTTTACAGTGATTTTGTTGATGGCACGGCAATCTGTACACATTCTCCACGCTCCATCTTTTTTTGGTACCACGATCACTGGTACGGCACAAGGACTCATGCTTTCTCTAATTTTACCCTTTGTCAACAACTCCTCCACTTGCATTTGGATTTCTTTTGTCTCTTCCGGGTTGGCTCTGTATGCTGGTCGGTTTGGAAGCACCGCTCCGGGGATGAAATCAATTTGATGTTCAATTCCTCTTAGTGGTCGCAATCCATTTGGCTCTTCTTCCGGAAAGACATCATTATATTCCTGCAAAAGAGAAATAAAAGAACTTGGCAAAGATGGTGTTAGCTCATTAGTGTTCAAATAGGACTCCTTAAACACCATTACTAACACACTTTTTTCTTCAACTAATGCCCTTTTTAACTCACTTGCTTTTGCATAGAAATTCAGCCTTTCTTTGCCCTCTACCTTTTCTCCATCATTCACACTCAATTCATTCCTCTTATCATTATCTCCACTCTTTTTTTCACTCGAATTTTGCCCCTCTTCCTTACTCTTTCTTTTTTTCTCGGCCTCTCGTATTTTTCTTGCTTGGGACATTTTGATTTGATCTTCTTGCACTTGTTGTGGAGTCAAAGAAACAAGCTGGATATTTTTATTACGATGTTTGAGTGTGCATCGATTAAGAAAACCATCATACGTCACCCTTCTATCGAATTGCCATGGTCTCCCCAATAGAATATGGCTAGCATGAATTGGTACCACATCACATAGAACATCATCCTTGTAATTGCCAATTGAAAATGATACCAAAACTTGCTTAGTCACACGAATTTCTCCACAATCATTAAGCCATTGCAGCTTGTATGGATTGGGGTGCTTAAATGGTAGCTAAATTCAGTTTTTCCACCATTTCACAACTAGCAACATTAGCACAACTCCCTCCATCAACAATAAACATGCACACCTTACCTTGAACTAAACACCTTGTGTGGAAGATGTTCTCCCTTTGTTGTTCAGCTTCTTCCATCTTTGTTTGCATGTTTAGAGCTCTTCTAACAACCAAAAGCTCTCCATGTTCGGGTATGGTCTCTTCAAGTTGTTCCTCTTCATGTTCACTTTCAGATTCTATCTCTCCATTATCATTCATGATCATCACTCTCTTGTTTGGACATTGAGATGCAATATGTCCAAACCCTTGACAATGAAAACATTTGATATCTCGATTTCGAGAATTGGAGTTGAGACCCTTTCCCTTATCAACCTCATTGTACTTGGTTTTGAACGCCTCAGTTTGAGTTTTAGAGGTTGTTCCAACACTTTCTTTCAACATTCCTTCTTTCATCTTGTTGGAAGACTGAAAATTTGATACGTAACTCTTTTGAAATGAACCCTTCTTCTTGAGTTGCCTTTCCACCTTTATGGTTGTATGCACCATGTCTTCAAGCTCCACATAGTGTTGTAATTCCACTATGTTAGCAATCTCCCTATTCAGCCCGCTTAGGAATCTTGCCATGGTAGCCTCCCTATCTTCATCAATATTGGCCCTAATCATTGAAATCTCCATCTCCTTGTAATACTCATCCACTGATCTACTACCTTGAGTCATTGTTTGGAGTTTTTGATACAAGTCACGAAAATAATGAGATGGTACAAATCTCCTACGCATGGTTGTCTTCATTTCAGCCCAAGTAGTGATCGATCTTTCTCCGTAACGCCTTCGATTTGTAGTTAATTGATCCCACCAAACTAATGCATAGTCGGTGAACTCAATTGCAGCAAGCTTTACCTTCTTTTCCTCGGAGTAATTGTGGCATTCGAAAATAAGATCCACCTTTCTCTCCCACTCCAAATATGCTTCGGGATCACTTCTTCCATGGAATGCAGGGATATTCAATTTGATGTTCCCTAAATCCCGATCAACTTCATTATTTTGCCTTCTCCCACCTCGTCTATTTCCATGGTGTTGGGGCTCCATTTCTTCTTTCTTCTCAGATTCCCACTCCTCATTACGTCTCCATTGATTTGGTTGAGGAATCTCACGCCTCCTAGCTGCTGGTTGTTCAAGCCTCTCCAAACATTCCGTTATATTTTCAAGAATTGCTGTAAATCTTGCAAATTGTTGTTGCATAGCCTCAATAGTGAAATCTTTTTCTCCAACCTTGCTTTCCGAAGTATCCTCCGTGATATATTCCTCACAAAACACTCGTGTATCACTCAAGATGATTCACTCAATTGGATTTTACCTCCCCTCTAATGATCTCACCACTCAATGCCTTTTACCACTCAAATTCTCATATGTAGGCTCAATAAGAATAAGAACAAATCAAGACAAGCAATTCCAAGTCACATTCAACAAATGATATGCTCGTGTACAAAAAGAACAATAAGTATTTTTTCTAAGAAACAAGATACAATTTTCTTTTGGTGGTGGAGTCTTTAGGATCCAACAACAAGATTTTTTTTTTTTGTTTTTGTATGTACTTCTCAAGATTGAATGGAGAAGGAATTAAGATTTTTTTTTCTGTTTTTTTTTTCGTTTTTTTTCCTTTTTTTTTTGAAACTAGAAGATAGAATATGGATAAAATGATAGGAAATCAGATCAATACCAGATTGCTCTGATACCAAACTGATACGAAGGACCCATTGAATATATCGATTCAAGGACCCATTGAATATATCGATTCAAGAACCCTAGAGCTTTATACAAGTAGGCTATATGATCAGCCAAGGCGGATACCACAAGATATTGCTCAAGTATCTTGATCTAGTTTGATCTTACAACTCACAAAGCAAATGCTTTATAACCTTGACATGGGCTGCCATGCTTTTATAGGCAATATGATGCTTCAAGAATCCCGAATTGGTATGATTTGAACACCACAAGATATTGCTCAACCTTTATCTTGAAAAGTTCTTAATTAATTGAAAAACTCTACAATTGAATAATCATACTTGATTAACTTAACTAATCAATTTGTAACAAAATGAAAATTGACCATTTTAAGCAAAATGAAACATCATCCCCTTGAGGTGTTAGGATGGTCCAAATTAAGGGAGTTTGCTTGAGCCCAACTTATTAGATGCATTTCAACAACTTGATCATTACTTGGCCTTCTAAAGCTCCCTTGCACATTTTCTTTAATTTCAGCAACAAGAGTCATCAAAGCTTGCTTAACCTTTTAGCTCTTGGTTTGAATTCTCCAGGACCCATGGTTCTTTATTTCCTTGAATAGTGAGGATGATTCATCGCCCAATTGATACGTAGTTGAGAAAGTCTCGATATCTCGCTGCGCGAATGGGAAAATTTGACAAAAGTATCCCTTACCCAAGGGGATTAGTTTGAGCTTCATTCTTAATACCCCATATCTCGGATAGCCTTTTATGAAAAAGCATAGTAAAAGGAAATGGCTTGTTACCTTTGCCCAAAATAACCCGCCCTTGACAACTTGCCAAAAAGATCAAAGAATAAGAAAACTCAGCAAAGGCATTGTTGGTAAACATTTTCCCATAGTCAAACAAATAGTAACGAAATCGACAAGAGGCTTGGGATAATAATCCCCTTTCCTAACTGGTTTAGGGGGATGGATTGCATTTACCCATAACCATATTTGCAAAAAAATGAAAAAGTAATATTACAGAACAATACATTGAGAGTGAAAAAGTAGAAGAAATACAAGGATGGGTATTACTCAAACCACATTCAATAAAAGAATTGAAACCAAGTTAATGTGAGGATTAGTGTTATGAGCCGAGAATGTCATAGGTTCAATACATGGGGAGCCCATGGTGGCGAGCTAAAAGAGCCCATCTCTTTGAGTAGCATTCGTGGGAGGGCATGCGGGAGGATTGCTCGGGGATGGAAGACTATGGCGAATCAAGATAGTCATCACCCCGGGAGGGGCGGCTCTGATGGATGTAGAGTAGACGAATAGCTTTAAACGGGGCCCTGTTAATGTCCTTGGGGATAGGGTGACGGCCCCCACTCGGAGAGCCATTGGCAGCCATGGGGGTGGAGTTAATCCCCATTAGCGGCAAAAAGCCATCAAGGTAGGCGAACAAAATTACGGAAGGCGCCCGCACAAAGGAATGTCTTCTTCATGCCAACGGTTTAGCGAGATCAATATCCGCAACACGAATGAAATGGGCGTTGGTGGCTCGGCGATCAATTTGTAAGGGGATTGGCAAATGCGATCCCTAGGATGGTACGATTCCAGTATTTCAAATCGAGCTCGAAAATACGGACCCGAAACCATAGAAACCCGGTTTGAAATCTAGGACCCATGGAGTTGCCCGGATTAAGCGCCAATTGATACGTAGTTGAGAAAGCCATGGGAAAATTTGACACAAAAGTATCCCTTAACACGGGAAGTTTCCGAATTCTTAAACTAACTAACATGAACACGACCAGGTGTTACCAATTTGTCAAAAAACATAGTAATTTTAATTTTTCATTAACTTTCGATGTATTTTAAGCATAACCATTTAGGGGATGGATTGCATTTACCCATAACCATATTTGAAAATCAACCAGGGTGAAAAGTCAGAAAATGGGTACGAAACCACATTCGCAAAAGAATTTACCAAGTTAATGTGAGGATTACGATGTCATAGGTTCAATTGCCAGCCCTAGCTGCAATTAGTACCTGGGAGGGCATGCGGGAGGATTAGTCTGGGGGATGGAAGACTATGGGCGATGAAGGTGGCGGCCCCTTGAATGTTTGTTGGCCATTGGCAGCCACAAAGTTCGATGGGAAACCCAAATATGCCAACGAAGGGACATGTGGCGAAGGGGGGGCCCGCGATGCACGAACCCAAATATGAGAACGAGAAATCCGAACCCGAAACTAACTAACGATGGGCCAATTTGTCTAAAACATAGTAATTTTAATTTTTCATTAACTTTCGATGTATTTTAAGCTGAAATCAACGTCAAGTCAAACCAACCTCGACACGATGGTTTGTCATCGATGTGCACGATGAAGGTGGCAGCTTGAATGTTTGTTGCACAAAGCGATCATGAGATCCGAGACTTGGATGTGAGAAAGGACAATGGGCCAAGGGAGTTCGTGCATGAAAGGGCATGTAGTTGGATGTTAAACCAGAAAATTCTGAAAAAGCCATGTTGGGCGGCCGGCGAAGACACCGGTGACAGTAGACGGCCGAACGGAATCATGGAGAGGGCACTAGGGTTATTCTGGAGAGAGAATTTTCCCAATCCCCGAACTAATTAAAAAGGCCGAATATTATTCTGTTATTATGGATGAAAATGTTTACCAACAGAGGCTTTCTAAATTCAAGTATGCTTTAATTGGTCGTGTGATTCTCGGTAAGGGCAATAACCTTGGCCCATTATGCCTTTACACAAGAAGCTTTCTAATCTATGGGGGGTTAAAAATGACTAGAAACTTATTCCATTGGGTAAATGTTATTTCCGTGTTAAATTTACATTGTTGGGACACGGTGGCTTTGGATTTAATGGTAGTGGTTAGGTCTTTCTTTGTCACGGGACATCTTCCAGCGGGGTGTAATTCGAGTTTTATGGTGCTGATTCCTAAAACTAAAAATGCAGATCGCCGATCGGGTTGAGGAGTTTAGACCAATTATATTGAGTAACTTCATATTTAAGACGGTTACCAAAATATTGGCCAGCCGTTTTGGGAATATCTTGAAAGCTATGGTTTCAGATATGCAATTTGACTTTCATCTGGGCAAACAAATTCACGACTATATTGTTGTTGCTTCGGAGGGGGTTAAATGTCTTCTTAATCACTCGAGAAATATGATTTTGAAAATTGCATTTGAAAGGCCTCCAACAATCTTCGTTGGGATTTTATTTTTTATGTTCTTCGTTGTATGGGGTTTCAAGAACTGTTTGTTAAATGGGTTTCCACGATATTTCAGTCTGCTCACATATATATCTTGATAAATGGTAGACCTTCTGAACTCTCAAACGTCCCCGTTGAGAGAAGGGACGTCCAACCGGTGTTGTGGTCCCAATAGAGGAACTACGGCAAGAAGCAGTCGAATGGCCCGTAACACAACAAGTAGAGCAAAACTCAGGAAGTTTTTCATAGTTGACAGACACAAAAGAACACTGACCAACCCGTTCAACCATAATATGATCCTGTAAAGGCTTGGCAAGATCCACATCAACCAACACACGAACAAAATGACCAAGAGAGCCATTTAAGGACCTATGATCAATTTGATTGGGTTACCAATAGCTTGGGTGATGTGGATCCCCATAATAATGCTAGGGTCCCAGTAGGCCAGCATTCCAGACTTAGCTCAAAGATACTAGCGATGGAAGTATTAACTTTGTAAGGGTTGAAATCAGGAACCCAAGGAGATAAACAAATTAAACCCGAGTTAAGAGCCCAAGAAACACGTCCTTGAGACCAGGCATGATCCTGGTGGGCATTGGAGAATTTGACACAAAAGTAGCCCTTCCCTAGAGGAATCAATTTCCAGTCATTCTGGATACCCCATAATTCTGAAAGCCGTTTGTGAAGCGGCATAATAGGCCATGGCTTATTTATTACCCTTTCCCAAAACCACACGACCAATCAAGGAATAAGAAAATTCTAAAAGACGTTGCTGATACTCATTTTCTCATCAATGACCACAGAATAATAATCGCCCTTTTTAACAGGTTCAGGGATATAATTAATCTTACCAGAAACAATATGGGAAAATGATTTAGAGTTGCCTGAAGTAAGAGGATTACCTAGGGTTTGGTGAAAATACGAATTCATGGTAGGAGAGTTACTAGAGACCACCTTAGCAAAAGTAGAATCGCGCGGTGAAGGAAGTGAGAAAACCTCTTGAGGACATGTAGAATTGGCCCTTGATAACTTGATGCCATGTGAATGATGCCCCGAAGATGGATTATTGAGGTTGTCATTGGGGACCATGGTATGGGCCAATCCTGTGAAATGATGAGTATCCAAGGGGCCATCACCCCAGTGGGAAATGACAGCAATCAAAGGCTGCCTAGTGGCCGGCCCCCCAAAGGATGCATAGAGGGGGCTGGATCCTCAAAGATCAAGACCAGCAGCCCGCTGCACTTGGGGGATAATAGGGACAACTCCCATATGCCCCTTGCCATCATGATGTTGCTGCAAACTGGAGGAACAACCCCATGATGAAGAGCGCAACAGCCACGGACGGAGAAGGGCTCGACAAGTAACAAGATTCTATTGCTCTTTTAGATACTTGTTTTCTCCAATATGAGCATGCAGTTATTGGTACAATTCTCTCCACACTCAACAACGAAAGTGTTGTGGTAACTTTCTTCCCCAACTTTGCAGTATCTTTGAGTGATCCAACACTTGCATCGGCCTTCAAGGTTCAAGTTCAACTTTCTGGTGCAGGTCAGATCTCAAATTCCAGCATAGCAACCCTTCATCACCAAGTTGTATAAATGTTGCAAGATCACAGCCAAGATCTGCAGAATCAAGGCATAAAAGATGCCTTGATGGTCCTTCGAGTCACGAATCGCGTCCCTACAATTGTTCGGGATACCTTTGACAAATCGGGAGAAAAGACTTGGAGCAATTCATTCCAAAAGAATGGATCACCAGCTATGAGTCCCTTCTGTGATCGAGAAATAGTGAAAGCAACAGACTTTAAATTTCAAAGGTTGAAGGATGGATGTGTCAAGATGATCTATCAAACACCATCCAACATAAGACCTTCAAATCCTGAATTCCAATTGATGAATTATCCAGTTGAGGTCAAAGCGTCTACAAACCTCCCAATTGCACGATTTTGCCCAAACGAATCCCATATTTACAATGACAGAATTAATGGTCATTTTGTATGGGATGTTGATCCATCCATGTATGATCCAGAATGTTCTTGTGGAGAAGAATTAGATTCTAATGAAAAAGAGCAAATACAAAAAAAAAATTAGAAAAAAGAAAAACTCAAGGCGACCACGTTGCAGACCAGATGATCAACCTGACCCTCTAGATCCAAGTCCACATCCCTTACCATGTTACAGAAAAGGGATAGCTATCTTTCAAAAGGAAAAGTACGGGTGTCAAGAAGAAGTTAAGACACCTTCTCCTCCTACTCCTCATGTTGTCCATCCTTGCTTCATGTTCAAGTATGAAGTAGAGTTTCCACCTCTAGAACGGAAGGTTGACACTCAACAGAGGATTACATCCAAGCGTTTTGTGCAAAGCACCACTGTGGAACATGACGGACAAATAAATGGTCTCACTCAAGCAGAAGAAGTGATAAATTTCCAATTTATTCAGCTCTCTTTAAAAAAGAATGAAGATGTGAATGGTAGCATCCTGGAATGACTCCAGAAGAGTTGAACCTTGCAAGGCAAGAAGACAACCAACTATTAGCACTTGGACTCATTGAGCCCACAAAGTCCAATTGAGCTTGCCCTGCATTCTACGTCAATAAAAGATCTGAAAATAAGAAAAAGAGACTTGTTATTGATTATAAAGCTATTAGACTGTAGAGGAGATTATGCTTGGTTAAAATAAGAAAAAGATGTTCCCTCTCCCTTCGAACCCGATGTTCATCCCCAATTGGCCGTTTTGAAGGTTTTCTGTCCAACATCTCCGGCCATGACGACTCCCTTTCATGGCTTGACTTCTAACTTTGATCCTCCCCTACCTAAACAACAATCTCATATGTCTTCTTCCCCAAGATTCGAATCAAAGATCACTCCTGATACTATGTCTGGCGTCTCTTCATCCGCTGTGCCTCGTCCGTCTCATATGATTTCATGTTCGATGGAGAAACATGCACATAGTGTTGAATCTGATCTTCTTTCGACTTCAAGGTTTTGGCTAAAACCCTAGATAACTCTATGTGAAACCCTCATGCAAACAATCATGGTGTTTTTGGTATGAATATTCCCGGCGTTCATCCTCCGTTTCCTTTTAACTCTATTCCGATTTCGGCAAAGAAAGCTACAGTCAATACTACTGCTATGTTACCCTTGCTTGGTTTCATCCCGGAGTTGAAATACCTTCATGGACAGCGATCCTTGGTACCCAATCGACCTCCTAGGCAATGTGCCTTGACTGCTCATGATCTCAAGGGCTCGCATGGGGGTCCCAACCCCCCAGCGACCATTGCTTCTTGCTCTATTACCCCCATGGCAAGTTCCCACCGGGGGGGGGCGCCCCCAATGACTCTTATGATGGGGGGCTGGCGTGGAGGCAACTTCCCTTGGCTGCCTCCTCCCAGGGGGGAGTTGTCCCCTGGGACATCCAACGCTTTGCAGGCCATTCTCAAGACATGGTCCCCAATGACGGCCTCAATATTCCAGGGGTCAATTCTGAACGTGCTTCTCTAGTCATCACAAATGTCCATGGAATTTGACGTGGTGTGCTCCCAGAGATGGTCTCCAAGATTGCTACTGGGGATTCTCAGTTTTTGGACACGAACTCTAATATTAACCCACCTTTGGCCACCTCTTTTGCTCAGATGGTTTCAGGTAATGACCCTAACATTGATTCATTTTATTCTTGGGTGCCAGGTAACCGTAAATCTTATTCCAATGTTTTTTTGATAGAATGGTAAAATATATAAAAAATGAAAAGATGATGCTGCTTACAAGCCAAGTAGCTAGCCTAATCCAAAGAAAAAGTGTAACACCTCAAGGTTCGAAAAATGTAAGCTAAACAAATAGAATCCCATCGAAACTGCTTACAAGCCAAGCAGATAGCCAAAAGAGGGGCCTCGTTAAAACCTATCAAATCTCTTGACTTTGCCTATTCGGAAATAGCTTCTCACTATATAATATCACATTGAAAAACCGATCCGTCATCTATGTTGTGCCATGCATGACAAATCTCTTGACTTTGCCAAATATAGATTAGTGACTAACATTGAGCGGGGTTCTTTACCTCCTCTTCATAAGTTTAAGGTTTCGACTGATTCTGATTGTCACCAAACTTTCACTATGTTAGTCAACAAGAAATGGGGGGACTACGCGGATGACCGGTGCCTCCGAGTTACATAGGAATAATGTTATGGACGTCTCTAAGGATAATATATCCGCTTCTCCACAGCGAATTATTCACCCAGCCTCGTCTCAATGAATTGCTTTTTCTAGAACATTTGCGGGATTGGGAATATTGCTTCCTGCAATGTCCTTATGGATTTTTGTCGGCGTCACAACCCTTCACTCATTTCTATTGCAGAACCTAAAGTTGACCTGTGTGTTATTTTGGATTCTTTCTGGTCATCCATGGGTTTACAGTTTGTTACTCAGAACTTTCGGGCCTCTGGTAAATCGGATATCTTGATTTTTTGTCGCTCTGATGTTAATATTTTGCAGCATGTGTATTCTTCGGATCAGGGTATTGTTCTTCAGGTGGAACTGTCCAATATTTCTTTCCATATTGGTTTTATTCATGCGCATTATGATTATTTGGCTAGGCGACAGTTGTAGCAGGATTTGGTTGGTCTTGGCCTGGCTAATTTTATGGTGTTAGGTGATTTTAATGTCGTCTTGGGCAGCCACGAACGTCTTATCAGTAGCATTGTTTCTCAGGCTGCTTGTTAGGATTTTCGCAATTTTATGGATAATGGGGGATTTATTTCTATCCATACTTTGGGCAAATTTTTTACTTGGTGTTCGACCCGTTCTCCCCTGCGCCTAATCCAGGCTCGTTTGGATAGGGCTGTGGCGACTCTTGGTTTTTCTTCTCTTTGGCATCGTGTGGAAGCTCTGATTCTCCCTCGTATCTCTCCTGATCATCACCCCATTTTAGTTTATTGTTTTACTCAGCTGAGCAAAGGTCCTTCTCCGTTTCATTTCCAAAGCATGTGGATGAGGCACCCGGACTTCTTTGAGTTGATTAGGTCTTCTTGGGAGGCTCCTGGCACGTCTTCTAATCCCATTTTGCGGGTTATGTTTAAACTAAAGCGTCTTCGTGTTGCCCTCAAAATTTGGAATAGAGATATTTTTGGTGATGTGAATCGATCGGTGGAACTTCAGCTTTAGAGGGTTCAAATTATTCAGTCGGATATTGAGAATTTGGGTTATTCGGGAGATCGTCATCAGGAAGAGTTGGACACCTAAAAATCCCACCTCCAGACGCTCGCTATGCAGGCTGACTTTCTTCAGCAGAAGTCTAAAGTCTCTTGGCTTAAGGATGGAGACATGAATACTGCTTTCTTTCATCGTTTTTTTGAATAAGTGCGAATTATATATAAAAAATGAAAAAGAGTAATCCTGATCACAGGCAGATCAGGTAACCAAATGAAAGCCTGGAAATAATGTCAACAACCAAAACGAAGTGGTCACAAGCCGACCAAATGGCTGAATGGTTGGGGCCTCGTTAAAACCTTCCAAGGTAAAACCCACCCTTGTGGGAAAAACCCTTAAAAGGAAAAAGAGTACCCCCCAGGAAAAAGGCGCCTAAAAAAGAAACCTGAAGCGGTGGTGCATTAAGTAACAAACCTATAGTTGGATTGGCCAACATAATCATCAGTGAGGTAGCGAAGAAGGTCTGTGGGCGGGACGCCCCACCAGGTGCCACTCTCCGTCTTCTTGCTCGGCAGATGTCCACCCGATTGCCTTCGCGAAAGATATGAGAGATTACAAGATCAATGCCCGAGCGGATGCAAGGTTTGGCGCCAATAGCTAAGATGGCGCCATGGGACCTCCATCGTTCTCTTCTCCAGCAGGTTCACCACATACATCGAATCCGATTCCAGCCAAAGTTGCGTCCAGCCATTTGCAAATGCGTATTGAATCGCCCACATTGCTGCAACCAATTCAGCTTCATATGCATACCCTGAACCACAGTGATGGACAAAGCATCCGCGAAAGAATCCTCTACAATTTCGGAAGACACCGGAGGCTGTTAGATTGCCCGGCGCCCCTGAAGCGCTGCTATCCGTGTTAACCTTGATCCAACCCGGGAGGGGTTTTTGCCACTGGACCTCCACAATCTTCTGAGCATGCCTAGCCCTTCCGGGAACTCTTAAACCACGTAGGATAAAGAGGTCCTGCTGATTGTTATTCTTGCATCCCCGGACCAAAGATGCTGATTCAACAATGAGTACCTGTAGGTGAATGAGCGCCGTCTCCGGAGTCCAGACTTTGTTGTGGAAAATCAGCTCATTACGGATGTGCCAAATAAGCCAGATGCAGGATAATATTGCCACACGCCAAAGGAAAGCGACCTGGTCACTAAAATGAAGAGACATAAGCCGTACCAGCAGTTCATTGAAACTGTAATCCTGGAGGGGGTGCACGTAAAAGGCTTGGAAGATCCAACGCCATATATTCCCTTTTTTTTGAATAAGTGCAAATATATATAAAAATGAAAAAAAGAGTAATCATGATCACAAGAACATCAGGTAACCAAATGAAAGCCTGGAAATAATGTCAACAACCAAAGTACGAAGTGGTCACAAGCCGACCAAATGGCTGAATGGTTGGGGCCTCGTTAAAACCTTCCAAGGTAAAACCCACCCTTGTGGGAAAAACCCTTGGGAGGAAAAAGAGTACCCCCCAGGAAAAAGGCGCCTAGAAAGAAACCTGAATCGGTGGCGCATTAATTAACACACCTATATGTGGGTTCGCCAACATAATCATCCGTGATGTATTGCAACAAGTCTGTGGGTGGGACGCCCCACCAGATGCCACTCTCCGTCTTCTTGCTCAGCATGTCTGCCACCCGATTGCCTTCGCGAAAGATATGAGAGACTACAAGATCAATGCCACTGAGTAGATGCAAGGTCGGGCGCCAATAGCCAAGGTGGCGCCATGGGTCCTCCATCGTTCTCTTCTCCAGCAGGTTCACCACATACTTCGAATCCGATTCCAGCCAAAGTTTCGTCCATCCTTTTGCAAATGCGTAATGAATCGCCCACATTGCTGCAACCAATTCCGCTTCGAAAGCGTACCTTGAACCACAACAATGGACAAAGCATCCGCGAAAGAATCCTCTATAATTCCGGAAGACACCGGATGCTGTAAGATTGCCCGACACCCCTAAAGCGCTGCCATCCGTGTTAACCTTGATCCAACCTGGGAGGGGTTTTTGCCATTGGACCTCCACAATCTTCGGAGCACGTCTAACCCGTCCGGGGACTCTTAAACCACGCAGGATGAAGAGATCCTGTTGATCGTTATTCATGCATCCCCGGTCCAAAGATGCTGATTCAACAATGAGTACCTGTAGGTGAATTAGTGCCACCTCCGGAGTCCAGATTTTGTTGTGGAAAATCAGCTCGTTACGGATGTGCCAAAGAAGCCAGATGCAGGATAATATTGCCACACGCCAAAGGAAAGTGACCTGGTCACTAAAATTAAATGCCATAAGCCGTACCAGCAGTTCATTGAAATTGTATGCCTGGAAGGGGTGCACGTGAAAGGCTTGGAAGATCCAACGCCAAAGATGCCCTGCAAAAGCACAAGAAACAAATAAGTGATCGACCGATTCCCCCGATTCCCTGCAAAGAACACAAACCGAAGGGCCAGTAAAACTTCCCCTAGCTCGTAAAGAGTCCTGGACTGCCAATCGGTTGTGTATAACTCTCCATGCCACCACTGATCGATGTTCCGGATTATGCTGGGACCAAATCCAAGAACCCCATCTTAATGTCGGGCCCGTAGGGCGTAAGAATTTATAAGCCGTCTTCGAGGTAACTGAACCATCCTCAGAGTTCATCCAAACACGAGTATCCCGAGATGTAGGCGCAATTGGGACACGCACAATAGCTCGAACCAGCTCCAAATAAGCCTCCACAAAGGGAAGGTGGAAGTGCCAGGATCCATCATAAAAGTAATCAGAGATACGCTGCTGGAATAGATATCTATAATCCTCTGGAATGCCAATTCTGTCAGCAATGGAATATCCCAACCAATTATCAATCCAAAATAATACCTCGGAATTGGCGCCTGGTATCCAACGAGAATCATCCAAGCAGTCAGAAATACAGGGTTTAATCCCAGGCCAAATGGAAGAAGGAAGGAAGGACCTCCGGATGTCCCCATTTCTAGTAAAGTACCAATGTCTGAGGGTCCTAAAAACCAACGAGTCCGAGTTCAGAACCTTCCAGCCCAATTTCATTAAGAAAGCCTTGTTAGCAGCCTTGAGCGATCGCACGCCCAATCCTCCCTCCGCCCTGGGCGTGCAGCATGTATCCCAGTTGACCACTACCTTGCCTTTAGAATTCACATCTCCCGTCCAAATGAAAATACGCATGGCTTTTTCCATTTGTTTTTGCAGCGTGGCAGGCCATTTATAGATCATCATGGAGTGCACGAAAGAACTAGTTATCACCGAGTTAACAAGGCAAACCCTACCAGCGAGGGAGAGGGACGAGCCTTTCCATCGTCGAAACTTAAGGATTATCTTGTCAAAGATGGGCTGTAAATCTGCGACCTTTGGGGCTCCCTTGAAAATTGGAGCGCCCAAGTAGATGGTGGGGAATGCCCCTGTATGAATCCCTAAAAAATGTTGCACCCTCCCACGGACATAATGCGAAACCTGCGTCCCAAAATACGCCTTGCATTTCTGAGGACTAAACACTTGACCCGAAATATCGGCATAGTGAGTAAGAATCTGAAGCAAGGCCCGGGCATTGGAAGAAGACGCCCCGCACATGATGATGATATCATCCGCATAAAGAATGGATGCTGGGAAGATAATACTCCTTGGCACCGTGAAGGCAGATAACCTGGACTGATCCATCACTGTGTGATAAACCGACCCAGGACCTCCTCCGCAATACAAAACAATAGGGGTGATAAAGGATCCCCTTGTCTGACTCCTCTGGAACAGGAAAAATAACCAACAGGCGTTCCATTCAACAACACTGATATTCTGGACGACCGAAGAACCACCTCCACCCAACGCACGAACGTCTCGGAGAAACCGAAACGTCGCAAGACATATAGTAAAAAATCCCACCTCAATGTGTCGAATGCCTTACGAATATCTATTTTCAGTATCATATTCGAATTTGTGCGTCCCTGTAAGACATTAAACCCTTCAGATACCATGGCAATACACTCATGAATTTGTCTACCCGGGATGAAACCAAACTGAGTCGGGGATAAATAGTCAGCAATAATAGAACCCAAGCGCGTAGCCAAAATTTTCGTGATGATCTTGAAAAGGAAGTTGCTCATGACGATAGGGCGGAAGTTTTCAATGACATTGGCATCCTTAGTCTTAGGGATGAGCGCCATGAAGCTGGCATTCAATCCCAAAGGTAGAGACAAATTGTTAAAGAAATAGCGAATAGCGTCTGTTACCTCAGCAGATATGACATCCCAGAAATGGCGGTAAAAAATCCCATTGAACCCATCGGCCCGGGAGAGTATGCGGATCCATATCAAACACCGCTGTCTGCACTTCAAAATCAGAGAGAATGACTGTTAGGGAAGCATTGTCCCGCGCCCCAACCATTGGAGTGAGCACAGTCGGTCGACCCGAGAAATCCGTCTTTGGAGCTCCCATTATCCGCAAAAGTTCCTTGTAAAATGAAATTATATGGTTCCCCGTAGCATCCCCGTGAAATTCCCCCCACCATAAGTACGAATCCCCGTGCGTCCCATACGAATCTGACTACGCCGATGCAAAAATGTTGTATTTCGATCCCCATCCTTAAGCCAGGCAGTTCGGGCCTTTTGCTTAAGGAATTCAGCCTGTGACTGCAACGTCTGCGAAAGCTTCAACTGGATGTCCAGCTCTCTATCCCGGAGAGAGGAGGTATATAGCCCAAAGCCTCAATATCTGCCAGAATCTGATGAAGGTGCTCCATCTGGCTGTCCACACTGCGGTTAACATCCCCAAACACATCCCTATTCCAATCTTTAATAGCATATCGCAACCGCTTGAGCTTCCTCATGACTCGCAATAAAGGGTTGTGCGTGTCACATGGAGAGCCCCAAGAGGTTGTAACCAAATCCCGGAATGAATCGTGGTGGATCCACATACGCTGAAAATGAAATGGGACCGGACCCCTAATAATGGTCTAGGAGCAAGTAACCAAAATTGGGTGATGATCAGAACCAATGCGAGGAAGAACTAAGCCCTTGACCTCCTTCCAAAGAGCGAAAAAAGGGCAAATAGCCAGGGCTCTGTCCAACTTAGCCTGAAGTAAAGATAGAGGCCTCCGTGGAGAGCACCAAGTGAATGAATTCCCCGTCGTCGGGACCGCAAACAAACTGGCGTCCTCTATGAAATCCCTGAAATCCTGGCACGAGGCTTGGGAAAGAGTATCATTGCGCGAGCGTTCATGGTGCCCCAAAACCGCATTGAAGTCCCCACCAAGCAACAGATCAGCCAGACCCAAATTCCGCAAATCCAACCATAGCTCACGTCTTGCAATGTAATCACACAAACCATGAGTAAATCCAACATGAAAAATCAAAGAACCGAATTGAACATGGAAAACAATACACTTTGGGTAGAAGACCGGACGATTAAGAATTGTGATAGTGGAGTCGTGAAGAACCCAAATGTCCGGCCGCCCATTAACTCGAAAATTTTGTCCCGCAAGTGTCAAACCAGGCTATGCCGAAGAAGAGTCGGAAATAGTCGAAAAGTCCACCTTAGGTTCACAAATAGCCATAATGGAAGGTTTATGCTTGTGACATAAGGCCTTAAGAACATTGCGAGATGCAACATTCCCGATCCCCCAGTTATTCCAGAAGATGCAATTCATTGAGACGGTTGAGGGGGAGTCGCCCGTGACGATCGCACGGTGAAAACAGGCGTGTGGCGCAGAACAGAGTCTGATGATTGTGGAAGATCCACGTCATCTGCATAATCTGCCCATTTTTTGGATGTTGCGAAGTTCATCTAGTGTGATTCTGAACTTTCCATTTCAATAGTAATGTTATGAGCGGGAGGCGTCGGTCCCGACGTAATTTGCTGGAAAATACAATCTTTAGCTGAATCCAAAGAGTCAGTGTCCGGAAGGCACGACTCGAAAGCACGAATAGGCTTCCCCAAAGGATATTATCTTGTGATAGGCATAATTGCGGAGGTCGATACGGTTGTAAATCTCGAAGAAATCTTGACCTTGGGTGATGGCCCCCTGGCTGGATACTCGGTGTAGTCATCTGCAGGTTGCTGATCCTGGGATTCAACTGAACCAAGCGCCTCGAAGGTGTTACCAAGATGGATTTCTGGAGGGCAAGCGACTATGGCGCGAGGGGAAGAACCTGCACGCGTAGTCGAACCCGTATTTCCCATTGAGTCATCAATGGCCTTGCCCTTGTCTTCTGTTGAACAGGACGATAAACTCTACGAACCCTGGAACGCCCTCGCGGAACAGAATTATTGCGATTAGTAGGCTCCGTGGTCGCCCCCTGGGCGGTGACGTGCGCCCATCCTTATCCGTATTACCCATCGTGTTAAAACGACAAGAAGTCAGAGTGCCCCGTAACACACACGCACGTCGAGCAAAATGCGGTAGTTTTTCATAAGAGGAAACAAAAGAGCATTTGCCGGTGCGTTCAATCATAATTTGTTCCTCCAAAGGTTTGGAGAGGTCAACATCCACCAGAACCCGAACAAAATGGCCCAAGGAACCATCTAAAGAACGCTGATCAATCTGTAATGGGTTCCCAAGAGCATCGGCAATCCCCATAATGGTGTTGGGGTCCCAGTATTCCGGCATCGAGTTCAAAAATCCGCACCCAAACATCAAGCTCAAGACCGAGCCTTGTAAGGGTTGAAGTCAGGCACCCACGGAGATAGACGGACATACCAGGGTTAAGCGTCCAATTGGTGCGTTGCGAGCCCGAGAATGATCCTGCGCATTAAACAATTTGACACAAAAGAATCCCTTGCCCAGGGGAATTAGTTTCCATTCATTCTTGATTCCCCATAATTGGATAGGCGTTTATGTAAGAGCATGGTAGCCCATGGCTTGGTACCTTTTCCTAAAATAACCCGTCCAATTAATGAGTAGGAAAATTCAGCTAGGCGTTCTTTGGAAAATGTTATCATCAATAGTTACGGAGTAGTAATCACCTTTGCGAATCGGTTTGGGGATCGGATTTTTACCGGATACCATCTTTGTAGAAAACAGATTGGAATTACCTGGAGCCTGAGTCGTGGAATCCATTTGTTTGATACCTGTAACCTGTGGGAAAGTTGAATTCGTCGGATGGGGGTTTCCTGAAACCACCTGCGCAAAAGAATAAACTTGATGACCCATGTTACTAGCCGAAGGATGATGGGTTGACGATTTGGGGTGGCCCATGGTGGCAGAGCATCCAGCAAGGTGAGAAGCTTTCATTGGTGGACATGCAGGAGGAGTGCTCTGAGGATGGGAGACTGTGGCCCAAGGGGGCATCACTCCCCTGGGAGGGGACCACTCTAGAGGATAGAGTGGTTGATGGCCCCTCATGGAGACAAGAAGGGCCAGCCCCCCCATGGACAAAGGCAGCCATGGGGGTAAAGGGAGCATCCATGGACGCGGCATCGGGTGTGTGGGGCAATTTCGGTGCATCGTCACTAGGAGACAAGCCCGTCGCAGTGCGAGGTTGTCCGGATGGTACAAGGATGTGCGGTGGCATTGCACATGGCTGCTGTCCGTCGTGAGAAGGCAGGGACGTGTGATGATGTTGCACGCTTGGAGCAGGCTGCAGGGGCGCGTCGCATGGCTATTGCAAGTACGAGGACGCGCGGCGCCTCTTTGGCGGTGTACGAGGAAGAGCCGGGCGATCTTTGGCGGGTGGACCACGCCGCGCCGATGAGGGCGTGCGGTGTCTTTGTTTTCGCCGATCTTTGTGGCGGACAAGAAGGTCAAGGAACCCCATAGAAGGAAAACTTCCCGATGTCAAATGTTTTCCATGTTGGTTGCTTTGCGCGTGGAGAGAGAAGACACGCAACGGATGATTCGCATGGACGGGCATGATGTGGAGCAAAGTTCGAAGTAAGGCTGGAGAAAGCCAGCGACTCCGGTGAGGCCATGGCCGGCATCAACGCTGATGAATATGGAAAAGACGTCCGATAAGAGATCAAGAGAGAGAAGAGAGCAAAACCCTCAGTTTTAAAAGAAAAGAATGCACCAACCATATATTCCCTGCAAAAGCACAAGAAACAAATAAGTGATCAACCGATTCCCCCGATTCCCTACAAAGAACACAAACCGAAGGGCCAGTAAAATTTCCCCTAGCTCGTAAAGAATCCTGGACTGCCAATCGGTTGTGTATAGCCCTCCATGACACCACTGATCTTCGTTCCAGAATATGCTGGGACCAAATCCAAGAACCCAATCTAACTGCCGGGCGCTGGGGGCGTAAATAATTATAAGCTGTCTTCGAGGTAACCAAACCATCCTCTGAGTTCATCCAAACACGAGTATCCCAGGATGTAGGCGCAATTGGGACGCGCACAATAGCTCGAACCAGCTCCAAATAAGCCTCCACAAAGGGGAGGGTGAAGTGCCAGGATCCATCATCAGAATAATCGGAGATACTTCTTTGGAATAAATATTTATAATCCTACGGAATGCCAATTTTGTCGGCAATGGAGTATCCCAACCAATTATCAATCCAAAATAATACCGCGGAATTGGCGCCGGGATCCAACGAGCACCATCCAAGCAATCGTAAATACAGGGTTTAATCCCGGTCAAATAGAAGAAGGAATAAAGGACCTCCAGGATATCCCCATTTCTTGTAAAGTACCATTGTTTGAGGGTCCTGAAGACCATTGAGTCCGAGTTCGAACCTTTCTAGCCCAATTTCATTAAGAAAGCCTTGTTAGCAGCCATGATCTCGCACGCCCAATCCTCCCTCCGGGCGTGCAACATGTATTCGATTGACCACTACCTTTCCTTTAGAATTCACGTCCCCGTCCAAATGAAATTACGCATGGCTTTTTCCATTTGTTTTAGCAAGCGTGGCAGGCCATTTATAAATCATCATGGTGTGCACGAAAGAACTAGTTATCCTTTGAGTTAACAAGGCAAACCTACCAGCAAGGGAGAGAGACAAGCCTTTCCATCGTCGGAACTTAAGGATTATCTTGTCAAAGATAGGCTGTAAATTTGCGACCTTTGGAGCTCCCTTGAAGATTGGAGCGCCCAAGTAGGTGGTGGGGAACGCCCTGGATGAATCCCTAGAATGTGTTGCACCCTCCCACGGACATAATGCGAAACATGCGTCCCAAAATAGACCTTGGATTTCTGTGGACTAAACAATTGACCCGAGATATCTGCATAATGAGAAAGAATCCGATGTAAGACCCGGGCATTGGATGAAGGGCCCCACACATGATGACAATATCGTCCATGTATAAAATGGATGATGGAAAGACAATACTCCTTGGCGCCGTGAAGGCAGATAACCGGGACAGATCATCCGCCGCAATAAACCGACCCAAGACCTCCTCCGCAATACAAAACAATAGGGGTGATAAAGGATCCCCTTGTCTGACTCCTCTGGAACAGGGAAAATAACCAATCGGCGTCCCATTCAACAACATTGATATTCTGGACGACCGGAGAACCACCTCCACCCAGCGCACGAACGTCTCGGAGAAACCGAAACGGCGCAAGACATGTAGTAAAAAATCCCACCTCAATGTGTCGAATGCCTTGCGAATATCGATTTTCAGTATCATATTCGAATCCGTGCGTCCCTGTAAGACATTGAACCCTTTAGATACCATGGCAATACACTCATGAATTTGTTTACCCAGGATAAAACCAAACTGAGTCGGAGATAAATAATCAGCAATAATCAAACCCAAGCGCATAGCCAATATCTTCGTGAGAATCTTGAAAAGGAAGTTGCTCATGACAATCGGACGGAAGTTTTCAATGACATTTGCATCCTTAGTCTTTGGGATGAGCGCCATGAAACTAGCATTCAATCCCAGAGATAGTGACGAATTACTAAAGAAAGAGCGAACAACGTCTGTTACCTCAGCAGAGATGACATCCCAGAAATGGCGGTAAAAAATCCCATTGAACCCATCAGGCCCCGGAGAACTATCTGAGTCCATATCGAACACCACGGTCTGCACCTTCGAATCCGAGGGAATGGCAGTTAGGCTGGCATTATCCCGCGCCCCAACCATTGGGGTGAGCACATGGTCGACTAGCGAGAAATCTTAGGGAATGTGTTCCTCCAATGGCTTGGAAAGATCAATATCCACCAGAACCCGAACAAAATGACCCAAAGATCCATCCAGAGAACGCTGATCGATCTGTAATGGGTTCCCAAGAGCACTGGCGATCCCCATGATGTTGCTGGGGTCCCAGTATTCCAGACTGAGTTCAAAAATACGTACCCAAATGCTGGCCACTGAAGTTTGGACCTTATACGGGTTGAAGTCCGGCACCCATGGGGAGAGATGTATAGTTCACGAATTGAGCGCCCAATTTATCCGAACCTGAGCTCGAGCACGGTCCTGCGCATTAGAAAACTTAACACAAAAAAATCCCTTACCCAGGGGGATTAGTTTCCAATCAGTTTTAATGCCCCATAATTCAGATAGGCGTTTATGCAAAGGCATTGTCGCCCATGGTTTGTTGCCTTTACCCAAAATCACCCTTCCAATTAAGGAATACGAGAATTCAGCGAGACGTTGTTGATACACATTTTCATCTATAGTAATTGAGTAATAATCACCTTTTCTAACCGGCTTAGGGATAGAGTTGGATTTCCCAGAAACCACATGTGAAAAGGATTCGAAGTTACCTTGTGCTTGCGGAGTAGAATCCAAGTCGTGGTGTGTACCTGAAACAACTTTAGCAAAAGAGTTGCCAAAATTGGATTGATTATTGGAATAATGAGCCGATTGTCGCAGATTCGTTTCATATATGGAGGTCGTTGGGGTAGATGTTCCAGCAATCGAGGTGGAAATGAAACGGCTGCTAGAAGTTGGGATCTCGTGCAGACGGCAGACAGCGGCCCAAGGGTCATCACCCCCCTGGGAGGGGGCGCCCTTGGAGGAAGTAGCAGCCACCGCCCCCCCAAGAGATGGCACAAGGGGGGCGGTCCCCCCATGGTAGGCAGCGCCCATGGGGGGAAGGGAAGATGTCCCCCCAAAATAACCACCTGCAAGTGGTGGTTTGGATGTGGTCCCCATGGCATCTTTCCCATTTGCAACAGCAACAACATTATGTGGAGGGACCACATGAGCATTAGCATCAAGACCCATGGGCATGCGTGAGGGATGTTGGGCGTTGGAGGGGGCCATGTGCATCAGCATCAAGACCCATGGGCGTGCGTGAAGGATGCTGGGCGTTGGAAGGGGCGCACATGCAAACATGGGGGGACCAATCTGTCCTTGGGCGACGTGGAAGGTGTTGTAGGCGTACGGGGTTGTTGTCGAGTATGCAAAAGAGGGTCAAAATTGGACGTGTACCCATGCCAAGGGGGCTCCGACATGGTAGCAAACGGAGAAGACAACCGGAGAGAAGAAACCAGCGGGCGTGAGTACGACGGAGAAGACGTACACACACTGATGGTGAAATCGCACACACTAGGGTTCTCTCCAAGCTGCCATATTTTTTTAAAATTTTATTATGATGTACTTTGACTGCTTTCTTTCATCGTCAATGCCACATGCGTTCTCGTAGAGTAGGCATTCATATCTTCGACACATTGAGGTGGGATTTCTTACTATACATCTTGCGCCATTTCGGCTTCTCCGAAATCTTCGTGCGTTGGGTAGAGGTGGTTCTTCGGTCGTCCAGGATATCAATGCTGTTGAATGGGACGCCGGTTGGATATTTTCCATGTTCCAGAGGAGTCAGACAAGGGGATCCTTTATCACCCTTATTGTTTTGTATTGCGGAGGAGGTCCTGGGTCGGTTTATTGCAGCAGCGATAGATCAGTCTCGGTTATCTGCCTTCAAGTCGCCAAGGGGTATTATCTTTCCATCGTCCATTTTATATGCGGATGATATTGTAATCATGTGTGGGGCGTCTTCTTCCAATGCCCGGGTCTTGCTTCAGATTCTTACTCATTACGCAGATATCTCGGGTCAAGTGTTTAATCCACAGAAATCCAAGGTCTACTTTGGTTCGCAGGTGTCGTCATATGTTCGTGGGAGGGTGCAACACATTTTGGGGATCCATCCAGGGGCGTTCCCTACTGTGTACTTAGGCGCTCCAATCTTTAAGGGCGCCCCCAAGGTTGCGGATCTTCAGCCGGTTTTTGACAAGATAATTCTGAAATTCAGATGATGGAAAGGTTCGTCTCTTTCCCTTGCTGGTAGAGTTTGTCTGGTTAACCCGATGATTACTAGTTCTTTCGTGCACACCATGATGGTCTATAAATGGCCGCGTACGCTGCTCAAGCACATGGAACGAGCCATGTGTAACTTCATTTGGACCGGGGATGTGAATTCCAAAGGGAAGGTGGTGGTCGGTTGGGATAAGTGTTGCACGCCCAAAGCAGAGGGAGGACTAGGCGTGCATTCTATTGTGGCTGCAAACACTGGTTTCTTGATGAAATTGGGTTGGAAGGTTTTGAACTCGGACTCTGTGGTCCTCAGAACCCTCAGACAACGGTACTTTACAAAAAATGGGGAGATTCGACGGTCCTTTATTCCTTCTTCAATTTGGGCTGGGATCAAACCCTGCATTCTCGATTGCTTGGATGATGCTCGTTGGATCCCAGGCGCTAATTCCGGGGTTTTATTCTGGATTAATAACTGGTTGGGGTACTCTATAGCTGACAGAATTGGCATCCCAGAGGCCTATAAATACTTATTTCAGCAGCGCATTTCTGACTACTTCTACGATGGGTCCTGGCACTTTACCCTCCCTTTCGTGGAGGCATATCTGGAGCTGGTCCGGGCCATTGTGCACGTCCCTATTGCACCAGAGTCTCGGAATACATGTGTTTGGTTGAACTCGGAGGATGGTTTGGTTACCTCAAAGGGGGCTTATGATCATATTCGCCATCAGCGCCCGGCAGTTAAATGGGGTACTTGGATTTGGTCGCAGCATATCCCGGAACGGAGATCGGTGGTAGCATGGAGGGCCATACACAACCGACTGGCTGTCCAAGATTCTCTACGAGCTAGGGGAAGTTTTACTGGCCCTTCGGTTTGTGTTCTTTGTAGGGAATTGGAAGAATCGGTTGATCACTTATTTGTCTATTGTGCTTTTGCGGGAACTATATGGAGTTGGATTTTCCGTGCTTTCCAAGTTCACCCTCTACAGACTTACAGTTTCAACGAGCTTCTTGTGCGGTTAATGTCTTTTCATTTCAGTGACCAGGTCGCTTTCCTTTTGCATGTGGCGATTATTTCCTGTATCTGGCTTATATGGCATATTCGCAACGAGCTCATTTTTAACAACAAATCCTGGACACTGGAGGCAGCGATCATTCAACTACAGGTTCTCATTGTCGATTCATCATCTTTGGATCGAGGATGCATGAACAACAATCTACAAGATCTATTTATCTTGCGCGGCCTGCGGGTTCCTGGACGGGCCAGACAGGCTCCAAAGATTGTGGAGGTAAAGTGGCATAAACCCCTCCCGGGTTGGATCAAGGTTAACATGGATGGCAGCGGTTCAGGGGCGCCGGGTAGCCTCACAGCTTTCGGAGTCTTCCGGAACTGTAGAGGTTCAGGATACACGTTTGAAGCTGAATTGGTTGCAGCAATGTGGGCGATTCATTATGCCTTTGCGAAAGGCTGGACGCAACTTTGGCTGGAATCGGATTCAATGTATGTGGTAAACCTACTGGAGAATAGAACAATGGAGGTCCCATGGCGCCACCTCAGTTCTTGGCGCCAAACCCTGCATCTGCTCAGGGGTATTGATCTTGTCGTATCTCATATTTTTTGGGAAGGCAATCGGGTTGCGGACATGCTGAGCAAGAAGACGGAATGCGGCACTTGCTGGGGCGTCCCGCCCACTGAGCTCCTCCACTACCTCACTGATGATTATGTTGGCCAATCCAACTATAGGTTTGTTACTTAGGGCGCCACCGCTTCTGGTTTCTTTTCCCATTTTAGGCGCCTACTTTTCCTGGGGGGTACTCTTTTTCCTTCCAAGGGTTTTTCCCACAAGGGTGGGTTTTACCTTGGAAGGTTTTAATGAGGCCCCAACCATTCAGCCATTTGGTCGGCTTGTGATCATTTCGTTTGGTTTTTTGACAATATTTCCAGGCTTTTTTTGGTTACCTGATCAGCCTGTGATCAGGAGTACTCTTTTTTATTTTTAATATATATTCGAATTTATTCAAAAAAATTCATAGCTTACGCATTCAGGGTGATATCTCTCATGATCCTGTTGCTATTTGTTCCCATATTATTGACTATTACAAGGATCTCTTTGCGGCAACCACCATGGGTTATGTCGATTATACTTGGCTGGATCGGCTTATCTCTTTGATGGTTTTAGACTAGGACAATCACATCTTAATTTCGCCCCAGGACCAGATGGTTATAATGGTTTGCTTTATCAGAAGTGTTGGGATATAATTGTGCATGATGTTACTTCAGTTGTGCATCACTTTTTCGTTACGTGTGTAGACAAATTAAATTTGCACCAATCAAATGGTGACACGTGTGAAATTCAATATTAAATATCAATTATATATTTTCTATTTATATTTGGAAAATTAATTAAATTTAATTCCTAATTTAAATAGTTAATTTATTGATATTTTAATATATATTTTATTGGCCAATTAAAGATTGCCAAATGTCAAATTCTTATAAATCAAGATTTATCTTGATTTATTATTATTTCTTTTGATAAGTATCACAATTTGTGATTAAAGAAATAATATTAAATCTTGAAGGACCAATCAAATTAGAGTCCTCACCATATGAGTTATCCAAAGACCCCTCTCCTACAAGTATAAATAGGGGTCATTCTCAAGGAATTAAATTACAATTCAAAGAGAAGAAATCCAAGCAAGAAGGCGGTGGAGGAAATTCTCTCAAAGCAAGAAGAATATATTCAAGAAGATCCACGGTGTTCAAGGAGAAATTCAGGGCGTTCATCGCGGAGTCCACTCAAATCACGGCGTTTGATTCGGGAATAAGCTTCCAAGCCCTTCGAGTTAATGGTATTGAAGTCAAAACCATCTTGGAGGAAGATTAAAAGGTCAATTTCACCAAGAAGTTCATATATTCAAATCAAATATCATCAAATATATCACGTTTGATTCGAGATCAAGCTTTCAAGCCCTCGAATTAACGTTATTGAAGTTCAAGTTTAAGTTTGGAGAAGATCAAACTGAAGAGTTCAACTCCAAATTCTCATATTCCGAATATTTTGTTCTTGAAGAAAAGAATCAGAGGAGAAATAGAGATTGTAACCTATATTTTCATTTTGATTCATATATATATATATATTTAATTTGTACACTTTTTCTTGTTTGTTTATTCGCAGACAATAAAAAATTTGTGTTACAAAGTTTTGGCACGCCCAGTGGGACAATCTCTACCTCTCATCTCTTTTCCTAAAGAAGATCTTGAAGTATCGCGATGGCTACTCGCAAGACCACGTCATTGAAAGTTGCTTCTTCAAACTTTCAAGTGACACAAGTAAAAGTGTTGGTATCACTACAAGGAGTATGTCCAAGAAGCTGAGTACATCCTTTGAGAAGACTCCAGTGCGAGCTAAAGCAAATCTAACTCATACCTCCCGCTCGACATCAAGTTGCTCAAACATGGCACCCGTTATGGTGACGAATGCTACATCACTTGAAGAACAAATCGCAAGTTTGACGAGGGCCATTGATGGACTCGCCAATGATTACAAAGAACAAGACTCACAAATTGCAAAGCTGATGAACAAAATAGATGGTTCTGATACAAGCCGTGCAATGGGCAAGCAAGTTGAAATACATGAAGAAGTCGATACATCGATGAAGAAACGACCAAATGAAAAAGAGAAGTCTCTAGAAAATGAGTTGCAAGTCTCGTCCGATGGGCTGATTCCAATCGACCAACTTAAGGAGTTCAATATGGGGACTATTAAGGACAAGTTCGATGGAAGTTCCAAGTCATCTATGATTTATGCCAAACCATACACGCAAATAATTGACAACTTAAAGATGCCCACTGGTTACCAACCTCTGAAGTTCCAACAATTCGACGGCAAGGGCAACCCAAATAGTTTGTCGAAACGTGTAATAATGCTGGGAGTTATGGAGATCGCCTCATAAAATAGTTTGTTCGATCCTTGAAAGGCAATGCGTTCGATTGGTATATTGACTTGGAGGCAAACTCGATTGATAGTGTTGGGAGCAATTAGAACAGCAGTTTCTCAATCAATTTTACAGCACTCGCAGACGGTTAGCATGATCGAGCTTACAAATACTCGTCAGTGGAAGGAAGAACCTGTCATCGACTACATTAATCATGGAGGAACTTGAGCCTCAAATGTAAAGACCAGTTGTCAGAAGCTTCGGCTATTGAGATGTGCATCCAAGGAATGCATTGGGGTCTTCGATACATCCTTCAAGGAATCCAACCGAAAATATTTGAAGAGTTGGCTACTTGGGCTCATGATATGGAGTTAAGCATGGCCGCAAGTGGAGTTGAAGGACCACCCATCCAAGAGTCTCAGAGATCCAAAGAGCGATATGAAGCCAAGAAAGGGGGCAAGTTTTCTTCTAAAGCTCCAAACAAAGAATCAATGCTGTTAACACAACACCTATCAAATTTAAAGCCAATGCAAATGCAAAGACTAATGAAAAGAAAGACGTTCCTCAAGAAAGAGTACAAAAAAGGTTGACTTTGAGGGAGATGCAAGCAAAACAATATACATTCCTTGACTCTGATGTCTCTGGGATATTTGACGATCTGCTCAATGCAAACCTCATTGAATTGCCCAAAATGAAGCGTCCCGATGAAGCTGGGCAAGTTGATGACCCAAAGTACTGTAAGTACCATCGTTTGGTAGGCCATCCAATTCATGATTGCTTCGTGTTCAAAGATAAAGTCATGCAGTTAGCTCGCCAAGGAAAGATATCACTTGAGGAAGATAGTGCAACTAGTAATGTTATTACCATCACATCTGGATCCATGGATGCTGGCAATGTTGCATGCAACGTGACAAATGAGCAGCATGATTCACCTAGTGAAGCATGTTTACTTGAGAAGGAAGTTGACAATATTACTGAAGATTGTGTTTCAACAATTTCTTTCACTGATGAGGACTTGTTGCTTGGTTCCAAACCCCATAACAGGCCATTGTTCGTAACTGGCTATACTCGTGAGCAAAAGGTGAATAGAATTTTGATCGATGGAGGCTCCGCAGTAAATATCTTATCATTACGCATATTGAAAGAGTTAGAAATCCCCATGGATGAACTCGCAAATAGTCGTTTGATGATCTAAGGTTTCAACCAAGGGGGGCAAAGGGCTCTCGGCATCATAAAATTGAAATTGTTGATGGGGGAGATGGCCTCAATTGCACTATTTCATGTCATAGACGCTAAGACCTCTTACAATATGCTTCTGGGACGTCCTTGGCTACATGAAAATGGGGTGGTTCCTTCTACTTGGCATCAATGTTTCAAGTATTGTAGAGACGGTGTGGTAAAGAAAGTTCTTTGAGATGATAAACCTTTCACCGAGGTAGAGTTACATTTTGCCGATGCCTAGTACTACTTCGAAGACATTAAGGCAACAAGGCTAAAGAAAATCCATCTAAGCCACAAGATGATGAAGTCAAAGAGAGCAAAATCAAGAGTGCTTCAACAAGTCGCGATGACAATGGACCTCTGGAGGAATTGGTGTTGCCTTTAACCAAACTTGATGATAAGAAACCATCTCCGCAACCACTCAAAAAGTTTGTCCGCCCAGCTGAGGGACCTAAGACTGAACATGGTGAACGGCTCCAAAATGCAAAAGCTTTGATCCGAAAGCTTACAATCTTCTCGTTAAAGCTGGATATAACCCGCAAGAAAATTCCACCTTGGGTAAGCTCCCTTTTGAGGCTACGAATACCCAAAAGATGTCAAAATAAAGTGGACATGTGGTTAAAAATACTCGGACAGGTCTTGGGTTTGTGGCACCAACTCCCATTTGTATCGCCATCAGAAGAGCTAACATCAATTATGTGTCTGAGGGAATATGAGTCTTTGATAGACTCGGCCCCGTTTAAAAGTTGAAGAGCAAAGAAACCACCCATCAAAGACTGGGCATCTCTACACCATCGAAATATTGGGAAAGATCTAGAAATTCATGGGTTACCCAAAGCTTCGAAGTCTTGTTCCATCTCGCATGAAGCGACAAACAAATTTGCTCATATCATGTAGCGAATTGTGAAAGCTAAATTTCAAACTGTCATTTTCACACGAATGCAAGACGATGAAGATGATAAAGAAAGTGTGGCATCGACATATCATATCACCTTGAGCGAAGAAGGGGAAGAAGAAGATGCCGAAGATGCTCCTCCCGAACTTGAAGAAGAGATCAAAGCCATGGTCGACGAGCTAAAAGAAATTAATTTGGGCGACAATGATAATCCACGACCAATCTACATCAGTGCTTTGTTAACAATTGATGAAGGAAACTCGTATGTCGAATTACTTCAGTAGTACAAAGATGTATTCGCTTGGTCCTACAAAGAGATACCTGGATTAGATCCAAAAGTAGCAGTACATCACTTGTCTGTTAAGAAAGGAACCGTCCAATTAAGCAAGTCCAACGATGATTTCTGCCCGACTTGGTTCCACTAATTGAGGCTAAAGTAAACAAACTCATTGAAGCTGAGTTCAATCGAGAAGTCAAGTACCCTACATGGATCTCAAGCATTGTCCCTGTACGAAAGAAAAATGGCCAGATCAGAGTTTGTGTTGACTTTAGAGATTTGAATGATGCGTGTCCCAAAGATGATTTTCCATTGCCTATCACCGAACTCGTGATTGATGCCACTATGGACCATGAAGCATTATCTTTCATGGATGGATCATCTGGATATAATCAAATATGTATGGCTCCAGAGGATGAAGAGTTGACAGCCTTTCGTACCCCGAAAGTTATATATTGCTACAAAGTGATGCCATTCGGTTTGAAGAATGCTGGAGCTACATATCAAAGAGCCATGCAGAAAATCTTCGATGACATGCTTCACAAAAATATTGAGTGCTATGTCGATGATGTGGTCGTGAAGTCTGCATTCGGTGTCCGGTCTGGAAAGTTTCTTGGGTTTGTAGTTCATCATCGAGGTATCGAGATTGAGCAAGCAAAGATCGATGCGATAACAAGGATGCCTGAACCTCGTGATATTCATGAACTCAAAAGTCTGCAAGGAAAATTAGCTTATCTTCGAAGGTTCATTTCAAATCTAGCCGGTAGATGCCAACCATTCAGTCGTCTTATGAAGAAAGGCGTTCCATTTGAATGGGATGAATCTTGCCGGAATGCTTTCAAAAGTATCAAGACATATCTGACAAAGTCTCCTATGTTTGTTGCACCAGTACCTGGGCGCCCATTGATCCTTTATATTGCTGCTCAAGAACGTTCCGTTGGAGCTCTAATAGCACAAGAAAATGATGGTGGAAAAGAGAGCGCTTTATACTACTTGAGTCGGATGATGAAACCAAATGAGTTGAATTATTCACCGATTGAAAAGATTTGCTTGGCATTAATCTTTGCAATCCAAAAGTTGAAGCACTACTTTCAAGCTCACACAATTCGTCTGGTCTCGAAAGCAAATCAACTAAAGTATGTTAGTCCTTTTTGATAGACTTGCAAGGTGGTACCTACAATTGCAACAATTTGATATCACACATGTCCCTCAAAAGGCAGTAAAAGGGCAAGTCTTGGCAGACTTCTTGGCGGATCATCCCATCCCTGCTGAGTGGGAATTATCTGACGAATTACCTGATGAAGATGTGCTTGTAATCGAGATTTCCCCTCCATGGAAGATGTACTTCGATGGAGCTACTCATAGAGAAGGAGCTGGAGCTGGAGTCATAGTCATCTTCGTTACATCTGATAGAGAAGTATTGGCTTACTCCTTTGCTCTAACTCAGAATTGTTCAAACAACGTTGCTGAATACCAAGCTCTTATCCTCGGGTTAGAGATGGCGCTTGACATAAAGCAATTGCGTTTGTAAGTTTATGGAGATTCCAAATTGGTGGTCAATCAACTACTTGGAGTATACAAAGTAAAGAAGCCCGAGCTACTCCCATACGTCAATTATGCGAAGAGGCTTATTGGATGGCTTGGAGATGTAACAGTTGAGCATATTCCAAGGAAAGATAATAAACAAGCCGATGCTTTAGCTAAACTGGCTTCTACACTCGCCATGCCCGAAAGTAAAGCTCGTGTGCCAATTTGCAGAAGTTGGGTAATACCTCCAATCTTTGATGAACACTGCAATGAAGAAGAAGAAAATCATGTTGAAGAGGTATTTGAAATTGAGAAAGAAGATTGGCGTCAACTTCTCAGAACCTTGGTCAAAGGAATACTACGACTACCACAACAGTCTATGACGGAAGGATGATGTCAGCACTGTATAGGTGTCCTTACAATGGACACGTGTCAGTTTGTAATAATAAGTGTCCTTCTAGTGGACACATGTCAGTTTATGGTTGTAAGTGTCCTTTTGTTGGACACATGTCAGTTTCTTATCCTTGTAATGTAACATGTGTCAGCTTGGTGTTGTAAGTGTCCTTTTATGGGACACATGTCAGCTTTTTGTTGTAAGTGTCCTTTTAGTGCACACGTGTCAGCTTTTTGTTTAAAATGTCCATGCAAGTGACATGTGTATGAGATAGGTGTCTTGTTAAGTGGACACATGTCAGGTTCTCATGAAGAAGGTCTAAGAAGGTAACACGTGTCTAGCAGAGGTGTCTTGTAATAGGGACACATGTCACTTCCTTGTTTTGTACATGAGGCCTATATAAGGACCTCTTCAGTTGTATGGAAAACCCAGACGGAAATCAAAATAAAATCTCCCTTTTACAAAATATGAGTTTCTAAATATCTTTGTGTCTCTTCAAAAGCCTCTTAGCTAATCTGCAATTATCTTTCAAATTCTCCGATCTTCTTCATGAAGTATGCTCTGTACTTGCCTCTTTGAGGATCCTGTACATCAGAAACATGATTGAAGTACCTGGCATAATATTATTAGGCACGGTCCCCTCAATCCATACGGCGGTTAAGAATTCTTTGAAGTTTTGAATGAATGACTTTCCTATGAGGTTCTGCCAGAAAGCCGTCCAGGCAAGGTGTGCCGCTTAGGCTATGGTGCAGTAGACCTCATGGTGGTGTCATACTTTCTTAACCTCATGGAGTGGCTAAGGCTGCCTAAGGGTATGGCTTTGTGGGGCTCCCGGCACCTCGTGGTATCAGAGCCAGGTCTGTTCTGTCGTGCCCCCGGAGAATTTGTTAGAGAATGGTTAGGTCTAGCTAAGATGGCGAGTAGAAGAGGCGTTCCCCTTGATATGGAATCCCAGTCCTCAAATAGCTCTGTTGATATTCCTTTTAGCTAAATACATAGTATATCTTCTTCTCTTTCCCTACCTAGATTTTCTACTAGCCATATTGAAAATACAATAGAATACTCTACTATTCCAAGAAAAGCTGTTGTAGAACAAACTATTCCCCCAGTTGTTAGTCCATACAATAAATACAGAAATCGTGGTTCTTGGCCCAAACACATCAAATCCATCATCTTCAACAAGAGTACTCGGCCAAAAGAGTATATCCAATCATCCAGAATGGATCACTGTGGTCTTCCTTCAACTCAACAAGAGCAGTACATCACACTGTCCATTCCACATGAGTTCATCACACGATGGAGATTGGAAGGTTATACTCATCTCCACCTTGGAGCTGTACGACTTGTTCTCTCCTACCATGGAAGGAAAGGTCTTCCAGTATCTGCAAAAATTGCTCTTCTAGATACTCGTTTTCTGCAATATGAGCATGCAGTTGTTGGTACAGTTCTCTCTACACTCAACGCCGGAAGTGTTGTGGTCACTTTCTTCCCCAACTTTGCAGTATCTTTGAGTGATCCAACTCTTGCATCTGCCTTCAAGGTGCAAGTTCAACTTTTCGGAGCAGATCAGATCTCAAATTCCATCATAGCAACCCTTCATCACCAAGTTGTATACAGGTTGCAAGATCACAGCTTAGATCTGTAGAATCAAGGCATAAAAGATGCTTTGATGGTCCTTGTTGAGTCTGGATCTGACGTCCCTACAATCGTCCAGATACCCAGACAAATCAGGAGAAAAGATTTGGAGCAACTTGTTCCAAAAGAATGGATCACCAACTATGAGTCCCTTCAAGTACAGTTTTGCTCTCTTCTCTCTCTTGATCTCTTATCGGACGTCTTTTCCATATTCACCGGCGTTGATGCCGGCCATGGCCTCGCCGGAGTCGCTGGCTTTCTCCGGCCTTACTTCGAACTTTGCTCCACATCATGCCCGTCCACGCGAATCATCCGTTGCATGTCCTCCCTCTCCGCGCGCAAGGCAACCTGAACATGGAAAACATTTGACATCGGGGAAGTTTTCCTTCTATGGGGTTCCTTGGACCTTCTTGTCCGGTCACAACGTCAGCGAACAGCAGCACCCTGGCACGTCCTCATCGGCGGCAGCGTGGTCGGCCGCCAAAGATCGACTCTTCCTCGTACCACCGCCAGCGCAAAGCACGTCCTCGTACTTGCAACAGCCATGCGACGCGCCCCTGCTGCCTGCTCCAAGCGTGCAACATCGTCACACGTCCTTGCCTTCTCACGACCGACAACAGCCATGTGCAATAGCCCTGGCACATCCTCGTACCATCCGGACAACCTCGTACCTGCAGACGGGCTTGTCTCCTAGCGACGTGCACCTGAAATTGCCCCACACACCTAATGTCGCGTCCATGGATGCTCCCTTTACCCCCATGGCTGCCTTTGTCCATGGGGGGGCTGGCCCTTCTTGTCTCCATGAGGGGCCAACAGCCACTCTATCCTCTAGAGTGGTCCCCTCCCAGGGGAGTGATGCCCCCTGGGCCACAGTCTCCCATCCTCAGAGCACTCCTCCTACATGTCCACCAATGAAAGCTTCTCACCTTGCTGGATGCTCTGCCACCATGGGCCACCCCAAATCGTCAACCCAGCATCCTTCGGCTAGTAACATGGGTCATCAAGTTTATTCTTTTGCGCAGGTGGTTTCAGGAAACCCCCATCCGACAAATTCAACTTTCCCACAGGTTACAGGTATCAAACAAATGGATTCCACGACTCAGGCTCCAGGTAATTCCAATCTGTTTTCTACAGTGGTCTCTGGTAAAAATCCGATCCCCAAACCAGTTCGCAAAGGTGATTACTACTCCGTAACTATTGATGATAACATTTACCAGCAACGTCTAGCTGAATTTTCCTACTCATTAATTGGACGGGTTATTTTAGGAAAAGGTACCAAGCCATGGGCTACCATGCTCTTACATAAACGCCTATCTGAATTATTGGGAATCAAGAATGAATGGAAACTAATTCCCCTGGGCAAGGGATTCTTTTGTGTCAAATTGTTTAATGCGCAGGATCGTTCTCGGGCTCTGCAACACACCAATTGGACGCTTAACCCTGGTACTATCCGTCTATCTCCGTGGGTGCCTGACTTCAACCCTTACAAGGCTCAGTCTTCAGTAGCCAGTGTTTGGGTGGGTGCGGATTTTTGAACTCAGTCTGGAATACTGGGACCCCAACACCATTATGGGGATTGCCAGTGCTCTTGGGAACCCATTACAGATTGATCAACGTTCTTTGGATGGTTCCTTGGGCCATTTTGTTCGGGTTCTGGTGGATTTGACCTCTCCAAACCTTTGGAGGAACATATTATGATTGAACGCACGGGCAAATGCTCTTTTGTTTCCGTCTCTTATGAAAAACTACCTGCATTTTGCTCGACGTGCAGTGTTACGGGACACTCTACAACTTCTTGTCGTTTTAACACAGTGGGTAATACAAATAAGGATGGGCGCACGTCATCGGCCCAGGGACGACCACGGGAGCCTACTAATCGCAATAATTCTGTTCCGCGAGGGCGTTCCAGGGTTCGTAGAGTTTATCGTCCTGTTCAGCAGGACAAGGGCAAGGCCGTTGATGACTCAATGGGAAATACGGGTTCGACTACGCGCGCAGGTTCTTCCCCTCGCGCCATAGTCGCTGCCCTCCTAAATCCATCTTGGTAACACCTTCGAGGTGCTTGGTTGATTGAATCCCAGGATCGCAACTGCGAGATGACTACACCGAGTATCGGCCCAGGGGCCATCGCCCAAGGTCGATCACGACAACCGTTTCAGCCTCGCAATTATGCCTATCAAGAAAGTATCCTTTGGGAAGCCTATTCGTGCTCGAGTCGTGCCTTAGGGATGACTCTTTGGATTCAGCTAAAGATCGTATTCTCCAGCAAATTACGTCGGGACCGACGCCCCCGCTCATAACATTACTATTGAAATGGAAAGTTCAGAACCACACGAGATGAATTTCGCAGCATCCAAAAAATGGGCAGATTATGCAGATGACGTGGATCTTCCACAATCATTAGACTCTGTTATGCGCCACACGCTTGTTTTCACCGTGCGATCGTCACGGGTGACTCCCCCTCAACCGTCTCAATGAATTGCATCTTCTGGAATATCCGGTGGATCGGGAATGTTGCATCTCGCAATGTTCTTAAGGCCTTATGTCACAAGCATAAACCTTCCATTATGGCTATTTGTGAACCTAAGGTGGACTTTTGGACTATTTCCGACTCTTACTGGCATAGCCTGGGTTTGACACTTGCGGGACAAAATTTTCGAGTTAATGGGCGGCCAGACATTTGGGTTCTTCACGACTCCACTATCACAATTCTTAATCAGGTCTGGTCTTCTACCCAGTGTATTGTTTTCCATGTTCAATTCGGTTCTTTGATTTTTCATGTTGGATTTACTCATGGTTTGTGTGATTACATTGCACGACGGGAGCTGTGGTTGGATTTGCGGAACTTGGGTCTGGCTGATCTGTTGCTTGTTGGGGATTTCAATGCGGTTTTGGGGCACCATGAATGCTCGCGCAATGATACTCTTTCCCAAGCCTCGTGCCAGGATTTCAGGGATTTCATAGAGGACGCCAGTTTGTTTGCGGTCCCGACGACGGGGAATTCATTTACTTGGTGCTCTCCATGGAGGCCTCTATCTTTACTTCAGGCTAAGTTAGACAGAGCCCTGGCTACTTGCCCTTTTTTCGCTCTTTGGAAGGAGGTCAAGGGCTTAGTTCTTCCTCGCATTGGTTCTGATCATCACCCAAGTTTGGTTACTTGCTCCTCGACCATTACTAGGGGTCCGGTCCCATTTCGTTTTCAGCGTATGTGGATCCACCACGATTCATTCCGGGATTTGGTTACAACCTCTTGGATATCTCCATGTGACACACACAACCCTTTATTGCGAGTCATGAGGAAGCTCAAGCGGTTGCGATATGCTATTAAAGATTGGAACAGCCAGATGGAGCACCTTCGTCAGATTCAGGCAGATATAGAGGCTTTGGGCTATACCTCCTCTCTCCGGGATAGAGAGCTGGACATCCAGTTGAAGCTTTCGCAGACGCTACAGTCACAGGCTGAATTCCTTAAGCAAAAGGCCCGAACTGCCTGGCTTAAGGATGGAGATCGCAATACAACATTTTTTCATCAAAGCATAGTCGATTAAATGCGGGACGCACGGGAATTCGGGGACTTATGGTGGCAGGAAATTTCACTGATGATGCTACGGTCCTTGGGAACCATATCATTTCATTTTACGAGGAACTCTTTGCGGATAACGGGAGCTCCAAAGACGGATTTCTCATTTGGTCGACAGTGCTCACTCCAATGGTTGGGGCGTGGGACAATGCTTCCCTACGGTCATTCCCTCTAATTCAAGTGCGGAGCGGTGTTTGATATGGATCCCGGACGGCTCCCGGGGCCTAATGGGTTCAATGGGATTTTTACCGCCATTTAAGGATGTCATATCTGCTTTGAGGTAATAGACGTTGTTCGCTATTTCTTTAACAATTCGTCTCTACCTCACGGGATTGAATGCCTGGTTCATGGCGCTCATCCCTAAGACTAAGGATGCCAATGTCATTGAAAACTTCCGCCCTATCGTCATGAGCAACTTCCTTTTCAAGATCATCACGAAAATTTTGGCTACGCGGTTGGGTTCTATTATTTGACTATTTATCCCGACTCGGTTTGGTTTCATCCCGGGTAGACAAATTCATGAGTGTATTGCCATGGTATCTGAAGGGTTTAATGTCTTACAGGGACGCACGAATTCGAATATGATACTGAAAATAGATATTCGTAAGGCATTCGACACTTTGAGGTGGGATTTTTTACTCTATGTCTTGCGACGTTTTGGTTTCTCCGAGACGTTCGTGCATTGGGTGGAGGTGGTTCTTCGGTCGTCCAGAATATCAGTGTTGTTGAATGGAACGCATGTTGGTTATTTTTCCTGTTCCAGAGGAGTCAGACAAGGGGATCCTTTATCACCCCTATTGTTTTGTATTGCGGAGGAGGTCCTGGGTCGGTTTATCACAGCAGCAATGGATCAGTCCAGGTTATCTGCCTTCACGGCGCCAAGGAGTATTATCTTCCCAGTGACCATTCTTTATGCGGATGATATCGTCATCATGTGCGGGGCATCTTCTTCCAATGCCCGGGCCTTGATTCAGATTCTTACTCACTATGCAGATATCTCGGGTCAAGTGTTTAGTCCACGAGAAATCCAAGGCTTATTTTGGGTTTCGCATTATGTCCGTGGGAGGGTGCAACATTTTTAGGGATTCATACAGGGGACATTCCCCACCATCTACTTGGGCGCTCCAATTTTCAAGGGAGCCCCAAAGGTCGCAGATTCTGACCCATCTTTGACAAGATAATCCTTAAGTTCCGACGATGGAAAGGCTCGTCCCTCGTCCCGCCGATAGGGTTTGCCTTGTTAACTCGGTGATAACTAGTTCTTTCGTGCACTCCATGATGATCTATAAATGGCCAGCCACTGTTTGCTAAAACAAATGGAAAAAGCCATGCGTAATTTCATTTGGATGGGAGATGTGAATTCTAAAGGAAAGGTAGTGGTCAATCGGGATACATCTTTGCACGCCCGGGCGGAGGGAGGATTGGGCGTGCGATCGCTCAAGGCTGCTAACAAGGCTTTCTTAATGAAATTGGGCTGGAAGGTTCGAACTCGGACTCATTGGTTTCGGGACCCTCGGACATCGGTATTTTACTAGAAATGGGGACATCCAGGAGGTCCTTCCTTCTTCTTCCATTTGGCCTGGGATTAAACCCCGTATTTCGATTGCTTGGATGATTCTCGTTGGATACCGGCGCCAATTCCGAGGTATTATTTTGGATTGATAATTGGTTGAGATATTCCATTCTTGTGAATTGGCATTCCAGAGGATTATAGATATTTATTCCAGCAGCGCATCTCTGGATTACTTTTATGATGGATCCGGCACTTCACCCTTCCCTTTGTGGAGGCTTATTTGGAGCTGGTTCGAGCTATTGTGCGTGTCCCAATTGCGCCTACATCTCGGGATACTCGTGTTTGGATGAACTCGGATGATGGTTCGGTTACCTCGAAGACGGCTTATAAATTCTTACGCCCTACGCGCCCGACAGTAAGATGGGGTTCTTGGATTTGGTCCCAGCATATCCCGGAACGACGATCAGTGGTGACATGGAGAGCTATACACAACCGATTGGTAGTCCAGGACTCTTTACGAGCTAGGGGAAGTTTTACTGGCCCTTCGGTTTGTGTTCTTTGCAGGAAATCGGGGGAATCGGTCGATCACTTATTTGTTTCTTGTGCTTTTGCAGGGCATCTTTGGCGTTGGATCTTCCAAGCCTTTCACGTGCACCCCTTCCAAGCTTACAGTTTCAATGAACTGCTGGTACGGCTTATGGCATTTAATTTTAGTGACCAGGTCACTTTCCTTTGGCGTGTGGCAATATTATCCTGCATCTGGCTTCTTTGGCACATCCGTGACGAGCTGATTTTCCACAACAAAATCTAGACTCCGGAGGCGGCACTAATTCACCTACAGGTACTCATTGTTGAATCAGCATCTTTGGACCGGGGATGCATGAATAACGATCAACAGGAACTCTTCATCCTGCATGGTTTAAGAGTCCCCGGACGGGTTAGACGTGCTCCGAAGATTGTGGAGGTCCAATGGAAAAAACCCCTCCCAGGCTGGATCAAGGTTAACATGGATGGCAGCGCTTTAGGGGCGCCGGGCAATCTTACAGCATCCGGTGTCTTTCAGAATTGTAGAGGATTCTTTCGCGGATGCTTTGTCCATTGATGTGGTTCAGGGTACGCATTCGAAGTGGAATTCGTTGCAGCAATGTGGGCGATTCATTACGCATTTGCAAAAGGATGGACGAAACTTTGGTTGGAATCGGATTCGAAGTATGTGGTGAACCTGCTGGAGAAGAGAACGATGGAGGTCCCATGGCGCCACCTTGGCTATTGGCGCCAGACCTTGCATCTACTCAGTGGCATTGATCTTGTAGTCTCTCATATCTTTCGCAAAGGCAATCGGGTGGCAGACATGCTGAGCAAGAAGACGGAGAGTGGCGTCTGGTGGGTCGTCCCACCCACAGAACTGCTTCAATACATCACGGATGATTATGTTGGCCAACCCACATATAGGTTTGTTAATTAATGCGCCACCGATTCAGGTTTCTTTTTAGACGCCTTTTTCCTGGGGGTACTCTTTTTCCTCCCAAGGGTTTTTCCCACAAGGGTGGGTTTTACCTTGGAAGGTTTTAACGAGGCCCCAACCATTCAGCCATTTGGTCGGCTTGTGACCACTTTGTACTTTGGTTGTTGACATTATTTCCAGGCTTTCATTTGGTTACCTGATCTGCCTGTGATCAGGATTACTCTTTTTTTCATTTTTTATATATATTTGCACTTATTCAAAAAACTATGAGTCCCTTCACCAACAGTCAGAAACGGTGCAAGCCACCAACTTTAAATTTCAAAGGATGAAGGATGGATGTGTGAAGACAATCTATCAGACGCCATCCAGCTCAAGATCTTCAAATCCTAAATTCCAGCTGATGGTCTATCCAGTTGAAGTCAATGCAGACACAAAAATCCCAATTGCATGTTTTCGACCAAATAGATCCCATATTTACACTGACAGAGTTAATGGTCATTTTGTATGGGATGTTGATCCATCCATGTGTGATCCAGAATGTTCTTGTGGAGAGGAATCAGACTCTGATGAAGAAGAGCAAATACAGAGAAGAAGCAGAAAGAAGAAAACCACAAGACGACCATGTTGCAGGCCAGATGATAAACCTGAGCCTCCGGATCCAAGTCCACAACCCTTACCATGTTACAAAAAAAGGTTAGTTGTCCTCAAAAAAGAAAAGTACGAGTGTCAGAAAGAAGTTAAGACACCTTCTCCTCCAACTCCTGTTGTCCAACATTGTTTAATGTTCAAATACGAAGCAGAATTTCCACCTCTAGAAAGGAAGGTTGACACTCAACAGAGGATTACATCCAAGCCCTTTGTGCAAAGCACCACTGTGGAACATGACGGACAAATAAAGGGTCCTACTCAAGCAGAGGAAGTACTAAATTGGTAGACGGCCAACGCTTGTGCCCAAAACAAGTCTCTACAGGAGATAGATTCTAAGGTCTCACAGATTCTCAGCACAGTCCAATCTAACCATACCAAGGTTAATACTGTAGAGAATCAACTCCAACAGATATATGAAAAGCTGAAAGATAATATCAACCGGCTGGACAAAGATGTGAGGAACCTTATTTAACAAAACCAATTTGGAGCAGAGTTCATGCAGAAAGAAGCTGAGAACAGGAGACTAAAGAAGGAACTTTCTCAAATCAAAAGGGATACGAGCAGTCAAAGTAAGTCCTTATCCTTCTTTCCCAGTTATAGTTCCAAATATGAATCACCTCCTATATCTCTTCCAACTTATCCTACTTATTTTGGTATGGCTTCAAGTATTCCACTTGATATTCCTAAATAGCCAAACAAAAAGCCCTCTACTCTAAAAATGCCAACCACCTCCAAAGAGTCATGAGATACCTCCATCCTCTTCCAAATCTGAAGAGAAAAACCCAACAGAATCCTTCATGGACAGACCATCCTTTATCCCAGGAAATAATCCATTACAATGGTCAGAAAAATCAGACCCTGAAGAAACTACCTCTTCCCAATTTGAAAAAGAATCAGACTCTGAGGATGCTAAATCATCCCTATCGGGAGAAGAATCCTATGAGGCTGAGTTTGAACCAGATGTTGCTGATCTATCCGCTATACTTATGGCTGGAGATACTCCAGAAGCAAGCCAAAGAATATATCTTGAACCAAAGTGTCGAAAGTTCTGAAGAAGATATGGAACCAGAAGCAGAAGGACCACGTCCTCATCCTTCAGATTCATCCTCCAAACCAACAAATGGTCCATGGTTCTCTTTCGATGATGTTCCAATCCAAAAGAGAAGGGAAAGACTACATTCTTTTGCAGCATGGATTGACCTCCAGCTAACAAAAGAAGGAGCCAATCTAAAACAAATCCTTATAGAATTCTCTTCAAGATTTGTTGGTATCCTACGCGAATGGTTTCAAAGCCTTGGTGAGTATCTACAACTCCAACTTTATAATGCTTCAACTCCATCACTTGTTCTTGGAGAAATTCACCAAGAGTTTATTGGAAATATCACTATTATCAACAAGTTGGCAGAAAAAGAATATTTTGCCATGAAATATTTTTCTTTGACACGTAAAGATTTGGATAGACATTTCAAAAGGATGTCTGAGAAGTTTTACATGCTGAACGGATACAATGATCCAAATCTCAAACATGACTATCTGGCGTCTCTACCTAAAGAACTTCAGCCCGAGTTACACAGAATGATTCAAGCTTTTAGGAGGGAAGTCTCAAGAATCAGTCTAGGCGAAATCCATCAGATGACATTTGCAACCCTAGACAAGATGTATGAACAATAGGTCTTCATCAAAGACGTGCTTGACAAAAGAACTCTCCTCAAATCTGTATGCAAAAACTCTCATCTAGAGATAAAATGCAAAGGAAAGGGGAACTGCACTTATTCATCTTCGTCTTCCCGAAAAAAGATCAGAAAGATCCAGAAGAAGGCGAAAAGAAATAAAGCCTATCGATTCTTCAGAAGGAAACCGTTCAGAAAGAAGTCGACGAATAGGTGTTTCCTATGTGGAAGAAAAGGGCATTTTGCAAAGAATTGCCCTAACAAGAAAGATAAAGAAGCAAAGATGGCATCTCAAGCATTCCAGCTTAATTATGCCAACACCGATGATGCTGATATTGAATCTTTATTTTCCGAACAAGATGAGCAGGATGAAGACACAGCATTTGCAATACAATATTCCACTGATGACGAAGGACCAGGAGAAGAAGAAGAAGATTCATCCTCCGAGCTCCCAGTCTTCATGATCAAGTCACACAACCATCACTCAAGACCAGTTCCTTGATCCAAGAAGGGATGTCGTATCCAAATATTGAAGTGCAAATTCTACCATCCAAGTATGATGGACCAATCAAGGCTATTGGTGTATTTGATACAGGAGCCAGAAAGTCGATGATGAATCCTGACATACTACCTGAAGATGCTTGGCAAAGTCATCATGAATACTTCTATGCAGCTGATGGACAGACTTCTCATACCTCGCTCATTACGAAGAACCCAATTGGAATTAAACTCTTTCCAGACTGTACTGTATGGATGAAGATTATTGGCAGCAGCCTCCATGGACAAGATATCTTAATGGGCTTTGATTTATTCTTCCAAGCTAAAAGTCTACAGATCCTACCTCATGGGTTGAAGTACAAGAGACAGTTCCAACCTTACACCACTATCCAGAAGCTGTTTACTCTATCACAAGCACATCCAAAATACGGAGATATTACCAACCAGCTTCTCAAGTGTTCTGCAGACTCTCATGCATATTTCCATCACCCAACACCACTTTGGAAAAATCCGAAGTTCTTTTTTCAGCTCCCTTTCCAAAAGAATGAAGATGTGAATGCTACCAAGGCTACTCATCCAGGAATGACTCTAGAAGAACTAAACCTTGCGAGGCAAGAATGCAACCAACTCCTAGCACTTGGACTCATTGAGCCCACAAAATCAAATTGGGCTTGCCCTGCATTCTGTCAACAAAAGAGCTGAACAGGTATGAGGGAAAAAGAGGCTTGTTATTGATTACAAAGCTCTTAACCATTTCCTCCTTGATGATAAGTTCCCTTTACCAAAAACTCAAATGCTTTTTTCCCAACTTTCTAAAGCCCAAATCTTTTCAAAGTCTGATTTGAAGTCAGGGTTTTGGCAATTGGGAATTGTCCCAGAGGATAGATATAAAACTACTTTTTGCCTTCCTACAGCCCAATACCAATGGACAGTCATGCCATTTGGTCTGAAGGTTGCACCCTCCATATTCCAAAAAGCAATGACCCAAATTTTCGAACCTATCCTACATATCACCCTAATCTACATTGATGACATCTTACTGTTCTCATCAAACAAACAAGAGCATGAGACTTTGCTACACCAGTTCTTGGACTTTGTTCAATCACATGGTATCATGCTATCTGAAAAGAAGAGCTCTATCGGTCAAACAAACATTGAGTTTTTGGGAATGACAATAATCGATGGAAAGTATCAGCCAGGATAGCACATTGCTTAGGAATTGCTAAAGTTTTCGGAAGAAAACTTGTCAATCAAAGAGATTCAACAATTCCTTGGAATTGTTAATTATATCAGAGACTTCATTCCGGAATGCTCCAGATATACTAGCCAGCTTTCAAAGATGCTTAAGAAGAATGCTCCACCATGGGGATCATCCCAGACCAGAGCAGTTCAACAACTCAAGCAAGTGTGCCAGAATCCTCCACCATTAAAAATTCCAAGTACAGGACAAAGGATTCTCCAAACTGATTTTAGTGTGAATATTGGGGAGCCATTTTGCTTGAAAAAGAAGATGGGAAAATCTTTTATTGTGGACATGCAAGTGGTCAGTTCAAAGATTCTGAGAAGCATTACCATGTTGTCTACAAAGAAATCCTTGCTATGAAGAATGGGATCAAGAAGTTTGAATTTCTCTTATTGGTCACCATTTCATAATTCAGATGGACAATACATCATTTCCAGCAATTATGGAGCTTAAGAACAAGGGTGTTCCAGAGAAACAATTCTTTGAGACTTAAAGATTGGTTTTCCAAGTATCGGTTCACGATTCAACATATCAAAGGAAATCACAATCTTGCTCCAGGATTATCTGTCCGAGATCACAACCATTACTGATTAATATCTTGAAAGGTATTTTCCGATTATATTAATGGCATATCCTGAAGGCCAATTTCCCCCCACAAAAACACCTTTCAAAAGCCTAAGTGATTTACAAAACTATGCAAAACATTTTATGTTTTATCACTTAGACAAATTTGTTGTTCAAGTTAATATCCCTTTTGAGAGGGCATGTTTTTATCCAGATAAACTTTTTATGGGATCCTTACCATTTCCACTACTACTCCTATTCCAAAACATGGTCTATGGTATTCAGTGGAAATGCCCGTTAGAAGTACTTTATCATTCCTCCAAAATCCAGTCAACCAGTCATCAAATCTCTGGACTTTTCTTGAATGGTATGACAAGATTCAAAATTGGAAGGAAATGTTACAAGCAGAAGTGGATCAGAACAAAGATGTCCCGGATTTATACATTGTCATGGTACTCCACTGGTATTTCACAATGGGAAAAGGGTATCGATTTATACCGACATCTTTACATTTTAAATGGAAGGTTTTCCCTGGACCAATCACCAGCCAGCAGCCTCAGGTTAATGAATTATGCATGCATCTCCTGGTTCTTAACAAGATTCCACCAAATCCACCTAGACCGGAGCTAGTATATACACCCCTCATGATAAGTCCATGTGTTGCTGAACCCGAGTCAAGTCACCAACGAGAAGATAACCAAAAAGGCGACACAGATACTCAAATGTTCGAGCCAGATTCCCAAGACCCATGGCTTGTTGAAGATGAAGACATAGATTGGGACGGCTTTGGACACTTTATAGACGGTCATTTGATGGAATCTTCTTGCGATGCTTAGGCGATGATGAAGCTGTTCAAGCCATGGAAGAAGCTCACTCGGGGGTTTGTGGCGCCCATAAGTCAGGCCCAAAGTTACACTTTCGAATTAAAAGAATGGGCTACTATTGGCCGACAATGGTGAAGGACTGCATGAATTACGCGCAAAGATGTCAAGCCTGTCAATTTCATGCAAATTTCATCCACCAACCACCTGAACCATTCCACCCTACTGTTGCTTCATAGCCATTTGATGCTTGGGGGTTAGATGTGGTCGGACCTATGACAAAGTCATCCGAAGGACACTTGTATATCTTGGATGCGACAGACTACTTTTCTAAATGGGTTGAGGCAGTACCCCTCAAAGAAGTGAAGAAAGAAAATATTAGACTTTATCCTTATAAACATTATTTATCGCTATGGGATCCCTCGATACATAATAACGGATAACGGGAAGCCCTTTTCAAATAGCCTTATCGATAAACTTTGTCAAAAGTTCGGATTCAAACAAAGAAAGTCCTCCATGTATAACGCTGCGGCTAATGGACTTGCTGAGGCTTTTAGCAAAAACTGTGTAGCTTGCTGAAGAAAGTGGTCTCAAAGTCAAAGCGAGACTGGCACGAAAGGATCGAAGAAGCTCTATGGGCATGCCGAACCACATATAGAACACCCACTCAAGCAACTCCGTATACGCTTGTATATGGTGTTGAAGCGGTTGTTCCCCTTGAACAACAAATTCTGTCACTAAGGATAGCCTTACAAGAAGGACTAACCGAAGAAGAATATGCACGATTACGCCTTGAAGAATTAGAAGCTCTCGATGAGAAAAGATTGGAAGCACAACAAAGACTTGAATGTTATCAACCTCGTCTTTTTAGGGCTTTTAATAAAAAAATGCGATCACGCTCTTTTCAAGTTGGCGATTGGGTACTTGCTGTCAGAAGACCCATCATTACCACTCACTGAACTGGAAATAAATTCACATCAAAATGGGATGGTCCTTATGTTATTAAAGAAGTCTACACGAATGGCGCTTACAAATTGGTCGCCGAAGATGGCTTGAGAATTGGCCCCATAAATGGCAAGTTCTTAAAATGCTACTATCCTTGAAGACGGAAGAATGCTCCATGATGCATGAGCTTAAACTGCATGTTACTCCTGACCCGCACGAGTATAAAATGTGAACGGTAACCACCAAAGGCAAAGTACGTGGTTAAAACTGCTAACTTCCCCACCAAAGTGAATATATGTGGTTAAACTGTTAATTTCTTCCACTAAAGGTATTTTATGTGGTTAAAATATTAAATACCCCACCTAGTCTAGGGTGGTTAAGCAATAGATAGTCCTGGCCTGCACGAGTATAAACTGTGTACCCCCCCCAAAAAAAAATGTCCCTTGAACTACGTTATGACTTGATCCCTTTTCTTGGGTACGTAGGCAGCTTAGAATCTTCTAAGTTCTGTAATGAGTTTGTGATAGTCATGATTTTGTTGATGAATCATAGTTATTCAAAAAAAAAAAAAAGACAGACAAAAAAAAAGAGAAAAAAAGGACTTCATAAAAAAAGTACTTAATAGATTGCAAGATTTTTTTTTGAATAAATTCGAAATATTATTAAAAAATGAAAAAAGAGTTGTCCTGATCACAGGCGGATCAGGTTGCCAAATGTAAGCCTGGAAATAATGTCAAAAATGAAATGGTCACAAGCCGACCATATGGCTGAATGGTTGGGCCCTCGTTAAAACCTCCCAAGGTAAAACCCACCCTTGTGGGAAAAACCCTTGGAAGGAAAAAGAGTACCCCCCAGGAAAGAGAAAGGCATCCAAAAATAGGAAAAGAAACCTGAAGCGGTGACACACTATGTCGCAAACCTATAGTTGGATTGGCCAACATAGTCATCAGTAAGATAGTGTACAAGCTCTGTGGGCGGGACGCCCCACCATGTGTCGTACTCCGTCTTCTTACTTAGCATGTCTGCAATCCGATTGCCTTCCCGAAAAATATGTGAAACTACAAGATCCATGTGCGCCAGAAGATGTAGTGTGTGTCGCCAATGACTTATGTGTCGCCACGGGACCTCCGTCAATCTCTTCTCTAGCAAATTCACTACATACATCGAATCCGACTCCAACCAAATTTGCGTCCAGCCCTTAGCAAAAAAGCATACTGGATCGCCCACATTGCTGCCATTAATTGACTTCAAACACATAGCCTTTGATCCACGGTGGTGAACAAAACATCCCCGAAAGAAACCTCTACAGTTCCGGAAGACCCCGGAAGCAGTGAGAGTGCCCGGCGCCCCCGATGCACTGCCATCCGTATTCATCTTGATCCAACCCGGGAGGAGTTTTTGCCAGTCGGTGCCTGTCTAATCCGTCCAGGAACTCACAGTTTATGCAGGATAAAAAGGTCTTGTTGGTCATTGTACATGCATCCCCGATCCAATGATGATGATTCTACAATGAGTACTTGAAGATGAATGATTGCCGCCTCCAATGTCCAGACTTTGTTGTGAAAAACCAACTCATTTTGGATAAGCCAAATGAGCCATATACAGGAAAAGATAGCCACCCTCCTCAGGAAAGTAACCTACTCACTGAATTGAAGTACATTAACCGCACGAGAAATTTGTTAAAGCTATGTGCCTCAAAAAGGTGAACATTGAATGCATCAAAGATCCATCGCCAGAGAGCTCCTGCAAAGACACAAGAGACAAATAAGTGGTCAACCGATTCTGCAGATTCACGACAAAGAGTGCAAACCGAGGGACCAGTAAAACTTCCCTTAGCTCGTAATGAATCCAAGACAGCCAATCGATTGTGAATAGCCCGCCACGCCACCACCAATCGCCATTCCGGAATATGCTGCGACCAAATCCAAGAACCCCACTTGACTGCTGGGTAATGGGGACGCATATGATTGTAAGCAGCTTTCGAAGTAACCAAACCATCATCCGAGTTTAACCAAACACGTGTATCCCTAGAATCCGGAGCAATAGGGACGCGTACAATGAACGGACATGATCCAAATAAGCCTCCACAAACGAGAAGGTGAAGTGCCAGGTCCTGTCATTTTTTTTAAATATGTTGGGAGTAGTGGTTGGAGAGGAGGGGATAAATTTCAAATAAACTCAAAGATACAGGGTTCGAACCCTGGTCAACACCCTTATAAAGAGTTAGTGATACCACTTGAGCTATTAGTCCGAAATGCGCTGATGAAATAAGTATCTATAATCCTCTGGGATGCCAACTTTGTCTGCTATAGAATACCCCAGCCAATTATCAATCCAAAATAATACCTCGAAATTAGCCCCTGGTATCCAACGAGAGTCATCCAAGCAAGCCGAAATGCAGGGTTTAATCCCAGCCCAGATTGAAGAAGGAATAAATGACCTCCGAACCGCCCCATTCTCTGTCAAGTAACGACGCCGTAGGGTGTTGAAGATCATCGAATCCGAGTTCATGACCTTCTAGCTCAATTTCATCAGGAATGCCGTGTTGGCTGCCACAATCGAATGAACTCCCAGACCTCCTTCATTTCTAGGCGTGCATCACTTGTTCCAATTCACCACCACCGAACCCTTAGTATTAACATCCCCAGTCCAAATGAAATTACGCATGACCCTTTCCATTTGCTTGAGCAGGGAGCTGGGCCATTTGTAAACCATCATAGTGTGCACCAAAGAACTAGTGATCACCGAATTAACAAGATAAACTCTACCCGCCACGGAAAGCGATGAACCTTTCCATCTTCTAAACTTTAGGATAATCTTATCAAAGACGGGCTGTAAATCCGCAACCTTAGGGGCACCCTTGAAGATAGGTGCACCTAGGTATACGGTGGGAAACGCCCCAGGCTGAATCCCCATGATATTTTGTACCCTCCCACGGACATACGATGAGACCCTAGAGCCAAAGTAAACTTTAGATTTCCCAGGATTGAACACTTGGCCTGAGATATCCGCATAAAATGTGAGAATCTGAAGAAGGACACGGGCATTGGCTGAGGAAGCCCCACACATAATAACAATGTCATCCGCGTATAAGATGGACGATGGGAAAGTAATACGTCTGGGCGCCATAAATGGAGCTAAATGGTTCTGATCCATTGCCACAACAATCAGCCTACTAAGTACTTCTTTCGCGATGCAAAACAATAACGGAGATAGAGGATCACCTTGCCTGACCCCGAGAAAACAGGGAAAGAACCCTACCGGCATCCCATTTAAGAGCACTGATATTCTGGATGACCAAAGAGTAATATCCACCCAATGAACAAAAATTTCCGAGAAACCAAAGCGGCGCAAAACGTGTAGTAAGAACCCCCACTTCAATGTATCAAACGCCTTGCGGATATCAATCTTCAGGATCATATTCGAATCCGTACGACCCTGCAAGATAGTAAACCCTTCTGAGATCTGCCTTCCCGGGACAAACCCAAACTGCATCGGTGAAAAATAGGTGGCTACGATTAATGATATTGAACAGAAAGTTGCTCATAACAATCGGGCGAAAGTTTTAAATAACATTAGCATCCTTAGTCTTTGGGATGAGCGTCATGAAGCTAGCGTTTAACCCCAAAGGTAGGGACGAGCTAATAAAGAAAAACCGAACAGCAACGATCACCTCGACAGAACTGACATCCCAGAAGTGGCGATAAAAAATCCCATTGAAACCATCTGGTCCTGGAGAGCTATCCGAATCCATATCAAAAGCCGCTTCCTTAATCTCTGAATCCGAAAGAATGGCTGTAAGGCTTGCATTATCCTGCGCCCCAACCCTGGTGGTAATGACCTGATCGACTAAAGTATAATCCAAAGTAGAACCCCCGGTGTCCGCGAAGAGCTCCTTATAGAAAGAAATAATATGATCACCAAGAACCGCTGTATCATCAGTATAACTGTCATCCACTAGAAGACCCTGAATCCCCATGTGTTCGTTACGAATCTGGCTGCGACGATGAAAAAATCCCATGTTACGATCCCCATCTTAAGCCAAGCTGAATGCGCCTTTTGCTTAAGGAATTCAGATTGTGCTAGCAGTGTCTGGGAGATCATCATTTGGGCGTCCAACTCTTTATCTCGGAGAGCAGCTGTATAGCCCAAACTCTCAATGTCTGCCTGAATCTGACGAACTTGCTCCATCTGATGTTCCACCCTACGGTTAACGTCCCCAAAGACATCTCTGTTCCAGCCTTTAATTGCCTGTCGCAACCTTTTGAGCTTCCACATGACGCACAACAGAGGGTTGGGCGTGGTGCAAGGAGCAACCCAAGAAGTGGTAACCAAATCCCGGAATGTGTCATGATAAACCCACATACGCTTAAAACGAAACGGAACCGGACTCCTGCTAATGGAAGATGAGCAAGAAACCAAAATGGGATGGTGATCGGATCCAATGCGTGGAAGAACTAAGCCCTTGACAACTTGCCAAAAAGAGAAAAATTGACAAGTTGCTAGGGCTCGGTCCAACTTCGCTTGAAGTAAAGAAAGAGGCCTTTGGGGGGAGCACCAAGTAAAGGAATTCCCCATAGTCGGCACCGCAAACAAACCAACATCCTCCAAATAATCCTTGAAATCTTGACAAGAGGCTTGGGATAAATTACCACTGCCAGAACGCTCATGATGTCCCAATACCGCGTTAAAGTCCCCAATAATCAGCAAATCAGTAAGACCCAAATTTCTCAATTCCAACCAACGCGCACGCCGAGTATTGTGATCACAGAAACCATGAACGAAAGCAACATGAAAAACCATAGAACCGAATTGAACTTGCAAAACGATACATTGAGCAGAAGATCAAACCTGATTAAGGACAGATATACCAGCATCGCGAAAACCCAAATATCAGCACGTCCATTGTCCCGAAATGTCTGAGTCACAAATGTTAAACCCAAGATATTCCAATAAGAATCCGAAATCGAAGAAATGTCCACCTTGGGCTCATAGATCGCCAAATTGAAGGTTTATGCTTTTGACATAAAGCCTTAAGAATATTGCGAGATGCAATATTTCCAATCCCCCGGATGTTCCAGAAGATGCAATTCATTGAGATGGTGGTGGGGGTGGTGCCCGTGACGAGCGCACGGTAAAAACAGGAGTGTGTTTTGAAGTCGATTCCGACGGATTTTAAGGAAAAAATTCTCTCTCTAGGGTTTTTCTCTCTTCTCTCTCTTGAGCATGGTTTGGACGCCCCGTCCCCCTCCTCCAGCATCGTCGCCGGACATGGCTTCACTGGAGCTCTCCGGTTTAACCTCGAGTTTCGAACAACACCATGCACGCCCTACTCTTCCATGTTCCGCACAATCCATCGACGGTAAGTCTTTGTCAACGAGACGTGTATCCTTCGCCGCTTATGGGATGCCATCGGAATTCATCCCAGCCCATGCTCCACGAACGTCCTCCGCCTCCCTCCATCACTCCTCAGGCGTCGTCACACCGGTCCTCAACTTGCAGCGCACCCCTGCTTGTTTGCAACAACCATGCACGTACAACTTTTGATCCTCGCGCGCCCGCCCGACACGCGAGCGGCGTTAGCGGCCACCAGCATCCTCGTACCTGTACCTCGTACCATACCTCCTTGTAGCAGCCCCCAGCGGTCCCCACGATGCAGGACACCACGCAGCGCCAGGTGGTTGGGGAAAAGGGGGATGCGCCTGCATCCTTTCCATCCTTTACCCCCATGGCCGCTGCCAGCCATGGGGGGCCGGGCCCCTCCCTTCTGCCTATGGGGGGCCGACAACCACTCACCTCCCTCCCCTGGCCGCCCCTCCCCAGGGGAGTGATGACCCCTGGGCCCCTGTCCACCCTCCGCATGTTCCTCTGCCCACGGGCCCACATCCTATTTCAGAATCCAAGAACGCGCAACAGCATGATGGCAATCCTGCTTCAACGTCATCCAATCATGAACCTAACCTGCGACATTCGGCTCATAAACCTAATGCTAATCCCAACTTTGAATATTCTTTTGCTAAAATAGTTGCAGGTACCAATAATCTGGATTCCACCCCCCAGGCCACAGGTAATCCTATTTTGTTTTCCACAATGGTTTCTGGCCAAAATCATTCTATCCCCAAACCGGTTTGAAAAGGTGATTATTACTCTGTTACCATTGATGACAATGTTTACCAACAACGTCTCGCTGAATTTTCCTACTCGTTGATTGGGAGAGTTATTTTAGGAAAAGGTAATAAACCATGGGCGACTATGCTTTTGCATAAACGCCTATCTGAATTATGGGGTATTAAGAATGACTGGAAATTAATTCCCTTGGGAAAGGAATTTTTTTGTGTCAAATTGTTTTGTGCGCAGGACCGTTCTCGGGCTCAACAACGCATTAACTGGATGCTTAATCCTGGGACTATCCGTCTATCCCCATGGGTTCCTGACTTCAACCCTTATAAGGTGCAAACATCAGTGGCCAGCGTTTGGGTGCGCATTTTTGAACTTAGTCTGGAATACTGGGACCCGAATAACATTATGGGGATCGCTAGTGCTCTTGGGAATCCTTTGCAGATTGATCAGCGTTCTCTGGATGGTTCTCTGGGTCATTTTGTCCGGAGTTCGTGGATATTGATCTCTCCAAGCCATTGGAGGAACATATTATGGTTGAACGACCGCAAGTGCTCTTTCGTTTCGTTGGCTATGAAAAACTCCCGAGTTTTGTTCGAAGAAGTGTAGCGTTATGGGACATTCAACATCTTCATGTCGCTTTAACAATGCGGGCAATACAATGCGAAGGGACGAGCTTCACCGGCCCAAGGACGATCGCGGGCGCCGGGTACTCGTCAGAACTCAATACAACGGGGACGTTCACGTGTTCGGAAAATTTATCGTCCTGTGCAGTAGGACAAGGGGAAGGCCGTTGACGACTCAATGGGAAAAACGACCTCTACGACGTGCGTCGGATCCCCTACACGCACCATTGTCACTCGCCCCACGGATTTCCGTCTTGACAACACATTTGAAGTGCTTGGCTCAATCGACTCTTAGGACCCACATGTCACTGATTTTCAGACTGATTACCCAACTAGGGGGACGTCTCCCACGGCCACTTCCTCCACCACCGACCCGGTTTCCACCATTATGCCTATCACAGTACAATATCCTTTGGGTAAGCCAATACGAGCTCTCAGCCGCGCCTTCCGGGACAGCTCCTTGGACTTGGCTAAATCGAGAATTCTCAAAAGCGTTGCATCTGGCCCTTCGCCACCGGTCCATGACATTACTATAGAACAAGAGCACACAGAACCACGTGAGATGAACTTTGCGGCTTCTAAGAGATGGGCAGACTATGCTGATGAGGTTGGCAATTCTCAACAGCCAGATTCCACAACACACCATACGCCTGTATTCACCGTGTGCATGACACGGGCACCTCCTCCTCCGCCGCCGTCTCAATGAATTGCATCTTCTGGAATATCCGGGGGATTGGGAACATTGCTTCTCGCAATATTCTTAAGGCTTTATGTCACAAACATAAACCTTCTATTCTAGCCATTTGTGAACCTAAGGTGGCCATTTCATCCATTTCGGATTCTTACTGGACTAGCTTGGGACTCAGTTTCGCTGCTCATAGCATTGCCAACGTCTTATGCGATGCCAACGTCTCGGTTCTTAATCAGGTTTGGTCCTCTTCTCAATGTATTATTCTGCAAATTCAATTTGGCTCTTTGGTTTTCCATGTTGGTTTTGCTCATGGTTTGTGTGATCATGTTTCTCGGCGTGCACTTTGGTTGGAGCTGAGGAATTTGGGTCTTACTGATCTGCTTCTTAATGGGGATTTCAATGCTGTGTTGGGTCATCATGAGCGCTCTGGCACGGGTACTTTATCCCAGGTTTCTTGCAAAGATTTTAGGGATTTCTTGGAGGATGCAAGGCTATTTGCTGTGCCGACTTCGGGAAATTTGTTTACTTGGTGCTCCCCTCGAAGGCCTCTAGCTCTTCTTCAGGCTAAACTGGATCGAGCCATGGCAACGGGCCCATTTTTCAATCTTTGGCAAGTTGTTAAGGGCTTCGTCCTTCCGCTCATTAGCTCAGATCACCATCCCATACTGGTCTCTTGTTCGTCCTCCATCTCCAAGGGACCTTCTCCATTTCGGTTCCAGTGTATGTGGATTCATCATGATTCTTTCAGGGGTATTGTTAATGCCTGTTGGGCTCTCCCTTGCGCGTCGCCCGACCCCCTGCAACGCGTCATGTGTAAACTCAAGAGGTTGAGACATACGATTAAGATATGGACAAGGAGGTTTTTGGGGATGTTAATCGTCAGGTGGATTATCAGATGGAAAAGGTCCGCAGATTCAAGGCGATATTCGGTCAGGGTTTCACGGAGGAGCTGAGGGACAGGGAATTGGAGGCGCAGACAGAGCTCTCTCGTACATTGCTCATGCAGTCGGATTTTCTTCAGCAGAAAGCCCGTTCCGCATGGTTAAAAGATGGTGATTAGAACACCGCATTCTTTCATCGTCGCTGTCAGATTAGAAGCGGACGTGCAGGGATTCAGGGTTTGATGGTCGACGGTACTTTCACGGAGGATCCCGGGACCCTCCGTAATCATATTGTCTCATTTTACACAACCCTGTTTGCAGATACAGGGCAGACCAGCTCGGATTATACTTTGGTTGACCAGTTGATTTCACCTACCGTCACTACAACTGATAATGCGCTCTTGACTGCCATTCCTTCGGCTTCCGAGGTTAAAGAGGCAGTTTTTGATATGGGTTTGGATAGTGCACCGGGGCCAGACGGATTCAGTGGGAGATTCTATCAGCATTTCTGGGACATTGTGTCAGATGAGGTGTTGGCAGCGGTCCGTTATTTCTTTGTTAGGGCCTCCTTTCTGACAGGGCAGAATGCCAGTTTCATGGCACTCATCCCTAAAACAAAGGAGGCGAATGCGATGGAGGACTTTAGGCCGATTGTAATGAGTAATTTTCTCTTTAAAATTATCATGAAGATTCTGGCAACTCGTCTGGGTGCCATCATATCTTCGTACTTGTCTCCAACTCAGTTTGGATTTGTCCCAGGCCGGTAGATTCATGACTGTATTGCACTGGTTTCGGAGGGATTTAACATTTTGCAGGGGCGGAGTGATACCAACATGATTCTTAAGATTGATATCCGCAAAGCTTTTGATACGATTCATTGGGGTTTTCTGATACACGTTTTGCGTCGCTTTGGCTTCTCCGAGGTGTTCATTCACTGGATTGAGAGTATCCCGTGATCATCCAGAATTTCGGTCCTTCTGAATGGATCACCGGTGGGTTATTTCTCTTACTTTCGTGGGGTCAGACAGGGGGATCCGTTATCACCCCTTCTCTTTTGTATTGCACAGGATGTTCTGAGCAGGTTATTGGAGGAAGCGGTGAGGAGCAACCACCTTCAGGCCTTCATGGCGCCTAGGCAGATTGTCTTACCTCCATCGATGATGTATGCAGATGATATTGTGATTATGTGTGGGGCATCCACGAGCAATGCACGTTCTATTATTCAGGTGCTCAATCTTTATGCGGACATTTCGGGGTAGATTTTCAATCCAAATAAGTCTAAGGTTTATGTTGGTAGCTGGGTTTCTACTTATGTGCGAGGTCGTATTCAGATGATTACAGGGATGCATCTGGGCGCCTTCCCTACGACATATCTAGGCGCCCCTATCTTCAAAGGGGCGCCAAAGGTGGCGGATCTCCAGCCCGTGTTCGACAAAATTATATTTAAGTTCAGGAGGTGGAAAGGGTCTTCTCTATCTATTGCTGGTCGCATTTGTTTGGTGAATTCGGTGATTACTAGCTCCTTCGTGCATACTATGATGGTATATAAGTGGCCTAGAACATTGCTTCGGCAAATGGAAACGGCCATGCGTAATTTCATCTGGACTGGGAATGTGAACTCTAAAGGTTCAGTGGTGGTTAACTGGAGTCGCTGTTGAATGCCTCGGGCAGAAGGAGGCTTGGGCGTCCGTTCCATCGTGGTCGCCAATAATGCCTTCCTTATGAAGATGGGTTGGAAGATTATGACTTCAAACTCTTTGGTCTATAGCATCCTCAGAAAACGATTTTTCACCTCGGAGGGTTCTCCTCGTAATTCGTATATCACATCTTCCATCTGGAGAGGGATTAGGCCTGGGCTCGACGGGTTGTTGGAGGACTGCCGTTGGATTCCCGAATGCAACTCCAACATTTCATTCTGGCTGGATAATTGGTTGGGTTACACCATTGCAGATAGGATTGGTATTCCGCAGGAGTACAAATATTTATATCGGCAGCGCATCTCGGATTACTTTTACGATGGGACTTGGCATTTTACCCTATCATTTATAGAGGCTTATTTGGATATGGTTCGAGATATTGTTAGAATTCTGATCGCCCCGGATTCGTCAGACGCGCGAGCATGGATTCACTCCGATGATGGGATTGTTTCTTCGAAGGCGGCTTACTCTTATATGCGCCCCCATTCCCCTGTGGTGAAATGGGGTTCTGGATTTGGTCACCTAATATTAGGAAAGACGATCGATTGTGACTTGGCATGCCATTCATAATCGATGGCGATTTGGGCGTCTTGCATCCTCGGGGTTCCTTCACAGGCCCCTCGGTTTGTGTTCTTTGTTGTGCTGATGCGGAATCTATTGATCATTTATTTGTCTCATGTGCTTTTGCAGGAGCCCTATGGAACTGGATTTTCGATTCATTTAATATTCACTCCACCACGAATTTCTCGCTGGTCGACCAGGTACTCACTCCAATAGTTGGGCGCGGGACAATGCTTCCCTAATGATCATTCCCTACGATTCGAAGTGCGAGACATCGGTGTGTTTGATATGGATCCGACGGCTCCGGGGCACGATGGGTTTAATGGGCTCTTTTACCGCCATTTTCGGGAAATCATATATCTTTGAGGTAATGACGTTGTTCGCTATTTCTTTAACAATTCGTCTCTACCTACCACCGGGATTGAATGCCAACTTCATGGCGCTCATCCCTAAGACTAAGGATGCCAATGTCATTGAAAACTTCCGCCCTATCGTCATGAGCAACTTCCTTTTCAAGATTATCACGAAAATATTGGCTACGCGCTTGGGTTCTATTATTGCTAACTATTTATCCCGACTCGGTTTGGTTTTATCCAGGTAGACAATTCATGAGTGTATTGCCATGGTATCTGAAGGATTTAATGTCTTACAGGGACGCACGGATTCGAATATGATCCACGAAAATAGATATTCGTAAGGCATTCGACACATTGAGATGGGATTTTTTACTTTATGTATTGCGACATTTTGGATTCTCCGAGACGTTCGTGTGTTGGGTGGAGGTGGATCTTGTCGTCGAATATCGAGTCTTTGTTGAATGGGACGCCCTGTTGGTTATTTTGCCTGTTCGAGAGGGGTTAGACAAGGGGATCCTTTATCACCCCTATTGTTTTGTATTGCGGAGGAGGTCTGGGTCGGTTTATCACATCGGTGATGGATCGATCCCAGGTTATCGCGCCTTCACGGCGCAAGGAGTATCATCTTCCCAAAGATCCATTCTTTATGCGAGATGATATCGTCATCATGTGCGGGCGTCTTCTTCCAATGCCGGGCCTTGCTTGATTCTTACTCACTATGCGAGATATCTCGGGTCAAGTGTTCGGTCCTCGAGAAATTCAAGGCTTATTTTGGGGCGCAGTTCGCATTATGTACGGGAGGGTGCAACATATTTTGGGGATTCATCTAGGGGCGTTCCCCACCATCTACTTGGGCGCTCCAATTTTCAAGGGAGCCCCAAAGGTCGCGGATTTACAACCCATTTTTGATAAGATAATCCTTAAGTTCCGACGATGGAAAGGCTCGTCCCTTTCCCTCGGGTAGGGTTTGCCTTGTTAACTCGGTGATAACCAGTTCTTTCGTGCACTCCATGATGATTTATAAATGGCCTGCCATTTGCTAAAACAAATGGAAAAAGCCATGCGTAATTTCATCCGGACGGGGAGATGTGAATTCTAAAGGAAAGGTAGTGGTCAATGGGATACATCTTTGCGCACGCCCGGGCGGAGGGAGGATTGGGCGTGCGATCGCTCAAAGGTGCTAACAAGGCTTTCTTAATGAAATTGGGCTAGAAGGTTCGAACTCGGACTCGTTGGTTTTCAAGACCCTCGGACAACGGTACTTTACTAGAAATGGGGACATCCAGGAGGTCCTTCCTTCCTTCTTCTATTTGGCACGGGATTAAACCTGTATTTACATTGCGTGGATGATTCTCGTTGGATACCAGGGCGCCAATTCCGAGGTATTATTTTGGATTGATAATTGGTTGGGATATTCCATTCCGTGTGCAATTGGCATTCGAATATTATAGGTATTTATTCAAGAACGTATCTCGATTACTTTTATGATGGATCTGGCACTTCACCCTCCCCTTGTGGAGGCTTATTTGGAGCTGGTTTGAGCTATTGTGCGTATCCCAATTGCGCCTACATCTCGGGATACTCGTATTTGGATGAACTCGAGGATGGTTGATTACCTCGAAGACGGCTTATAAATTCTTACGCCCTCGCCCCCGACGATTAGATGGGGTTCTTGGATTTGGTCCAGCATATCCCGAAGCAGCGATCGTGGTGGCATGGAGAGCTATACACAACCGATTGGCGATCCGGGACTCTTTACGAGCTAGGGAAGTTTTTTATGGCCCTTCGGTTTGTGTTCTTTGCAGGGAATCGGGGGATTTGGTCGATCACTTATTTGTTCTTTTGCTTTTTCCGGGCATCTTTGGCGTTGGATCTTCCAAGCCTTTCACGTGCACCCCTTCCAGGCTTACAGTTTCAACGAAACTGCTGGTATGACTCATGGCATTCCACTTTAGCGACCAGGTCACTTTCTTTTGGCGTGTGGCAATATTATCCTGCATCTGGCTTCTTTGGCACATCCATAATGAGCTGATTTTTCACAACAAAATTTGGACTCCGGAGGTGGCTCTCATTCGCCTACAGGTACTCGTTGTTGAATCAGCATCTTTGGACCGGGGATGCATGAATAACGATCAGCAGGACCTCTTCATCTGCGTGGTTTAAGTGTCCCCGGACGAGTTAGGCGTGCTCGAGGATTGTGGAGGTCCAATGGCAAAACCCCTCCCAGGTTGGATCAAGGTTAACACGGATGGCGGCGCTTTAGGGGGCGCCGGGCAATCTTACGAGATCCGGTGTCTTTCGAAATTGTAGAGGATTCTTTCGCGGATGCTTTGTCCATTGTGGTTCGGCACGCATTCGAGCGGAATTGGTTGCGGCAATGTGGGCGATTCATTACGCATTTGTAAAAGGATGGACGAAACTTTGGCTAGAATCGGATTCGAAGTATGTGGTGAACCTCTTTGGAGAAGAGAACGATGGAGGTCCCATGGAGCCACCTCGGATATTGGCGCCAAACCTTGCATTTACTCAGTGGCATTGATCTTGTAGTCTCTCATATCTTTCGCGAAGGCAATCGGGTGGCAGACATGCTGAGCAAGAAGACGGAGAGTGGCGTGCAGTGGGCGCCCCGCCCACGGACTGCCTTCAATACATCACGAATGATTATGTTGGCAAATCCACTTATAGGTTTGTTAATTAATGCGCCACCGGTTTTTTTTAGGCGCCTTATGTTTCCTGGGGGGTACTCTTTTTCCTTCCAAGGGTTTTCCCACAAGGGTGGGTTTTACCTTGGAAGGTTTTAACGAGGCCCCAATCATGCAGCCATTTGGTCGGCTTGTGACCACTGCGTACTTTGGTTGTTGACTTTATTTCCAGGCTTTCATTTGGTTACCTGATCTGCCTGTGATCAGGATTACTCTCTTTTCATTTTTATATATATTCGTGATTATTCAAAAAAATGGGTTTTCATTTCAGTGAGCAGGTTTATTTTCTTTGGCGGGTAGCCATATTATCCTGCATTTGGCTCATCTGGCAAATCCGAAATGACTTGACCTTTCACGACAAGATCTGGACACTAGAGGCGGCCATCCTACGCCTCTGTGTTCTTATCCTTGAGTCTTCTTCTTTGGACATAGGTTGCATGCATAATGACCAAATGGACCTTCTCATTCTCTGCCGTCTACGGGTTCCTGGGCGACCTAGACAGCCCCAAGATTGTGCAGTTACATGGCGAAGCCTTTGCTTTGGTATGGACTAAGGTGAACACTGATTTTAAGCGCTACGGGCGCCTTGTCGCCTAACGGCCTCCGGGTTTTTCGCAACTGTAGGTGATTCTTTCGGGGTTGCTTTGTGGAATGCTGTGGATTGGGTTTCGCTTTTGAGGCGGAGTTAGCGGCGGCTATGCGAGCCATACAATACGCTTTTTCGAAGGGGTGGCATCAACTATGGCTGGAATCGGACTCGGTCTATGTAGTGGAGTTGCTGCGGAAGAGATCGACGGGAGTGCCTTGGCGCCATTTGGGTAGGTGGCGGTACACCCTTCACCTTCTTTCTCAGATGAATTTCGTGGTCTCGCACATCTTTAGGGAAGCAACCGTGTAGCCGATATTCTTAGTAAGACGTCGCACGAGGATACATGGTGGGGGACGCCCCCAGCGGCTATTATCCCATCCCTCACTCAGGATTATGTTGGCCAATCTAACTATAGGTTTGATAGGTTTGCTAGCTAGTGCATCTGCCTTCTGTTATTTGGGCGCACTTTCATATGGGGGGTACTCTTTTTCCTTCCAAGGGTTTTTCCCACAAGGGTGGGTTTTACCTTGGAAGGTTTTAACGAGGCCCCAACCACTCAGCCATCTGGTCGGCTTGTGACCATTATGTTATCTGCTTTGATGTTGTTTACAAGCTTCTTCTTTGGCTACCTGATCAGCCTGTGATCGGGACGACTCTTTTTCATTTTTATATATATTCTCGAATTTATTCAAAAAAAAAGTCGATTCCGACGATTGAGACTGTCCCACTTCATCTTCATAGTCTGCCCATCTATTTGAATCTGCAAAGTCCATCCCATGTGGCCCTGGGCGATCCAATTCAATAGAGATGTCATGAATCGTTGGTGACGGGCCCTTAGTGACACTCTGGATTAATCTAGATTTAGCTAAGTCCAGAGAGCTGTCCCGGAAGGCGCAAGTAAGAACCCGAATAGGCTTCCCTAACGGATGCTGAACCGTAAGAGGATGAATAGTGGACACGGATCACGTGTTGGAAGTAGAGGCTTTGGGAACTGATTCCCTTGATGGATAATCGGAGTGAAAATCTGCTGGCGGCTGATCAGTAGTGTCATATGAAACAAGAGCCTCAAATGTGTTACTCGTATGTATATCAAAAGGGCAAGCGACTATTGCACAGGTAGGGGATCCTGCACGCATAGCCGAATCCGTAATTCCCACTAAGTCATCAACGGCCTTGCCCTTGTCCTGCTGCACAGGACGCTAAATCTTACGGACCTTGGAAAGACCCCGCTGCACTGAATTCTGACGTCCCGTTGAAGTCCTTGGCCGTCCTTGATCAGGAGAGACCCGCCTTTCCGTAGTTGATTTCCCTGCTGGATTAAAACAGCAAGAAGCCGTCGAATGTCCCGTAATACTACACTTCGAACAAAATTCTGGCAATTTTTCATACCTTAATGACACGAAGGAGCACTGACCCATTCGTTCCACCATGATGTGATCCTCCAATGGTTTTGACAGATCAATGTCCACTAACACCCGAATGAAGTGACCTAGAGAACCATCCAGCGAACGTTGGTCTATTTGTATCAGGTTCCCAATCGCACTTGCAATCCCCAAGATGGTATTAGGATCCCAATATTCCAAACCAAGCTCGAAGATTCGAACCCAAACAATTGCCATTGATGTGTGAACTTTATGGAGTTGGAATCGGGAACCCATGGAGAGAGACGAATAGTTCCCGGATTGAGCGCCCAATTAATATGAGCGTGAGCTCGAGCACGATCCTGCGCATTAGAAAACTTAACACACAAAAATCCCTTACCCAAGGGGATTAGTTTCCAGTCAGTTTTAATTCCCCATAATTCCGATAGGCGTTTATGCAAAAGCATTGTCGCCCAAGGCTTATTTCCTTTACCTAAAATCACCCTTCCAATTAATGAATAAGAGAATTCGGTGAGGCGTTGTTGGTAAACGTTTTCATCAATAGTGATTGAATAATAATCGCCTTTTCTAACCGGCTTAGGGACATAATTGGATTTACCAGAAACCGCATGTGAAAATGGTTTGAAATTACCTTGGCCCTGCGTAGTTGAATCCATATCGTGATGGGTACCTGAAACAATTTTAGCAAAAGAGTGGCCAAAATTGGATTGAGCATTATTATTATGAGCCGAATGTCGAGGGTTCGATGCATGAGGACCCATGATGGCAGAGCTTCCAGCATGTTGAGAAGTATCCGTGGGAGGGCAATCTGTTGTTTGGCGCTGAGGATGGTTGAGATTGGCCCAAGGGACATCACCACCCTGGGAGAGGGCTGTCCTAGTGGATAGGACAGCCGTCGGCCCCTCATGAGGCCCCTTAGAGGGGCCGGCCCCCCCATGGCAATAGGCGGCCATGGGGGTAAAGGTAGCAGCAACCGCTGCTGTAACGGACGTGGGGGGCGTGCCCCCATAGATTTCCTCCACGTGCGCAGGAGAAGAAGGCGTGCGCTGCACGTAGAAGTCAGACGGGACGAGTCCAGCAACGAGAGTATGGTGGGCTGTAGACGAGCGTGGGATGTTCTTGGAGGGGAGGAAGTCCGAAGGAATACCAAAGGCTGAAAGAGAAATCTGATCGCTGGGCGACGCGGACAATGCATGGGCTTGCGCGACGTGCAGCTGCTGCCCCTCCTGTGTTGTGCGCGGATGATCCCGATGGACAACTTGCGGTGGTGGATCGAAGTTTGATGTGTAGCGCAAAAAGAGCGGCTCCACCATGGAGCGGCCGGAGAAGACTACCGGAAAAAACTCACGAGGACAGGCCGACGGTCGTGCACGGAGAGAATTTTCTCTATGATTGGTAGTTAGAAGTGTGTGAGTTGTTGAATCACACATTTTCTCCCCTAATAGATTGCAAGATAGAAAATGATCAATTTCTATTACGTAATCTTAAAATAAAAAAAAGTACTCATACATGAAGCCAAAAAAAAGATAAAAACAAAAAAATAAATTAATCAAAAGGACGCAAGCTCTTCAATTCTTCCTTGGCAGCCTCTAGATGCACCATCGAAAGCTCCAAATTTTCCAGCACTTCATCATTCGAAGGCGAAGTATTCTGAATAGTTGTAATCTCTTCTTCAATCTGTTGGACTTCAGTATGAGCAATGTGAAAAAGTTCTTCTTGTCGCTTTAATGAAGCGGTCAAATTCTTCTTTCGTTTCCTCAAATTGTCAAGCTCTCTGTTAATGGACTCTAACTCTTCCTTAGTGGATGAAATTCGGGCAGACTCTTTAGCTTCTTTAGTCTTGGCATCATGCAAACGATCTTCGACTTAACTCAATTGTCGTGCAAGAAGTTATTTAGACACAATCTCTGAAGATGACGACCTTGCTTCATCATATGCAACAGCTTTGGCAAAAAGATCTTTTAATGACCCCTCCACAAAAGAGACGTCAATAATATTAAAACTCTTCATAGACTCGAGTACAATCATCACTTCATCTTGAATAGAAGAAAGGGAGTCAATTGGAATGTTGGATATCTTCTCACGGAGATCGCTCCATAGCTTTTGAAGGTATTATTGCTGGTGGTTGCGAATAAATTTCTCACCGTGAAAAACTGAAATACCGCACAAGGGGACGTCTTGGCCTCAATGGAGTTAGATGTAACCTTTTGAGAATTCACGGTTAACAAGTTGGGCCCCATGATCGATCTCCGACTATCTTGTGATCCATGCTCGCACACATTATTTAGTAGTTGTTGCTCCAGCTGAAACATTACACCATCAAATTAGAAAAAGGGTTACCAAAAAACAAAAAAAGTATTGACCTCTTCAACAAAATTCTCCGTAAGTGGTTGATTACTCGCAACACCATTGGCTTCCTGCTGCTTAGGAGTCTTTTCAAGTCTCTTCCAATGACGATCCACATCGCCGCTGCTACTTTCTTCGAAAGAAGGAATGACTACTTTTCTCTTATTTGATTCGCAAGCTTCAACGTCTAAGGCATCACACCTCTTAGGAGAAGAAACAACATGCACAAGTGGAGAGCGTTGAATATTCTCACCAAGTGGACCGTGTCTATGGCTTTTGCCCTTCGGTAAAGCTTTCTTTGGCTTCGAGTTAATCAAGCTCTCTATATTTTCTTCGAAGTAGTTTCCATGAACTTGGGCCCACCATTGTTTATATTCCTCTAACGAAAATGTCTTCGCACTTGGGGGCATGCAAGGAAGCCAAGCTTTAGAAAAGGTCTTTGATGAAGTGCACACACGCCAATGGTAAACCCCTTCTTCTAATGAAGCTCCATGCACATCGTCTTTGAGAACTCCCGGCACCATTTGATGAAATCCAAACTGGTGACTGAATCTATGGGGACTGTAAGGCTCAATCATAAAACGCCCACCTTGTCGCAGGGAAAGATAACTTGAACGAATGGCGATGAAGTAGTCTTGCTCAAACCTTTGTGCATTGCCATTGTCAACATAGTGAAAAATCCGTGTTCTTCGTAATCATTGTAAAAGTCCAAGAAATCCCATCTCCTTTGTGGATTCGTCTGCGGGCTTCTTTGGGTTCATAGTATTTCGCGTGTCCCTCTCCCAAAAAGATTGCCATCTTAGGGCCATTCATCGCTTGCCAAGATTGATTATGAGTTTTGAAATAATGAGCCAACCAACCATAGACAAAGTAGACGAGAAATGTTGAATACACTTTAGATGGCTTCGGAGAATTCGCAATCTTGTTCAGACCTCTGAAGATACTCACTAAAACAGGAACAACAATGCCCGCCGTTTGCCCATATGCCATGAGACTCGCCATCTTGAAAGTGCCAGGGCGTATTGAGTTGAGATCATAGTTTGGAAGAACAAATAAGCATAGCCAACAAGCCAAATATGCAACCAAGTAAGTTTTCTCCATCGAGCTCCCTTGACACCGAGTATGGAAAATAAAGCCTTCTCAGCAGGGGACCATTCACCATGGACGCCGATGTCACCAAGTGGATTATGAGTCAACTCGGGATGCACAACCATTTGTATTAACCTTAATCCAGCTAGGAAGGGGAAGAGACCAAGGCACTGGAATAATCCGAGGAACCTTGGGGGGACGGCCCCTAACCTTAAGCCGGTGCAGTCGTAGTAAATCCTCCTGAGTATTCTGCATGCACCCTTTATCCAACGAAGCAGACTCAATGATCATGGCTCTCAACTGAATCAATGTCGCATCCGTAGTCCAATGCCTGTCATTAAAAATCATGCCATTTCTAATATGCCAAATAAGCCAAATGCAAGAAACTGTTGCCACCCTCCATAAAAAAGCAATATGCGCACTAAAATTAAATTCCATCAAGTGAACCAGAATTTCATTGAAGCTATAGACATTACAAAAATTCACAACAAAAGAATTCGCAATCCAGTTCCATAGAGCTCCTGCAAAACGACAAGAAACAAAGATGTGGTCAATTGATTCCGAGTAAGAGTAATAGAGACTGCAAGCAGTAGGACCAATAAATCCTTTCGGGCGGCGAACGTCCATAACTGCTAGACGTCTGTATACAGCCCGCCAGACCACAATCGTGCGCCTCTCTGGGATATGGGCGGACCAGATCCAAGATCCCCATTTGACAGTAGGAAAAGATGGCCGTAGAAATGTGTATGTAGTCTTAGAAGAAACCGTCCCATCCATAGAGCGTGTCCACACTCTCTTATCGAAAGAATTCGGTGCAATCTGGCAACGAACAATATCTCGAACAATGTCCAAGTAAGCCTCCACAAATGACATAGTAAGATGCCATGTAATATCAAAAAAGAAATCCAAGATAGGATTCCGAAAGTTAGCCCGAAATTCTTGCGAAATCCCAATCCGATCTGCAATGGTGTGACCAAGTCAGTTATCCGTCCATAAATTAATCGAGGAGTGTGCCCCAGGAACCCATCTCAAAGTCAGAGATAGGGATTAATTCCTCCAGGATTTTGTCTAAAACCATCTCCTCCATCATCGACCAACAATATCATGCAAGTGGGTCCAATGATTCCCCTAATTCACTAGATGTGCAAGTGGGTGGCATCCTCTTCCATTCCTTAGCCAACCACCGACCCCCATCATCCTTCTTTTGGGGGGACTGCTATGGAGCAGCGTCCTGGTGGCCATGGGGGTGGTGTCCCCTTTCCACCACCTTCTATGCCCCTAGGAAGCAATACATTGCTGAGGGGTCTAGACCCCCATCCCTTGGGGGGGCTGGACGGTGGACAACGACACCATCCCAGGGGGTGGTGGCCCCTGGGTTCCTCATTCCAGTCAATCCTGTGTTCAGAAGGTGGTCCCAACTACAATTTTGGCAACTCCATATAATGGTCACAAATTTGCAGAGGCTTCTCATAATAATAAAATCAATACTATAGGTATCTTTGCTCAAATTGTTTCCAGTCCTGATACCACAGTACGTTGAACACTGGTAATCCTATATCTTATGCTAATGTGGTTAGTAATTTTCATAATTTTGCCTCGGAACCTGTTTTTTTAATAATTTGGGAGTACTGGTTGGAGGGGAGGGGATACATTTCTTAGAAATCGAAAGATACTGGGTTCGAACCCCGATCAACACCATTATAAAGGGTGAGTGATACCACTTAAGCTAGAAGCTAGTGGTATCTTTTTTTTTAATAAGTTGGGAGTAGTTGTTGGAGGGGAAGGGATAAATTTCAAATAAACTTGAAGATACAGGGTTCGAACCCTGGTCAACGCCCTTGCAAAGGGTGAGCAATACCACTTGAGCTATAAGCTGGTGGTTGCCTCGGAACCTGTTAAAAAGGGTGAATATTTTTCTGTTACTATTGATGAAATGTATTCTGGAATTCTCGTATGCTCTAATTGATCGGGTTATTCTGGGAAAGTGGAGTAAACCCTAGGATTTGATGCCTCTTCACAACCAAATGACGAAATTACAGAAAATTCAAGGGGACTGGAAATTAGTCCCCCTAGGAAAAGGGTATTTCTGTATTAAATCTCGACAGAAAATGATCGAAATCGGGCTACCGCACGTTCTTCTTGGATTTTTAATCCTAGGTCTATTTGTCTTACTCCATGGGTCCCTGACTTTAATCCTTATAAAATTAACTCGTCTGTTGCTAGTGTTTGAGTGCGGTTTTTTGAATTGAGTTTTGAATATAGGGATCCTCATGTTATTATGAATATTGCTAAGGCAGTGGGTAATTCGGTACAAATTGATTCTAAATCCCATAATGGCTCTCTGGGACACTTTGTCAGGGTCCTTGTGGAGGTCGACTTATCTAAACCCCTGCAAGATCATGTCAAGATCGAACGAGTCGGACACTGCTCGTTTGTTTCATTGGGTTATGAAAAACTCCCAGAATATTGTTCACATTGTTGTATTATAGGACATTCGATGGTTTCTTGTCGTAGGAATATGAATACTGTGCCACCTCAAGCTCGAATTAACCCCAAACGACCCCCCTCTATTCCTAGAGGTCATTCTCGGGTCCATAAAGAGTATTGACATGTTCATAAAGTTGTTGATAAGGGCAAAGAAATGCTGGTTTTGAAGTCTGATCAGCAGATTGTTGCCTCCCGTATGATTGTCCCTCACTCATCTGGTGTTTCTTTGGGTAATTCGTTTGCTGCTCTTGATGATGCCTGTGATTCTGACACTTTGCCTGATCATACTCTAGTTTCCACTGCAGCCAACTCGAGTATCGTTTTTTGAATAAGTTCGAGTAATATATATAAAAAATAAAAAAGAGAGTTTTCCTGATCACAGGCTGATCAGGTAACCAAGTATAAGCCTGGAAAAAGAAGTCCTAAAACCAAATTAAATGAATGGTCACAAGCCGACCAACTCGAGTATCGTTGATATTACTTCATTTTTAGATATTCGGAAATAGCCTCTCACTATTCAATATCACCTTGAAAAACCGATCCGTCATCTATGTTGTGCCATGCGTGACAAATCTCTTGACGCTGCCAAATATAGATTAGTGACTAACATTGAGCGGGGTTCTTTACCTCCTCTTCATAAGTTTAAGGTTTCGACTGATTCTGATTGTCACCAAACTTTCACTATGTCAGTCAACAAGAAATGGGGGGACTACGTGAATGACGACTCGGTGCCTCCGAGTTACACAGAATAATGTTATGGACGCGTCTCTAAGGATAATATATCGCTTCTCCTCCACGAATTATTCACCCTGCCTCGTCTCAATGAATTGCTTTTTCTAGAACATTCGCGGGATTGGGAATATTGCTTCCTGCAATGTCCTTAGGGATTTTTGTCAACGTCAGAACCCTTCACTCATTTCTATTGCAGAACCTAAAGTTGACCTGTGTGTTATTTCGGATTCTTTCTGGTCATCCATGGGTTTACAGTTTGTTACTCAGAACTTTTGGACCTCTGGTAAATCGGATATCTTGATTTTTTGTCGCTCTGATGTTAATATTTTGCAGCATGTGTATTCTTCGGATCAGGGTATTGTTCTTCAGGTGGAACTGTCCAATATTTCTTTCCATATTGGTTTTATTCATGCGCATTATGATTATTTGGCTAGGCGACAGTTGTGGCAGGATTTGGTTGGTCTTGGCCTGGCTAATTTAATGGTGTTAGGTTATTTTAATGCCGTCTTGGGCAGCCACGAACGTCTTATCAGTAGCATTGTTTCTCAGGCTGCTTGTCAGGATTTTCGCAATTTTATGGATAATGGGGGATTTATTTCTATCCATACTTTGGGCAATTTTTTTACTTGGTGTTCGACCCGTTCCCCCCTGCGCCTAATCCAGGCTCGTTTGGATAGGGCTATGGCGACTCTTGGTTTTTCTTCTCTTTGGCATCGTGTGGAAGCTCTGGTTCTCCCTCGTATCTCTTCTGATCATCACCCCATTTTAGTTTATTGTTTTACTCAGCTGAGCAAAGGTCCTTCTCCATTTCATTTCCAAAGCATGTGGATGAGGCACCCGGACTTCTTTGAGTTGATTAGGTCTTCTTGGGAGGCTCCTGGCACGTCTTCTAATCCCATTTTGCGGGTTATGTTTAAACTGAAGCGTCTTCGTGTTGCCCTCAAAATTTGGAATAGAGATATTTTTGGTGATGTGAATCGATCGATGGAACTTCAGCTTCAGAGGGTTCAGATTATGTAGTTGGTTATTGAGAATTTGGGTTATTCGGGAGATCGTCATCAGGAAGAGTTGGACACCCAAAAATCCCTCCTCCAGACGCTCGCTATGCAGGCTGACTTTCTTCGGCAGAAGTCTAAAGTCTCTTGGCTTAAGGATGGAGACAGGAATACTGCTTTCTTTCATCATCAATGCCACATGCGTTCTCGTAGAGTAGGCATTCATAGCTTACGCATTCAGGATGATATCTCTCATGATCCTGTTGCTATTGGTTCCCATATTGTTGACTATTACAAGGATCTCTTTGCGGCAACCACCATGGGTTATGTCAATTATACTTGGCTGGATCGGCTTATCTCTTTGATGGTTTCAGACCAGGACAATCACATCTTAATTTCGCCTCCTTTCGGCCTTGAAATCCATATGGCTGTCTTCAATTTGGGTGCAGATAGTCCCCCAGACACGCGTATCCTTCGAAGCCGGAGGCATGAGGACGCGGACAATTTCCCGGATCAGATCCAAGTAAACCTCAACAAATGAGAAGGTTACCAATTCTATCTGCAATGGCGTAACCCAGCCAGTTGTCAAGCCAAAATAAGACCTCAAAATTACACCCCGGGATCCAACGAGAGTCATCCAAGAAACCCGTGATGCAAGGCCTAATCCCGATCCAAATGGAAGAAGGGATGAATGAGCTTCGGGGAGAACCATCCGCAGTGAAATAATGTTTTCTGAGAGTTGTGTAAATCACAGAATCCGAATTCATAACCTTCCAGGCCAGCTTCACGAAACACATTATTAACGACCAAAATAGAGCGGATGCCCAGTCCCGCTTCGGCCCGAGGCATACAACATCGACTCCAATTAACCACCATTGAAATTTGTTATTTTCTAAAGATTTACGTGGGCCCAAATTATATATATATATATTTTTGAATAAATTCGAATATATATTAAAAATGAAAAAGAGTATTCCTGATCACAGGCTGATCAGGTAACCAAAAGAAAGCCTGGAAATAATGTCAAAAACCCAAACGAAATGGTCACAAGCCGAAATGGCTGAAAGGTTGGGGCCTCGTTAAAACCTTCCAAGGTAAAACCCACCCTTGTGAGAAAAATCCTTGGAAGGAAAAAGAGTACCCCCTAGGAAAAGTGGGCGCCTAAAATGGGAAAAGAAACCAGAAGCAGTGGCGCACTATGTAACAAACCTATAGTTGGATTGGCCAACATAATCATCAGTGAGGTAGTGGAGGAGCTCTGTGGGCGGGACGCCCCACCATGTGCCGCATTCCATCTTCTTGCTCAGCATGTCCGCAACCCGATTACCTTCCCGAAAAATGTGAGATACTGGTCTCAGGTTTGTTGCTCAAAGCTTCCGGGCAAATGGACGCCCGAATATTTGGGTCCTATGCGATGCGAGTATTTCTGTCCATAATCAGGTTTGGTCTTCTTCTCAGTGTATTATTTTGCAAGTTCAAACTGGCTCTATGGATTTTCATGTTGGTTTTGCTCATGGCTTGTGTGATCATGTTGCTCGTCGTGCCCTTTGGTTGGATGTGAGGAATTTGGGTCTTACTGATCTGCTGTTTATTGGGGATTTCAATGTTGTGTTGGGACATCATGAGCGTTCTGGCAGTAGTACCTTATCCCAGGCTTCTTGTCAGGACTTCAGGGACTTCTTGGAGGATGTAGGTTTATTTGCGGTGCCGACTACGGGGAATTCATTTACTTGGTGCTCCCCCCGAAGGCCTCTATCTCTCCTTCAGGCTAAGTTGGATCGAGCCCTAGCAACCGGTCAATTCTTCTCTTTTTGGCAAGTTGTTAAGGGTTTAGTTCTTCCTCGCATTGGCTCCGATCACCACCCTATTTTTGTCTCTTGTTCTAATCCCACTATCAGGGGTCCGTCTCCTTTTCGTTTTCAATGCATGTGGATTCATCACGACTCTTTCTGGAATATTGTGACTACCTCTTGGGCGATCCCGTGCGCATCGCCTAATCCATTGCAACGCATCATGTGGAAACTCAAGAGATTGCGACATACGATTAAGGTTTGGAATAAGGAAGTTTTTGGGGATGTGAATCGTCAGGTGGATTATCAGATGGAAAGGGTTCGTCAGATTCAGGCAGATATTGAATCCGACAGTTTCATCGAGGCTCGCAGGGATATGGAGTTGGAGGCACAGTCGGCGCTGTCTCGCACGTTGCTCATGCAGTCAGAATTCCTTCAGCAGAAATCACGATCGGATTGGTTAAAGGATGGAGATCGTAACACAACTTTTTTCCATCGTCGCTGTCAGATTCGCAATGGGCGCTCACGGATACAAGGTTTGATGGTTGATGGTAGTTATACAGAGGACCCGGTGGCTCTTGGGAATCACATTATCTCCTTCTATACGGACCTCTTCGCGGACACGGGGCAAACCACTTCGAACTACACTCTGGTCAATCATCTTATTTCTCCAATAGTTGGCATGGTTGATAATGCCCTTTTGACGACTATTCCTTCAGAATCTGAAGTGAAAGAGGCGGCATTTGATATGGGTATGGACAGTGCCGCAGGCCCAGACGGTTTCAGTGGGAGATTTTATCATCATTTTTGGGATATCATTTCTGAGGAGGTGGTGGCCGCCATCCGACATTTTTTCATCACGGCTTCCTTCCCGGCGGGTCTGAATGCCAGTTTTATGGCACTCATCCCAAAAACCAAGGAAACTAATGCGGTGGAAGACTTTAGACCGATCGTGATGAGCAATTTCCTTTTTAAGATTATTACCAAGATTCTGGCAACGCGGCTGGGCTCGATCATCTCTTCTTACTTGTCGCCACCCAGTTTGGCTTTATCCAGCAGCGAGATCCATGATCGTATTGCGTTGGTCTCGAAGGGGTTCAATATTTTACAGGGTCGTAATGATGTCAATATGATTTTAAAGATTGACATCCGGAAGGCATTTGATACTGATTAATCGGGGCTTCTTGTTTCACGTGTTACGCCGCTTTGGTTTCTCGAAGTGTTCATTCATGGATTGAGATCATCCTTGATCTTCCGATTCTGCTTTGAATGGGTCGCAAATGGGTTATTTCTCTTGCTTTCGAGGGGTTCGACAGGGGGATCTGTTATCTCCTCTGCTATTTTGCATCGCGGAGGACGTTCTGAGTAGATTGGTCGAGGACGCGGTCAACGGGAATCTACTTCAGCCTTTTCGGGCGCCTAATCAGGTGGTTTTCCCCTCTCATCCATTATGTATGCAGATGACATTGTGATTATGTGTGGGGCATCCTCGAGCAGTGCACGTGCCATTATTCAGATACTTAACCTCTATGCAGACATGTCGGGTCAGATTTTCAATCCTAATAAATCTAAAGTTTTTTTTGGAGGCCGGGTTTCCAATCATGTGCGAGGTCGTATTCAGACGATTACTGGGATGCAAGTGGCCAGCCTTCAATCCATTTTCGACAAGATTATTTTCAAGTTCAGAAGGTGGAAAGGTTCTGCTCTGTCTATTGCTGGCCGCATTTGTTTGGTGAATTCGGTGATTACCAGCTCCTTTGTGCACACGATGATGGTATACAGGTGGCCCAGAACTTTGTTACAACAAATGGAAAAGGCAATGCGTAATTTCATCTGGACTGGCGATGTGAACTAGAAAGGATCTGTGGTGGTTAACTGGAGCCGTTGTTGCATGCCGCGGGCGGAAGGCGGTTTGGGAGTACGGTCTATTGTGGTCGCCAACAATGCTTTCCTTATGAAGTTGGGATGGAAGATTATGACTTCAAACTCTTTGGTTTACAACATCCTCCGTAGGCGTTTCTTGGCTTCTGATGGATCTCCACGCCGTTCTTTCATCCCCTCTTCCATCTGGAGAGGGATTCGGCCTGGGATCTCGGGTTTCTTGGAGGACTGTCGTTGGATTCCAGGATGCAATTCCGGAGTTCGATTCTGGCTAGATAATTGGTTGGGTTACATCATTGCTGATAGGATTGGGATTCCTAAGGAGTACAGGCACTTATTTCGACATCGCATCTCGGATTACTTTTATGACGGGACATGGCACTTTACTTTCTCATTCATTGAGGCTTATTTGGATATGGTCCGAGATATTGTTAGAGTCCCCATTGCTCCAGCATCGTCGGATACACGGGTGTGGCTTCACTCTGATAATGGTTGTATCACTTCGAAATCTGCCTACACATTTCTGCGTCCTCGTGCCCCAACGGTTCATTAGGGTTCCTGGATTTGGTCTCCTCACATTCCGGAAAGACGTTCGATTGTGGCTTGGCGGGCTATCCACAATCGTCTTGCGGTTTTAGACGTGATGCGTTCGCGTGGCTCCTTCACAGGACCCTCGGTTTGCGGTCTTTGTTGTGCTAACAATGAATCTGTTGATCATTTATTTGTCTCTTGTGGTTTTGCAGAGGCCCTATGGCAGTGGATTTTTGATGCCTTTAATATCAATTACTTTAGGGCTTATAGCTTTAATGAATTTCTGGTGCGTTTGATGCGTTTTCATTTCAGTGACCAGGTGGGCTTTCTTTGGCGCACGGCTGTTCTTTCTAGTATTTGGCTCATCTGGGAAATCAGAAATGACTTGACCTTCAACAACAAGACTTGGACGCTGGAGGCGGCCATCCTACGCCTTCGTGTCCTAATTCTGGAGTCATCTTCCTTGGACCGAGGTTGCATGCAAAATGATCAACAGGACCTCTTCATTCTCCGAATGTTGATCAATTTGTAGGGGGTTTTCGAGAGCACTGGCAATCTCCGGGATGGTATTGGGATCCCAGTATTCCAAACTAAGCTGAAAGATACGGACCCAAACACTAGCCATAGAAGTTTGCACCTTGTAAGTGTTAAAGTCCGGCACCCATGGAGATAGGCGAATAGTCCCCGGGTTAAGCGTCCAACTTGTTCGTTGTTGAGCATGGGATCGATCCTGCGCATTAAAAAACTTGACACAAAAGAATCCCTTTCCCAAGGGAATTAATTTCCAATCATTTTTAATCTCCCATAGATCCGATAGGCATTTACGCAAAAGCATAGTCGCCCATAGCTTGTTCCCTTTTCCCAGAATGACCCTTCCAATTAAAGAGTAAGAAAATTCCGCGAGGCGTTGTTGGTAAACATTTTCATCAATAGTAACAGAGTAGTAATCTCCCCTTCTGACTGGCTTAAGGATAGAATGACAATTACCAGAAGCCATTTGGGAAAATGTGGTGAAATTACCTTTGGGCCTTGCATATTTGAATCCATATGATGGGTACCTGTAACGGTTTTAACAAAAGTGTTTCCAAAGTTGGATTGAGCATTGGGAATATGAGCCGAATGTCGCAGGTTCGTTTCATAGTTGGATGTTGTTGACGGACATATTCTAGCAATCCGTTGCGCGTATGTGGGATCATGAATAGGATGTGGGTCTGTGGACGAGGGTTCCATGCGGACGGTGGACAGCAGCCCAGGGGTCATCACTCCCCTGGGGGGGCAGCCTTGGAGGAGGAGGGTGCCACCGGCCCCCATAAGACAGTGGAGGGGGGGCAAGCCTCCCCATGGGGGGAAAGGAGGGCGCCCCCACAATATGGTCGTTAGACTTGAAGTGGGGGGGGGTCGCCCCCTGTTCCGCCCTCCCATGCAAGTGAGCAACAACAGTCAGCAAAGTAGGGGTGTGGAGGTACTGTTCCGGTGGGACAAGTCCAGCGGGGACGTGCTCAGCACCAGGGCGAGCTGGACGGACGGCGACATAGAAGAAGCAGGCGACGGACCAGAACTTGCTATTAGCGTTGACGACACGACTGAGGGTTTGTTTGAGGGAATAAAATTCCATGGGATGCCATAACTAGAGAAAGCTTGATCGAACCCGCTGCCGGCGGGTAATCAAGTCACGCGAAGTCACGTCTGCCAGCCGGACGTGGACGCGGTGGAGTCAAGACGATATGCAGGTGATGCCTGGAACTTGCCGACGGTGGGTAGGGTGACGTGGTATGAAGATTCCACAGGTGCAACGTGCGACTGGATGAACCAACGGGAAGATAGTTCGAAGTGAGCTCATAAAACGTCTCCGACGATGCCATGGGGAGAGACAGCCGGCAAAAATTACCGGCGACTATGAGCGGTACGTGCGTTTGGTAGGGATGAGAGAGAAGAGAGCATGAGCCCTAGAGAGAGAAAAAATCTAGCTAAAAGAAAAAAGAAACATGTCAGTTGGTGTGAATGTCCACCCTTTCAAGCCCTTGAATTAACGCTATTGAAGTTCAAGTTTAAGTTTGGAGAAGATCAAACTGAAGAGTTCAACTCCAAATTCTCAAATTCTGAATATTTTGTTCTTGAAGAAAGGAATCAGAGGAGAAATAGAAATTGTAACCTTTATTTTTATTTTGATTCATATATATTTAATTTGTACACTTTTTCTTGTTTGTTTATTCCCAGACAATACAAAACTTGTGTTACAACGGGTACTCTGCCTTTTGGTCTTAACTTGAGTTACATGTTGTTAATTCCCAAGACTAAAGATGCTAGTGCCATTGAGAATTTCAGACTAATTGTCATGAGTAATTTCTCTTTAAGGTTATTACTAAGATCTTGGCTACCCGTTTTGGTGTTATTATTAGCAAGATCTTTTCTCCTACTCAGTTTGAGTTCATTCCTAGTAGACATATTCACAATATGCTCCTAAATATTTGGTCTTCTCTCACCGTTTCTTCCTCCTTCACGACTGCTGGTAATTAGTGTTTATTGATCATCGGACTCCATCTGCATGGCCACGCCGGACCTTCATGGTTTGACGTTGAATTTTATTCACCCCTCTGCACGCCCTTAGGCCGCCTCTCCTCACGTGATCTCGTCTTCTACGAGGGTTGCTTCCCAGTTTCAAGAACCGCCCGGCGAGATGGCTTCAGTGGTTAATGGTGGTTCTTCGTTCACGTCTACTTCTCAAGGCTACAATTGGATCCCATGGAATTTCGCCCCTCATAAGAAGTCTCCACCCTTGAACTCCACCCTTGTTGATCGCACTTCCGCAGGTCTTGTCCCGAGGGAGTTATACATGCAGGTTTCATCTGACACTGGTGTAAGATTGCATGCCTCGTTGATTCTGGTATTAGGGGGTCGCTACCCCTCCCACCTTCGTACACGCCGATAATGGGGGCCATCCTCCCTTAACCTACACTCTAGGGGGACGGCTCCCTCCTATGCAACCATAGCCCCCAAGGGTGATGACCCCTGGGCTCCTTCCCCTGGCCTCTTCCAACATGTGGCCCCAATCCTCTGGCCTCCACTCATGGCACTCCTCAACTACGTTACTATACCTCTGTTAACCCATTGTTGAAGAATGCCAATCCCATTGGTGTTGGGGATTCTCAGTTCTTGGCCACTACGTCCAACTTCCACCTAAATTTGGCTAATTGTCATACTCCGATGACTAGTGGTAATGATTCTAATGTCGATTCCTCCCAAGCACAGGCCCTAGGTAACTCTAAAACCTACTCTCATGTGGTTAATGGTTTATCTTATGCTATCCTAGAACCTATTAAAAAAGGTGAATATTACTCGATTACGATTGATGAAAACCTCTATAAGCAAAGTATTTCTGAATTTGCTTTTTCTCTGATCGGTTGTATTACTATGGGAAAAGGGAATAAACCCTGGGCTATTTTGCCTCTTCAAAAACGTCTCTCTAACTTATGGGGTATTAAAACTAATTGGAAGATAATCCCCTTGGGTAAGGGTTATTTCTGTATCAAGTTTGATAATATGCAGGATCGTTCTCGGGCTCAAACTCGGGTATCTTGGTCCCTTAATCCGGGCAATATCAGACTATCTCCGTGGGTGCCAAATTTTAATCCCTACAAAGTCACGACTTCGATAGCTAGTGTTTGGGTTCGGATATTTGAGCTCAACCTTGAATATTGGAAACCTCACTTCATTTTGGGAATTGCTAAGGCCGTTGGTAATCCTTTACAGATTGACAGGAGGTCTTTGGATGGTTCTTTGGGTCACTTTGTCCGGGTGTTGGTGGAAGTTGATCTTGCTAAGCCTTTGTAAGATTATATTATGTTGGAACGTATGGGTCACTGTTCTTTTCTGTCGATTAGCTATGAAAGACTCCTGGATTTCTGTCCCAACTGTGGTATCATGGGACCTACGACACTGTCATGTCGCCGAATGGGTAAGACAACTAAGCATAATGAGGCTCCTGGACATCCTACATCTCAACGGGGACACTCAAAGGAGCGCAAAGCTTATCGTCCTATGTAGAAACCAAAAAGTAAAGGCAAAACCGTGGTTAAATCAATGGATGATGCGGTTTCTCTCGGTCCTCAGCCATCAGTCTCTCTCCCTATGGTTTTGGTGACGGATGTACACAGTGTTCGGCCTCCTCTAACATTCATTTGGGTAATTTGTTTGTCGCTCTAGCTGAGACAGATGATTTGGATCTATCGTGCATGGCAACCTTCGGATGTTTCTATTTCTGCCCTGGAGGATTCATTACCTTTGCTTGGTTACTCTGCCACCTCAATCTGGGGTCCGTAAGCCTATAAATGCCTTTCAATATCCTTTGGAGAAAACTATCCGACTCCTCAGTACGGCCATGCACGATAGATCCTTGGATTCAGATAGACAACACTTGCAGAAAGATATTGATCAGGGTCCCACACCTCCCATTCATCAGGTCACCATTATTCTGGATTCTAATGGAGCTAAGAACCTTAACATTGCAGCAAATAAACAATGGGTTGATTATGATGAGGAGGAATCGACACACGCTCCTAAGCCTCATAAACCTACTTTGGACATGGGACCTATGAGTTCGCAGACTTCTTCTGATGCGTCTACTCCTATGTCATCAACACGGCCCTCTACAATTGAAGTTATCTTATGAATCGTTTGTTCTGAAATATCAGAGGGATAGGGAATGTTGCTTCTTGTAATGTTCTCAAGGCCTTCTGCCAACGACATAACCCATCCTTGGTCGCCATTTCGAACCCAAGGTGGAGCTGGATGTTATTCATGATTCTTATTGGATCAGTCTGGGGTTGCACTTTGTGGTTCAGAATTTCCGTTCTAATGGGAAATTGGATATTTGGATTTTTCGCCGCACGGATGTCACTATTTTGCAGCATATTCTCATCTCTGATCAGTGTATTATTCTTCGGGTTCAGTATGATAGTATCACTTTTCACGTGGGGTTTGTGCATGCCCTTTTTAATCATGTGGATCGTCACTATCTCTGGAATAATATTATTGGTTTGGGTCTTGATGACTTGGTTTTGATGGGAGACTTTAATGCTATTTTGGGTAATCATGGAAAAAAGGTCGGGGATTGCTTCTCTTGCATCTTGTCAGGACTTTCACAATTTTATGGACAGTGCGAGATTGGCGTCCATCCCAACCATGGGCCACTTTTTTACATGGTGTGCTACTAGGGGTCAGCATAATCTCATTCAGACTAGATTGGATCGTTCCTTGGCTACCTCTAATTTTCTCTCTCATTGGCACAAGGTGGATAACTATGTTCTCCCGCGTATTTGCTATGATCACCATCCCCTTTTGCTTTCATGCTTGACTCAACTTATGCGAGGCCCGGGGCCATTTCGGTTTCAGCGTATGTGGATTAAACATCCGGGCTTTCAGCAGACAGTTGCTTCCTGTTGGAATATTCCTATTGTGGGCTCTAATCCCATGATTAAATTAATTTGTAAACTTAAGCGATTGCATCCAGTGCTTCGTACTTGGAATAGGGAGGTTTTCGGTGATGTTAATTGGGCAGTGGATGATGAGACAAAGAATTATTGTGGTTCGGGAGTGAGGTAATCCCTCTACCCTAGTGTGTGTGATTTCACCATCATTTGTGTGAAGGTCATCTTCGCTGCGTCTTCTTCATCGCTTTCGGTGACTCCATGATGGAGTTACTTGGGCTCGCGTCCAATTTCAGGCCATATCAACGGCCATCGTCCACCACAGCACCTACGATCCCCTCCTCAGCAGCAATCCACTCGCAACCCCATCATACAGGTTACGTCGTTGAAGGGGCTCCATGGGCTTCTTCTTCTTCGCCGATGACTGTTTCTCTTTTGACAGCCCAGGTTGCAGAGTACGGAGTCCCCACGTCCGTCGTCCACACGCATGTGCCTACAACCCCAGCCCATGTACATGCCCTCGAGAACATCATCCCGCCGGACAACAGCCTGTGCAGGCCTGTGTTGCAGGTTTCTGGTGCCGCTGACGTTTCTCCATCTAGGCAGCACCATGCCCTCGCGCAGCAGAGCCCCGGTAATCCACACGCTCTGGGTCAAACATCCTTCTATGGCGTCACGTGGAATTTCCTTTCGCCCAAGACATCGGCGCCTCGCGATCAGGGTGTCTCTTCCTCCACCTATCCGCCGACGATCACCAGGAAGAGCCGAGGGGGGTGGGCACCCCCATCACATGATGCATCAACGTTCTTTACCCTCATGGCTGCCCTTAACCATGGGAGGGCCGGCCCCTCCAAGTGTTCCTTTAGGGGGCCGGTGACCACTTCTTCTTTTACAGTGATCCCCTCCTAGGGGAGTGATGACCCCTGGGCCACAGTCTCCCATCCTCAGGGTATTCCTCCTGCATGCCCACCCTCCGGTTCACAGCCATCTTCAGAGCACATGAATTCTCCCCACATCGCTGGAATATCTCCGCCAATGGCATCCAATTATGAAACGAACTTGCGACTTTCGGCTCATTATCCCAGTGATCAATCCAATTTTGGAAACTCTTTTGCTAAAATTGTTGCAGGTACCCAGCATACGAATTCCAATCCTTGGGCACCAGGTAACTTCACATCATTCTCCCAAATGGTTTCAGGTAAATCCCACTCTATCCCTAAACCGGTTAGAAAGGGAGATTACTATTCCGTGACGATCGATGACAACGTATACCAACAACGCCTTGCGGAATTTTCATATTCTTTAATTGGAAGAGTTATTTTGGGAAAAGGTAACAAACCATGGGCGACAATGCTTTTGCATAAGCGCCTATCCGATTTATGGGGTATTAAAAATGAATGGAAATTAATTCTCTTGGGCAAGGGATTTTTTTGTGTCAAGTTGTTTAATGCGCAGGACCAATCTCGAGCTCAACAACGTACCAACTGGGCGCTCAACCTGGGAACTATCTGTCTATCTCCGTGGGTGCCAGATTTCAACCCCTACAAAGTGCAGTCCTCTGTGGCTAGCATTTGGGTACATATCTTTGAGCTCAGTTTGGAATATTGGGACCCCAATACCATACTGGGGATTGCCAGTGCTCTCGGAAACCCCCTACAAATTGATCAGCGGTCACTCGATGGTTCTTTCGGTCATTTTGTTTGGGTGTTGGTAGATCTCGATCTCTCTAAGCCGTTGGAGGACCATATCATGGTTGAACGTACTGGCAAGTGTTCATTTGTCTCAGTGACTTATGAGAAACTCCCTGAGTTTTGTTCGAGCTGTACAGTTACGGGACAGTCGACAACTTCTTGCATACTTAACAATGCGGGTAATCCAACTACGGACAGGCATGCATCTCTTGCCCAGGGATGCTCACGGGGGTCTGCTACTCGCCATAATTCAGCGCAGCGAGGGTGTTCCAGGTTTCATAAAGTTTACCGTCCTGTGCAGCAGGATAAGGGCAAGGCCGTTGATGACTCAATGGGAAATATGGGTTCGGCTATGCGAGCAGGATCCCCTCGCGCAATAGTTACTTGCTCTACGGACATCCATCTTGGCAACACCTTTGAGGCTCTTGGCTCAGACTCCCAGGATCAGCAATCCGCAGATTACCATGCCGACTATCCAGCGAGGGATCCATCTCCCAAGGCCAGTACAACCAATACGGGCACGGTCTCCAACATTATGCCTCTTATTGTTCAATATCCTTTGGGGAAGCCTATTCGTGCTTTGAGCCGTGCTTTTCGGGATAGCTCCTTGGATTCGGCTAAAGATAGAATTCTCCGAAAGGTTACGTCGGGGCCATCCCCACCTGTTCATGACATCACTATCAAACCGGAGCGCCCAGAACCACACGAGATGAACTTTGCAGCTTCCAAGAGATGGGCAGATTATGCAGATGAAGTGGGTTATTCTCAATCGTCAGACTCCACTACGCACCACACGCCTGTTTTTACCGTGCAATCATCACGGGCGCCACTCCCCCCACCGTCTCAATGAATTGCATCTTCTGGAACATCTGGGGGATCAGGAACGTTGCATCTCGTAATGTTCTTAAGGCTTTATGTCAAAAGCATAAACTTTCTATATTGGCTATCTGTGAGCCCAAGGTTGACATTTCGACAATTTTTGATTCTTATTGGCATAGCTTGGGTTTGACTTTCGTGACTCAAAACTTTCGGGATAATGGCCGGGCAGATATTTGGGTTTTTCGCGATTCCACTATCTTAATACTTAATCAGGTCTGGTCTTCTAACCAATGTATTGTGTTGCAAGTTCAATTTGGCTCTTTGGTTTTCATGTTGCTTTTGCTCATGGTTTATGTGATTACATTGCACGACGTGCGCTTTGGTTGGATTTGGGAAATTTGGGTCTTACTGATCTGTTGATTGTTGGGAATTTTAACGCGGTCTTGGGACATCATGAGCGCTCGCGCAATGATACTCTTTCCCAAGCCTCTTGTCAGGATTTCAGGGACTTCATGGAGGATGCTGGTTTGTTTGCGGTGCCGACTACAGGGAATTCATTTACTTGGTGCTCCCCCCGCAGGCTTCTATCTTTACTTCAGGCTAAGTTGGACCGAGTTCTTGTCAGTTGCCAATTTTTCTCTTTTTGGCAAGCTGTCAAGGGCTTAGTTCTTCCACGTATTGGATCCGATCACCACCCCATTTTGGTTTCTTCTTCTTCTTCACTTAACAGGGGGCCGGTTCCATTCCGCTTTCAGCATATGTGGGTGCATCATCATTCATTCCGGGATTTGGTTACCACTTCTTGGGTTTCTCCATGCGACACGCCCAACCCCTTGCTGCGTGTCATGGGGAAGCTCAAACGGTTGCGACAGGTTATCAAAGAATGGAATAGAGAAGTGTTTGGGGACGTTAACTGTAGGGTGGAATCCCAGATGGAGCAAGTTCATCAGATTCAGGCAGACATTGAGATTTTGGGTTATTCGTTGCTCTCCGGGATAAGGATTGGACGCCCAACTGAGGCTCTCTCAGACGCTGCAATTATAATCCAAATTCCTTAAGCAAAAGGCCCGTTCTGCGTGGCTTAAGGACGGGGATCGTAATACGACATTTTTTCATCGGCGTACCCAGATTCGTACGGGGCGCACGGGGATCCAGGGGCTTATGGTGGATGACAGCGACACGGATGATACAGTAGTCCTTGGGAATCATATCATATCTTACTATAAGGAGCTCTTTGCGGACACGGGGATTCCGCTTCGGATTACTCTTTAATTGACCAGGTCATTTCGCCAAGGGTGGGGGCGCAAGACAATGCTAGCCTTACAGCCATTCCCTCGGATTTAGAGATTAAGGAGGCGGTTTTTGATATGGATTCAGACATTCTTCGGGGCTGAACGGGTTTAATGGGATTTTCTATCGCCATTTCTGGGATGTTATCTCGGTGGAGGTGATTGTTGATGTTCGATTTTTCTTCAGTAATTCATCACTACCTCTGGGTTTGAACGCCAGCTTTATGGTCCTCATCCCAAAGACTAAGGATGCTAATGTCATTGAAAACTTTCGCCCTATTGTTATGAGCAATTTTTTGTTTAAAATCATCACGAAAATATTTGCTGCAAGTTTGGGCTTGTTTATTGCTGCCTATTTATCTCTGACGCAATTTGTGTTTATCCCGGGAAGGCAGATTCACGATTGTATCGCCATGGTCTCTGAAGGGTTCAACGTCTTGCAGGGCTGCACAGATTCGAATATGATCTTGAAAGTGGATATCCGAAAGGCGTTTGACACACTGAAGTGGGATTTCTTACTTCATGTCTTGCGCTGCTTTGGTTTCCCAGAGGTTTTTGTCCGTTGGGTTGATGTTGTTCTTCGATCGTCCAGGATATCAGTGTTGTTAAATGGGACGCCAGTAGGTTACTTTCCCTGTTTTCGAGGAGTCAGACAAGGTGATCCTTTATCCCCATTATTGTTTTGCATTGCGGAAGAAGTCCTAAGTCGGTTTATTGAAGTGGTGGTGGAACAGTCTCGCTTATCTCCGTTCACAGCGCCCAGGGGTATTACATTTCCACCACGCCTGTTTTTACCATGCGATCGTCACGGGCGCCACCCCCCCACCGTCTCAATGAATTGCATCTTCTGGAACATCCGAGGGATTTGGAATGTTGCATCTCGCAATGTTCTTAAGGCTTTATGTCAAAAGCATAAACCTTCAATTTTGGGTATTTGTGAACCTAAGGTGGACATTTCATCCATTTCTGATTTTTATTGGAGTAGCTTGGGGCTCCGGTTCGTTGCTCAAAGCTTCAGGGCGAATGGGCGCCCAGATATTTAGGTCCTTTGTGACGCCAACATTTTAATACATAACCGGGTATGGTCTTCTTCTCAATGTCTGATTCTGCAAATTCAATTCGGGTCTATGATTTTCCATGTTGGTTTTGCTCATGGTTTGTGTGATCATGTTGCTCGTCGTGCTCTTTGGTCGGACTTGAGGAATTTGGGTCTTACGAATCTGCTACTTATTGGAGATTTCAATGCGGTGTTGGGACATCATGAGCGCTCTGGGACTAGTGTTTTATCCCAAGCTTATTGTAAGGACTTCAGGGATTTCTTGGAGGATGCTGGTCTATTTGTTGTTTCGACTAGGGGAATTCATTTACTTGGTGCTCCCCCCAAAGGCCTCTATCTCTACTACGCGTCATGTGGAAGCTCAAGAGGATGCGCGTCATGTGGAAGCTCAAGAGGATGCGCGTCGCCCAACCCTCTGCTATGCGTCATGTGGAAGCTCAAGAGGTTGAGACAGACGATTAAGGTTTGGAATAAGGAAGTATTCGGAGATGTTCATTGTCAGGTGGATTATCAGATATAAAAGGTCCGTCAGTTCAAGCTGATATTGAATCCGAGGGCTTCACGGAGGCCCTTAGGGAATTGGAATTTGAGGCGCAGACTGCATTCTCTCGTACGTTGCAAATGCAGTCCGAGTTTCTTCAGTAGAGATCACGTTCAGCTTGGTTAAAGGATGGGGACCGCAACACGACGTTTTTCCACCGTCACTGCCAGATTCGAAGTGGGCGATCCAGGATTCATGGTCTGATGGTCGATGACAACTACACAGAGGATCCAGTTGCTCTTGGGAATCATATTATTTCACTCTATACGGATCTTTTCGCAGACACGGGGCATACCAGTTCAGATTGCACTTTGGTCGACCAGCTTATCTCCCCTACAGTAAGCACGGTTGACAATGCATTTCTGACAACTATACCTACATAGTCCGAGGTGAAAGAAGCGGTGTTTGATATGGGTTTAGACACTGCACCGGGTCCGGACGGTTTCAGTGGAAGATTTTATCATCATTTTTGGGATCTAGTTTCAGACGAGGTGGTCGCTGCCATTAGATATTTCTTTGTCACGGCTTCCTTTCCGGCGGGTTTGAACGCCAGTTTCATGGCTCTCATCCCCAAGACCAAGGAAGCTAATGTGGTGGAGGACTTTAGGCCGATTGTCATGAGCAACTTTCTCTTCAAGATCATTACCAAGATTCTGGCGACGCGTTTGGGCGCAATCATCTCTTCATACTTGTCGCCTTCTCAATTTGGTTTTATCCCGGGCAGGCAGATTCATGACTGTATCGCTTTGGTTTCGGAGTGTTTCAATATTTTGCAGGGACAGAGCGATGCCAATATGATTCTAAAGATTGATATCCGAAAGGCCTTTCATACGGTTAATTGGGGTTTTCTGTTACACGTGTTACGTCGCTTTGGTTTCTCTGAAGTGTTCATTCATTGGATTTAGATTATCCTTCAATCTTCTGAATCTCGGTCCTTCTCAATGGGTCACCTGTGGGTTATTTCTCTTGCTTCAGAGGGGTTCGACAGGGGGATCTGTTATCTCCTCCGCTCTTTTACATTGCGGAAGACGTATTGAGTAGATTCTTTGGGGAGGCGATTAACAGGAATCAACTTCAACCTTTCTGGGCGCCCAATCAGGTGGTCTTCCCCTTGTCGATCATGTATGCAGATGATATTGTGATTATGAGTGGGGCCTCCACGAGCAATGCACGTACTATTATCCAAATGCTTAACCTCTACGCGGATATTTCGGGCCAGGTTTTCAATCCTAACAAATCTAAAGTTTATTTTGGTCGACAGGTTTCTAATTATGTGCGCGGGCGTATTCAAACGATCACTAGGATTCACATTGGCGCTTCCCCTACGGTTTATCTGGGCGCCCCCATCTTCAAGGGTGCGCCCAAAGTGGCGGATCTACAACCGGTTTTCGACAAGATTATTCTCAAGTTTAGAAGGTGGAAAGGGACTGCTTTGTCTATTGTTGGCCGTGTTTGTTTGGTAAATTCGGTGATCACCAGCTCCTTTGTGCATACGATGATGGTGTGCAAATGGCCCAGAACTTTGTTGCGGCAAATGGAAAAGGCCATGCGTAATTTCATCTGGACTGGGAATGTGAACTCTAAGGGATTAGTGGTAGTTAATTGGAGGCGCTGTTGCACGCCCCGGGCAGAGGGGGGTCTAGGCGTCCGCTCAATCGATGTGGCCAATAATGCTTTCCTTATGATGATGGGTTGGAAGACTATGACTTCAAACTCTTTGGTTTTAGACATTCTCCAAAAGCGCTTTTTGGCCAATGATGGTTCCCCACGCCGGTCGTACATCCCCTCCTCCATTTGGAGAGGGATTCGGCCTAGGATATTAGGTTTCTTGGACGACTACCATTGGGTCCTCGGATACAATTTCGGCGTCCTATTCTGGCTTGACAACTGGCTGGGCTACTCCATCGCAGACAGGATTGGGATCCCGCAGGAGTACAGGTACTTATTCCGACATCACATCTCCGACTACTTCTACGACGGGACCTGGCACTTCACGCTCTCGTTCGTTGAGGTTTATTTGGATATGGTCGTAGATACTGTTAGAATCCCCATCGCCCCAGCATTGTCAGATCCCCGGGCCTGGATCCATTCTGATGATGGGAGTATTACTTCGAAGACGGCTTATACGTTTATGTGTCATAATTCACCGGTGGTTCAATGGGGTTCCTGGATTTGGTCCCCTCACATTCCGGAAAGACGCTCGATTGTGGCTTGGCGGGCTATCCATAGTCGTCTGGCGGTCCTGGATATATTGCGTCTGCAGGGCTCCTTCACGGGCCCCTCGGTCTACGGTCTTTGTTGTGTTGACTCGGAATCTGTTGACCACTTGTTTGTTTCATGTGGTTTTGCAGGGGCTCTTTGGCGTTGGATCTTTGATGCTTTTAATGTCAATTACTTTCAGGCATATAGTTTCAATGAATTCCTGGTGCGTTTAATACGTTTTAATTTCAGTGAGCAGGTGGCCTTTCTCTGGAGAGTGGCAGTGTTATCCGGTATTTGGCTCAGCTGGGAAATCAGAAATGACTTGACTTTCAACGACAAGAACTGGACACTGGAGGCAGCCATCCTATGCCTTCGTGTTCTAATTCTTGGGTCATCTTCCTTGGACCGAGGTTGCATGCACAATGATCAACAAGACTTTTTCATTCTTCGTAGACTTCGGGTTCCTGGGCACCCACGACAGGCCCCGAAGATTGTGCAGGTTACATGGCAAAAGCCTTTGCCGGGATGGATTAAGGTTAACACTGACGGAAGCGCTACCGGGCGCCCGGTCGCCTAACAGCCTCCGGCGTTTTTCGTAACTGTAGGGGGTTCTTTCGGGGGTGCTTCGTGGAACGTTGTGGCTTGGGTTTCGCTTTTGAGGCGGAGCTAGCGGCGGCCATGCGTGCCATTCACTACGCTTCTTCGAAGGGGTGGAATCAACTCTGGCTAGAGTCGGACTCGGTCTATGTGGTGGAGTTGCTGCGGAAAAGATCAACAGGGGTGCCTTGGCGACATTTGAGTAGGTGGCAGTTCACCCTCCACCTTCTCTCTCAGATGAATTTCGTGGTCTCACACATCTTTAGAGAAAGCGACCGGGTCGCAGATATTCTTAGCAAGACATCGCACGAGGATACTTGGTGGGGGACGCCCCCAGTGGCTATTATCCCATCCCTCACTCAGGATTATGTTGGCCAATCTAACTATAGGTTTGCTAGTTAGTGTGTCTGCTACTTCTGCTCTGTTAATTGGGCGCACTTTCCTATGGGGGTACTCTTTTTCCTTCCAAGGGTTTTTCCCACAAGGGTGGGTTTTACCTTGGAAGGTTTTAACGAGTCCCCAACCATTCAGCCATCTGGTCGGCTTGTGACCATTCTCTTATCTACTTTGACTTTGCTTACAGGCTTTACTTTGGCTACCTGATCAACCTGTGATCGGGACATCTCTTTTTCATTTTTATATATATTATCGCATTTATTCAAAAAAAAAACATTTCCACCATCCATCTTATACGCGGATGATATTGTTATTATGTGTGGGACTTCTTCAACCAATGCCCGTGTTCTTCTTCAGATTCTCATTCTTTATGCAGATATCTCGGGTCAAGTGTTTAGTCCACAGAAATCTAAGGTTCACTTTGGTTCGAGGGTTTCCTCTTATGTCCGTCGGAGGGTGCAACATATCATGAGGATACTGCCTGGGACGCTCCCCACAGTATACCGGGCGCCCCCATCTTCAAGGGTGCTCCTAAGGTTGCAGCCTTACAACCCGTCTTTGATAAGATTATCCTCAAATTCAGAAGATGGAAAGGTTTCTCTTTCCCTTGCCGGTAGAGTTTTTCTTGTCAATTCGATGATTACTAGCTCTTTTGTGCACACCATGATGGTTTACAAATGGCCCATTTCCCTACTCAAGCAGATGGAAAGGGCCATGCGTAATTTCATCTGGACGGGGGATATGAATACTAAGGTAAAGGTGGTGGTTAATTGGAAGAAGTGTTGTACGCCCAGGAATGAAGGGGGCCTGGGTGTCCGCTCGATTGTGGTGGCTAACATGGCTTTCTTGATGATATTGGGCTGGAAGGTCGCGCACTCGGACTTGGTGGTGTTCAGAATTCTGAGGCGCCGTTACTTTTTAAGGGATGGGGCGATCCGACAGTCCTTTCTTCCTTCTTCAATTTGGGTTGGTATTAAACCTAGCATTACGGCATGCTTGGAGGACTCTCGTTGGATCCCAGGGGTCAATTCCGAGGTATTATTTTGTATTAATAATTGGTTGTGCTATTCTATAGCAGACAGAATTAGCATCCCAGAGGACTATAGATATTTATTTCATCAGCGCATGTCAGACTATTTTTATGACGGAACCTGGCACTTTACCTTCTTGTTTGTGGAGGCTTATCTGGATCTGGTCCGGGCTATAATTCGCTTCCCTATAGCGCCGGATTCTAGAGATACACGCGTCTGGTCGAACTCTGAGGATGGATCGATCACATCGAAGGCAGCATATAATCACATCCGTCCCCATCATCCCACAGTCAAGTGGGGATCTTGGATTTGGTCTCAACACATCCCGGAACGGAGATCGGTGGTGGTGTGGCGCGCTATTCAGAACTGGCTGGCTGTCGTAGACTTACTATGAGCTCGGGGAAGTTTCACTGGCCCTTCGGTTTGTGTTCTTTGTCGGGACTCAGCAGAATTGGTTGACCATTTATTTGTCTCTGGTGTCTTTGCAGGAGTTCTCTGGCGTTGGATCTTTGATTCATTCAAGGTTCAACCATTTGAGGCTTATAGCTTCAATGAATTATTGGTGTGGTTAATGACGTTCCATTTCAGGAATAATCTCCCTTTCTAACTGGTTTAGGGATAGAGACAGGCTGATCAGGGACTACCTCACTGATGCTGTAGAGATTTTTCTCTCTCTAGGGTTTTTCTCTCTTCTCTCTCTTGATCACGGTTTGGACGTCTCGTCCCCTTCCTCCGGCATCGTCGCCGGACATGGCTTCGCCAGAGTTCTCCGGTTTAACCTCGAATTTCGAACAACACCATGCACGTCCTACTCTTCCATGTTCCGCAAAATCCATCGACGGTAAGTCTTTGTCAACGGGCAGCTTCTCCTTCTATGGCGTGCCATGGCACTTCATGTCGAGTGGATCACGCAGCGCAGCGGTCTTCGACATCCCCCCCGGCGTGGTCGCTCGCGCCGCCGCACATATACCTGCAGCCACAATCAACAACCTCGTACCAGCCCTCCACCAGCGCGCCAACAACCTCAGCGCAACAACCGCCCATCGTGGTCCCCGCGCTCCCTCCCAGCGCGGTCCCCGCGCCACAGCAGCAACCATCAATGCAGCAAGTCCTCACGCAGCTGGCAGGCGAGATGGGCACCTCGTACCTGCAGACGGGCTTGTCTCCTAGCGACGTGCACCTGAAATTGCCCCACACAAGCGCTGCCGCGTTTATGGATTCTCCCTTTACCCCCATGGCTCCCTTTGTCCATGGGGGGCCCGGTCCTTCTAGTCTCCATGAGGGGCCGGCTGCCACTCTGTCCTCTAGAGTGGTCCCCTCCCAGGGGAGTGATGCCCCCTGGGCCACAGTCTCCCAGGGGAGTGATGCCCCCTGGGCCACAGTCTCCCATCCTCAGAGCACTCCTCCTGCATGCCCACCAATGAATGCTTCTCACCTTGTTGGATGCTCTGCCACCATGGGCCGCACCAACTCGTCAACCCAACAACCATCGGCTAGTAACATTGGTCATCAAGTTTATTCTTTTGCGCAGGTTGTTTCAGGAAACCCCCATCCGACGAATTCAACTTCCCCACAGGCTTCAGGTATCAAACAAATGGATTCAACGACTCAGGCCCCAGGTAATCCCAATCTGTTTTCTACAGTGGTCTCTGGTAAAAATCCGATCCCCAAACCAGTTCGCAAAGGTGATTACTATTCCGTTACTATTGATGACAACATTTACCAGCAACGTCTCGCTGAATTTTCCTATTCATTAATTGGACGGGTAATTTTAGGAAAAGGTACCAAGCCATGGGCCACCATGCTTTTACATAAGCGCTTATCTGAATTATGGGGCATCAAGAATGAATGGAAACTAATTCCCCTGGGCAAGGGATTCTTTTGTGTCAAATTGTTTAATGCGCAGGATCGCTCTCGGGCTCAGCAATGCACCAATTGGACGCTTAACCCTGGTACTATCCGTCTATCTCTGTGGGTGCCTGACTTTAACCCTTACAAGGCTCAGTCTTCAGTAGCCAGTGTTTGGGTGCGGATCTTTGAACTCAGCCTGGAATACTGGGACCCCAATAACATTATGGGGATTGCCAGTGCTCTTGGGAACCCATTACTGATTGATCAGCGCTCTTTGGATGGTTCTTTGGGCCACTTCGTTTGGGTTCTAGTGGATGTGGACCTCTCAAAACCTTTGGATGAACACATTATAATTGAACGCACCGGCAAATGTTCTTTTGTTTCCGTCACTTATGAAAAACTACCTGCATTTTGCTCGACGTGCAGTGTTATGGGGCACTCTACAACTTCTTGTCGTTTTAACATCGTGGGTAATACGGACAAGGATGGGCGTAATTCACCAGCCCAGGAACGGCCACGGGAGCCTGCTAATCGTAACAACTCTGTTCAACGGGGGCGATCCAGGGTTCGTAGAGTTTATCGTCCTGTTCAGCAGGATAAGGGCAAGACCGTGGATGACTCAATGGGAAACACGGGTTCGAATACGCACGCAGGATCTCCCCCTCGTGCCATAGTCGCTTGTCCTCCAGAAATCCATCTTGGTAACACCTTCGAGGCGCTTAGTTCAGTTGAATCACAGGATCAACAACCCGCAGATGACTACACCGAGTATCCAACCAGAGGGTCATCGCCCAAGTTCAGTAATTCCAGTGCGAGAACCGTTTCAACCTCCGCAATTATGCCTATCACGGTACAGTATCCTTTGGGGAAGCCTATTCGTGCTCTGAGTCGTGCCTTCCGGGACAACTCTTTGGATTCAGCTTCAGATCGAATTCTCCAGAAAGTTACATCGGGGCCGACGCCCCCTGCTCATGACATTACTATTGAAACGGAAAGTTCAGAACCTCACGAGATGAACTTAGCAAAGATCAAAAAATGGGCGATTATGCGGATGAAGTGAATCTTCCACAATCATCGACTCGCTATGCGCCACACGCTGTTTTCACCATGCGATCATCATGGGCGACTCCCCCTCAACCGTCTCAATGAATTGCATCTTCTGGAACATCCGGGGGATCAGGAATGTTGCTTCTCGCAATGTTCTTAAGGCTTTATGTCAAGCATAAGCCTTCTATTGTAGCTATTTGTGAACCCAAGGTGGACTTTTCGACTATTTCCGACTCTTATTGGCATAGCCTGGGTTTGACACTTGCGGGTCAAAGTTTTCGAGTAAATGGGCGGCCAGACATTTGGGTTCTTCACGACTCCACTATCACTATTCTTAATCAGGTCTGGTCTTCTACCCAGTGCATTGTTTTCCATGTTCAATTTGGTTCTTTGATATTTCATGTTGGATTTACTCATGGTTTGTGTGATTACATTGCACGACGTGAGCTTTGGTTGGATTTGCGGAATTTGGCCCTGGCGGATTTGTTGCTTGTTGGGGATTTCAATGCGGTTTTGGGACATCACGAACGCTCGCGTAATGATACTCTTTCCCAAGCCTCGTGCCAGGATTTCAGGGATTTCATAGAGGATGCCAGTTTGTTTGCGGTTCCGACGACGGGGAATTCATTTACTTGGTGCTCTCCACGGAGGCCTCTATCTTTACTTCAGGCTAAGTTGGACAGAGCCCTGGCTACTTGCCCTTTCTTCGCACTTTGGAAGGATGTCAAGGGCTTGGTTCTTCCTTGCATTGGTTCTGATCATCACCCCATTTTGGTTACTTGCTCCTCGACCATTACTAGGGGTCCGGTTCCTTTTCGTTTTCAGCGTATGTGGATGCCTCACGATTCTTTCCGGGATTTGGTTACAACCTCTTGGCGCTCTCCCTGTGACACGCACCACCCTATATTGCAAGTCATGGGGAAGCTCAAGCGGTTGCGTCATGTTATTAAAGATTGGAACAGGGATGTGTTTGGGGATGTTAACCGCAACGTGGATAGCCAGATGGAGCACCTTCGTCAAATTCAGGCAGATATTGAGGCTTTGGGCTATACCTCCTCTCTCCGAGATAGAGAGCTGGATGCCCAGCTAAAGCTTTCACAGATGTTGCGGTCACAGGCTGAATTCCTTAAACAAAAGGCCCGTACTACCTGGCTTAAGGATCGGGATCGTAACACAACATTTTTTCATCGGCACAGCCAGATTCGTACGGGACACACGGGGATTCAGGGGCTTATGGTGGCAGGGAATTTCACTGATGATGCTACGATCCTTGGGAATCATATTATTTCATTTTACGAGGAGCTCTTTGCGGAAAATGGGAGCTCCATCACGGATTTCTCGCTAGTCGACCAAGTGCTCACTCCAATGGTTGGGGCGCGGGACAATGCCACCTTAACAACCATTCCCTCTGATTCTGAGGTGCAGACAGCGGTGTTTGATATGGATTCAGATAGCTCCCCGGGGCCTGATGGGTTCAATGGGAATTTTTACCGCCATTTCTGGGATGTCATATCTGCTGAGGTAACAGACGATGTTAGCTATTTCTTTAATAATTCGTCTCTACCTCTGGGATTGAATGCCAGCTTCATGGCGCTCATCCCTAAGATTAAGGATGCCAATGTCATTGAAAACTTCCGCCCTATTGTCATGAGCAATTTCCTTTTCAAGATTATCACAAAAATCTTGGCTACATGCTTGGGTTCGATTATTGCTGACTATTTATCCCCGACTCAATTTGGTTTTATCCCGGGTAGACAAATTCATAAGTGTATTGCGATGGTATCCGAGGGTTTAATGTCTTATAGGGACGCACGGATTCGAATATGATACTGAAAATCGATATTCGTAAGGCATTCGACACATTGAGATGGGATTTTTTACTACATGTCTTGCGATGTTTTGGTTTTTCTGAGACGTTCGTGCGTTGGGTAGAGGTGGTTCTTCGGTCGTCCAAAATATTAGTGTTGTTGAATGGGACGCCGGTTGGTTATTTTTCCTGTTCTAGAGGAGTCAGACAAGGGGATCCCTTATCACCCCTATTGTTTTGTATTGCGGAGGAGGTCCTAGGTTAGTTTGTAGCTGCAGCGATGGCTCAGTCCCGGTTATCTGCCTTCACGGCGCCAAGGAGCATTATATTCCCGGCATCCATTCTATATGTGGACGATATCATCATCATGTGTGGGGCGTCTTCTTCCAATGCCCGGGACTTGCTTCAGATTCTTACTCACTATGCAGATATCTCGGGTCAAGTGTTCAGTCCGAGAAATCCAAGGTTTATTTTGGGGCGCAGGTTTCGCATTATGTCCGTGGGAGGGTGCAACATATTTTAGGGATTCATCCAGGGATGTTCCCCACCATCTACTTGGGTGCCCCTATCTTCAAGGGAGCTCCAAAGGTCGCGGATTTGAAGTCTATCTTTGACAAGATAATCCTTAAGTTCCGACGATGGAAAGGCTCGTCACTCTCCCTCGCTGGTAGGGTTTGCCTTGTTAACTCGGTGATAACTAGTTCTTTCGTGCATTCCATGATGATTTATAAATGGCCTGCCACGCTGCTTAAACAAATGGAAAAAGCCATGCGTAATTTCATTTGGACGGGAGACATGAATTCTAAAGGCAAGATAATGGTCAACTGGGATACATGTTGCAGCCCAGGGCGGAGGGAGGACTGGGCGTGCGATCGCTCAAGGCGGCTAACAAGGCTTTCTTAATGAAGTTGGGCTGGAAGGTTCTGAACTCGGACTCATTGGTTTTCAGGACACTCAGACAACGGTACATTACTAGAAATGGGGACATCCGGCGGTCATTCATTCCTTCTTCTATTTGGCCGGGATTAAACCTGTATTTTTGATTGCTTGGATGATTCTCGTTGGATCCGGGCGCCAATTCCGAGGTATTATTTTGGATTGATAACTTGTTGGGATATTTCATTGTTTGAAATTGGCATTCCGAGGATTATAGGTATTTATTCCAAAGAGCGTATCTCTCGATTACTTTTATGATGGATCCTAGCACTTCACCCTCCCCTTTGTGGAGGCTTATTTGGAGCTGGTTCGAGCTATCGTGCGTGTCCCAATTGCACCTACATCCCGGGATACTCGTGTTTGGATGTTCAGTCACCTCGAAGACGGCTTATAAATCCTTACGCCCCCAGCGCCCGGTTGTTAGATGGGGTTCTTGGATTTGGTCAAAGATATCCCGAACGGAGATCGGTGGTGGCGTGAGAGCTATACACAACCGATTGGCAGTCCAGGATTCTTTACGAGCTAGGGGAAATTTTACTGGCCCTTCGGTTTCTGTTCTTTGCAGGGAATCGGGGGAATCGATCGATCACTTATTTGTTTCTTGTGCTTTTATAGGGCATCTATGGCGTTGGATCTTCCAAACCTTACACGTGCACCCCTTCCAGGCTTACAGTTTCAATGAACTGCTGGTACGGCTTATGGCTCTTAATTTTAGTGACCAGGTCGCTTTCCTTTGGCGTGTGGCAATATTATCCTGCATCTGGCTTCTTTGGCACATCCGTAATGAGCTGATTTTCCACAATAAAATCTGGACTCTGGAGGCGGCACTCATTCACCTACAGGTACTCATTGTTGAATCAACATCTTTAGATCGGGGATGCATGAATAATGACCAGCAGGACCTCTTTATCCTGCGTGGTTTAAGAGTTCCCGGAAGGGTCAGGCATTCTCCGACGATTGTAGAGGTCCAGTGGCAAAAACCCCTCCAGGGTTGGATCAAGGTTAACACGGATGGCAGCGCTACAGGGGCGCCGGGCAATCTAACCGCCTCTGGTGTCTTCCGGAATTGTAGAGGATTCTTTCGCGGATGCTTTGTACATCACTGTGGTTCAGGGTATGCATTTGAGGTTGAATTGGTTGCAGCAATGTGGGCGATTCATTACGCATTTGCAAAAGGATGGACACAACTTTGGCTGGAATCGGACTCAATATATGTGGTGAACCTGCTGGAGAAGAGAACGATGGAGGTCCCATGGAGACATCTTAGCTAATGGCGCCATACCTTGCATCTGCTCAATGACATTGATCTTGTAGTCTCTCATATCTTTCGTGAAGGCAATCGGGTGGCGGACATTTGAGTAAGAAGATGGAGAGTGGGCGCTGGTGGGCGCCCCGCCCGCAGACATTCTTCACTACCTCATCGATGATTATGTTGGCCAATCCACCTATAGGTTTGTTACTTAATGCGCCACCACTTCAGGTTTCTTTTTGGTGCCTATTTTCCTAGGGGGTAGCCTTTTTCCTTCCAAGGGTTTTTCCCACAAGGGTGGGTTTTACCTTGGAAGGTTTTAACGATGCCCCAACCATTCAGCCATTTGGTCGGCTTGTGAGCACTTCGTTTTTTGGTTGTTAACATTTTTTCCAGGCTTTCATTTGGTTACGATGCGATTTGTGATCGGACTACTCTTTTTCATTTTTAATATTTTTTTGAATAAGTGCAAATATATATAAAAATGAAAAAGAGTAATCGATCGATCACAGCGGATCGTAGCCAAATGAAAGCCTGGAAATAATGTCAACAACCAAAGTACGAAGTGGTCACAAGCCGACCAAATGGTGAATGGTTGGGGCCTCGTTAAAACCTTCCAAGGTAAAACCCACCCTTGTGGGAAAAACCTTGGGAGGAAAAAGAGTACCCCCAGGAAAAAGGCGCCTAAAAAAAAGAAACCTGAATCGATGGTGCATTAATTAACAAACCTATATGTGGGTGGCCAACATAATCATCCGTGATGTATTGAAGCAGTGCGTGGGTGGGACGCCCACCGCACGCCACTCTCCGTCTTCTTGCTCAAAGATGTCTCGCACCCGATTGCCTTTCGCAAAAGATATGAGAGACTACAAGATCAATGCCATGAGTAGATGCAAGGTCTGGCGCCAATAGCCAAGGTGGCGCCATGGGACCTCCATCGTTCACTTCTCCAGCAGGTTCACCACATACTTCGAATCCGATTCGGCCAAAGTTTCGTCCATCCTTTTGCAAATGCGTCATGAATCGCCCCCACATTGCCGCAACCAATTCCGCTTCGAATGCGCACCGAACCACAACAATGGACAAAGTATCCGCGAAAGAATCCTCTACAATTCGAAAGACACCGGATCTTCGTAAGATTGCCCGGCGCCCCTAAAGCGCTGCCATCCGTGTTAACCTTGATCCAACCTCGGGAGGGGTTTTTGCCATTGACCTCCACAATCTTCGGAGCACGTCTAACCCATCCGGGGACTCTTAAACCACGCAGGATGAAGAGGTCCTGTTGATCGTTATTCATGCATCCCCGGTCCAAAGATGCTGATTCAACAATGAGTACCTGTAGGTGAATTAGTGCCGCCTCCGGAGTCCAGATTTTGTTGTGGAAAATCAGCTCGTTACGGATGTGCCAAAGAAGCCAGATGCAGGATAATATTGCCACACGCCAAAGGAAGGTGACCTGGTCACTAAAATTAAACTCCATAAGCCGTACCAGCAGTTCATTGAAATTGTAAGCCTGGAAGGGGTGCACGTGAAAGGCTTGGAAGATCCAACGCCAAAGATGCCCTGCAAAAGCACAAGAAACAAATAAGTGATCGACCGATTCGCCCGAATCCTCGCAAAGAACACAAACCGAAGGCCAAAGAAACTTCCCTAGCTCGAAAGAGTCCTGGGATCGCCAATCGGTTGTGTATAACTCTCCATGCCACCATCGACGCTGCATCGGATATCTTTGGGACCAAATCCAAGAACCCCATCTTACTGTCGGGCGCGTAGGGCGTAAGAATTTATAAGCCGTCTTGCATATGGCTCACATCCACAACGAACTGGTTTTTCACAACAAAGTATGGGCTTTGGATGCAGCTATTATTCGCCTTCGAGTACTCATTATAGAATCATCATCATTGGATCGGAGATGCATGCACAACGACCAGCATGACCTGTTTATCCTGCGCAATCTGCAAGTTCCAGGAAGGGCTAGAAAGGCACCGAAGATTGTGGAGGTTAACTGGCAAAAACCTCTCCCGGGTTAGATCAAGGTTAATACGGATGGAAGCGCATCAGGAGCGCCGGGCACTCTCACTGCTTCAGGAGTCTTCCGGAACTGTAGAGGTTTCTTTCGAGGATGATTTGTTCATCATTGTGGTTCGGGCTATGCGTTTGAAGCTGAATTGATCGCAGCAATGTGGGCAATTCAGTATGATTTTGCTAAGGGTTGGACAAAACTTTGGCTGGAGTCGGACTCGTCGTATGTGGTGAACTTGTTGGAGAAAAGACCGACGAAAGTCCCGTGGCATCATCTCAGCTATTGGCGCCACTCACTTCACCTTCTCGCATCCATGGATCTCGTAGTCTCACACATTTTTCGGGAAGGTAATCGGGTTGCAGACATGCTGTGCAAGAAGACGGAGGGAGGCACATGGTGGGGCATCCCACCCGCAGAGTTTCTAGAATATCTCACTGATGACTATGTTGGTCAATCCAACTATAGGTTTGTTACTTAGTGCGCCACTGCTTCAGGTTTCTTTTACCATTTTCTAGGCGCATGTTTCTTTCCTGGGGGGTACTCTTTTTCCTTTCAAGGGTTTTTCCCACAAGGGTGGGTTTTACCTTGGGAGGTTTTAACGAGGCCCCAACCATTCAATCATATGGTCGGCTTGTGACCATTTTGATCTTGACAGTTTTTCCAGGAACCTTTTCGTTTATGACATTATTTCCAGGCTTATATTTGGTTACCTGATCAGCCTGTGATCATGACAACTCTATTTTTTATTTTTATATAATATTTCACATTTATTCAAAAAAAAATTGGGTAGTGGATGATAAATTGGAGAAAGTTAAGCAAATTCAATCAGATATTGAAACTATTGGTTATACGGACACCCTCAGGGAGCGCGAGTTTGATTCTCAACGTTCGCTCAATCATGCTTTATTGATGCAGTCTGAATTTCTTCAGCAAAAAATCGAGGGCGACTTGGCTTGTGGATGGCGACGGTAATACTTCTTTCTTCCATCGTCGTTGTCAAACCAAGGCCGTTTGGTCTGGTATTCATGGTTTGATGATCGACGGCCATCTTTCTACTGACCCTGTATCCATCTGCAGTCATGTCATCCACTTCTTTGAAGATTTGTTTGCGGCTCCGATTGGCTCTCCGGTCAACTACTCTGCTATTGACCAGATTATTACTCCGGCATGCTCCGAGGTTGATAACACTGTTCTTCATTCATTGCCTTCTGACATTGAAATAAAGGAGACATCTTTTGATCTTAGTGTTGATAGATCCCCTGGTCTGGACGGTTTTAACGGGGCATTCTATCACAATTGTTGGGATATTATTTCTATTGATGTTGTTGATGTTGTTCGTCATTTCTTTGTGTCTGAGGCTTTGCCAGCTGGACTCAATTCCAACTTTATTGTCCTTATTCCTATTTGCAAGGATGCCATTATTATTGTAAACTTCAGGCCGATTGTCATGAGCAATTTCATTTTTAAGATCATTACGAAGATTCTAGCTACTCATTTCAGGAAAATCGTCAGCAGGGTTCTTTCTCCCACTCAGTTTGGGTTTATTCCAAGACATCATATTCATGATTGTATCGCGTTGGTTTCAGAAAGTTACAATATCTTGCAGAATAGAGCAGACAAGAATATGATTTCAAAGATTGACATTCGCAAGGCCTTTGATACTTTGAGCTTGGAGTTTTTGCTCTACGTTTTGCATAGATTTGGGTTTTCTGCTAAGTTCATTTGCTGGATTTCGGTGATTCTTCATTCTGCTCGTATTTCTGTCTTGTTGAACGGTTCGTCGGTGGGTTATTTTTCTTGTTCTCACGGTGTTCATCAAGGGGATCCTCTTTCTCCTCTTCTTTTCTGTGTTGCTGAGGAAGTTTTGGGCAGATTTTTTGCAGACTTGGTGGCGTCTAACAGTCTTCGGCCTTTTGTTGCCCCTTGGAACATCCGTTCTCCTTCTACGATGTTGTATGATGATGATATAGTCATTCTCTATGAGTCCAACACTAGCAATCCCCGTCATGTCCGACAGGCTCTTTGATTTTATGCTTCTATTTCGGGGCAAGTCTTCAATCCTAACAAATCAAAGGTTTTTTTTGGGACTTCGGTTACTCGACACATTTGCAATCGAATTCAAGCTATTATGGGGATACAGGTAGGTGATTTCCCTACAACTTACCTGGGCGTCCCTATCTTCAAAGGAGCTCCCAAGCAGAGGGTTTTACAAGCTACTTTTGACAAGGTGCTTCTCAAGTTCAAACGATGGAAGGGGTCTTTCTCTCTCTCTCTCTCTCTCTTGCTGGCAGGGTGTGTTTGGTGAACTCAGTGATCACGAGTTCATGGGAGCACTCTATGCTTGTTTATAAATGGCCGATTTTTATGCTTAAGCAGCTTGAGAAAGCTATGCGTAATTTTATCTGGACCGGTGATATCTCCCAGAAAGGTACTCATGAGACGGAAGAGGACGCTAGGGCTTTTCTCTCTTCTCTCTCCTAAATTTCGATCGGCCGTCCCGTCCTATGCCTTCGGCGCCGTCGCCGGTCGCACCATCCATGCCCTCGCCAGAGTCTCTTGCTTTTTCTGGTTTAACTTCGAACTTTGAGCCTTACCATGCACGATTGCAAGAGTCAATCCCTTCTCAGCCTGTTGAACATCCCCCTGCACTACACACCGTGCAGTTCGGTGATGGGAAACCATCGCAATCAGCATCGTGCTCCTTCTACAGTTACCGTGGAATTTTGTGTCATCCACATCCACCCTTAGTCTGCCTTCACTGACGTACGCAGCAACAGGGATCGTCCCACAAAACGCCTACCTGCCATCGCCCACGAGCCCCACGCAGCGCCCCCCCAACAACGCTCCCCCACCAGCACCCACTGCCGCACAGCCTCCCACTGCTTCACAGCCCCATGTGGGTGGTATTATGGGGGCAGCGCCCCCTTCATGTTCAGCGCCCCTTGGGGAGCGTCCCTTTACCCCCATGGCTGCCTATAGCCATAGGGGGGCCGGCCTCCTTTTGGGAGCTAATGGGGGGCCGGCGGCTGCCAGTACTTCCAGGGACGCCCCCCTAGGGGGGTGATGACCCCTGGGCCAATGTCAGCCATCCTCAGCGCTTCCCTCCTGCATGCCCTTCCACGAATGATGCTCAACCTGCTGGAAGCTCTGCCAACATGGGCTCCCCCCATGCATCGAACCCTCAACTTTCGGCTCATAATTCTAATACTTATATTAACGTGGCCAATTCTTTCGCGAAAGTGGTTTCGGGAAATCCTCATCCTTCGGATTCTACTTTCCCACAGACCACATGTAATATTGCTTCATTTTCTCATATGATTTCTAGTAAAACGCATTCTATCCCTAAACCGGTTCGGAAAGGGGATTATTATTCTGTTACTATTGACAAAAATGTTTATCAACAACGCCTTGCGGAGTTTCTTTCATCGATATTCTCTTGCATAAAAGGCTATCCGAGCTATGGGGTATTAAGAATGACTGGAAGCTAATTCCCTTGGGCAAGGGATACTTTTGTGTTAAATTGTTTCATGCACAGGATAGAGCTCATGCTCAACTACGGATCAATTAGGCGCTTAACTCGGGTACTATTCGACTCTCACCATGGGTCTCGGATTTCAACCCTTATAAGGTGCACATTTTTGTGGCCAGCGTTTGGGTCCGCATCTTCGAGCTCAGCTTGGAATACTGGGATCCCAATACCATACTAGGGATCGCCAGTGCTATTGGAAATCCTTTACAAATTGATCATCGATCGCTTGATGGTTCTCTGGGCCATTTCATTCGGGTTCTGGTTGATATTGATCTTGCTAAGCCATTGGAGGACCACATCATGGTGGAACGAGTTGGCCAGTGTTCCTTTGTGTCAGTCAGTTATGAGAAACTCCCTGAGTTTTGTTCGAGGTGTAATGTTTCGGGACACTCAATGGCTTCTTGCCGTCTTAATATCGATGAAAACTCAGCTAAAGAAAAGCGCACATCCCCTGACAATGGACGTTCCAGGGCCTCAGCCACACGTCTTGATTCTATTCAACGTGGTCGCTCCAGGGTTCAGAAAGTTTATCGTCCTGTCCAGTATGACAAGGGCAAGGCCGTTGATGACTCAATGGGAAATACGTGTTCGACTATGCGTGCAGGCTCCCCTACCTACACCATAGTCACTTGCCCTACGGATATCCACCTAGGTAATACCTTTGCGGCTCTTGGTTCAGACGATGCCAACAATCAACCATCCACAGACTCTCAGGCCGATTATCTAGCTAGGGAACCAGCCCCCAGGGCCCCTACTTCCAACACCGGCTCCATCTCCACTATTCTGCCTATTACTATTCAGTATCCGTTGGGAAAGCATATACGTGCTCTTAACCGTGCATTCCGGGATAGCTCCCTGGATTTGGCCAATTCCAGAATACTCCAGAGTGTTACTACGGGTCCATCGCCTCCAATCCATGACATTACTATTGAATTGGATTGCCCAGGGCCACATGAGATGGACTTTGCAGCTTCAAAGCAATGGGAAGATTATGCAAATGAAGTGGCTAATTCGCAATCGTCAGATTCTGCATCACACCACACTCATGGTTTTACAGTGCGTTCATCATGGCGCCTCCCCCCCACCGTCTCAATGAATTGCATCTTTTGGATCATCTGAGGGATTGGGAACATTGCATCTAGCAATGTTCTTAAGACTTTATGTCAAAAACATAAACCTTCTATTTTAGCTATTTGTGAGCCCAAGGTGGACATTTCATCGATTTTGGATTCTTATTGGAATAGTTTGGGTTGGACTTTCGTGGCTCAGAACTTTCGGGCAAATGGATGAGCTAATATTTGGGTATTCTGTGATGCTGGTATCTCTGTCCTTAATCAGATTTGGTCTTCTTCTCAGTGTCTTGTTCTGCAAGATCAATTTGGTTCTATGGTTTTTCATGTTGGTTTTGCTCATGGTTTATGTGATCATATTGCTCGGCGTACACTTTGGTTGAATTTGAGGAATTTGAGTCTCGATGATCTGATGCTTATTGGGGATTTTAACGCGGTTTTGGGTCATCATGAGCGTTCGGGCAGTGGTACTCTTTCCAAGCCTCTTGTCAGGACTTTAGGGATTTTTTGGAAGATGCTGGATTGTTCCCTGTGCAGACTACGGGAAAGGCATTCACTTGGTGCTCCCCTCGCATGCCTCTTTCCCTTCTTCAGGCGAAATTGGATCGAGCCTTAGCAACATGTCGATTTTTCTCTTTTTGGCAAGTTGTTAAGGGCTTGGTTCTTCCTCGGATTGGTTCGGACCACCACCCCATTTTGGTTTCCTGTTCTTCCTCCATCCTCAAGGGGCTGGCCCCTTTCCATTTTCAGCGTATGTGGATTCATCATGATTCTTTCGGGGACATTGTTGCTACCTCTTGGGCGCTCCCGTGCGCGTCGCCCAACCATTTGATGCGCGTCATGTGGAAGCTCAAGAGGCTGCGACAGACTATTAAGGTTTGGAATAGGGACGTCTTTGGGGATGTTAATCGTCAGGTGGATAATCAGATGGAGAAAGTTCATCAGATTCAGGCAGATATTGAGTCTGAGGGTTTTACTGAGGCGCGTCGTAACATGGAACTTGATGCTCAAAATGCTTTGTCTCGCACGTTGTTATTACAGTCTGAATTCCTGAAGCAGAAAGCCCGCTCGGCTTGGTTGAAGGACGGGGACCGTAACACGGCATTTTTCCATCACCGTTGTCAGATTCGTAGTGGACATTTGGGGATCCAGGGACTGATGGTTGATGGTAGCTACGAGATGACTGGAGTTCTTGGTAATCATATTATCTCCTTCTATACTGCACCTCTTTCGACACAGGGGCACACTAGTTCGGATTATACTTTGGTTGATCAGGTTATATCTCCTACGGTTGGTACGGTGGATAACGCTCTTTTTATGGCTATTCCTTTGGAGTCAGAGATTAAAGACGCGGCTTTTGATATGGGTTTGGACAATTCTCCGGGATCGGATGGTTTCAACGGGAGGTTTTATCAGCAATTTTGCGACATCATTTCTGAGGATGTGGTGGCGGTAGTCCGATCTTTTTTCGTTACTGCGTCCTTTCCGGTGGGGTTGAACACTAGCTTTATGGCGCTCATCCTAAAGACTAAGGACACGAACGTTATTGAGAACTTTAGGCCAATTGTGATGAGTAATTTTCTTTTCAAGATCATCACCAAGATTTTGGCAACTTGTCTGGGATCTATCATTTCTACGTACTTGTCTCCTACATAGTTTGGATTTATCCCAGGCAGGCAGATTCACGATTGTATAGCTTTGGTTTCGGAAGGCTTCAACGTGTTGCAGGGTCAGAATGATGACAATATGATTTTAAAAATTGATATCCGCAAGGCATTTGATAATGTTGATTGGGGTTTTCTGATACACATTTTACGCCGCTTTGGTTTTTCAGAAGTGTTTGTTCACTGGATTGAAGTTATCCTTCAATCTTCCAGGATTTCAGTCCTTTTGAATGGCTCGCCTGTGGGTTACTTCTCCTATTTTCGAGGGGTTAGACAGGGTGATCCGTTATCACCATTACTGTTTTGCATTGCGGGGGATGTTCTGAGCAGATTTATTGATGAGGCAGTTACCCGGAATCAGCTTCAGCCATTCAGGGCGCCTAAGTAGATCGATTTTCCTTCTTCTATCATGTACGCGGATGATATTGTGATTATGTGCGGGGCATCTTTGGCAAACGCACGCTCTATTATTCAGATTCTCACACTTTATGCAGATATCTCGGGTCAGGCCTTCAACCCTCGCAAATCCAAAGTTTATTTTGGTACCCGGGTCTCTAATCATGTGCGCGGCCATATTCAGACGATTACGGGTATTCATATTGGCACATTACCAGTGGTCTACTCGCACCCCCATCTTCAAGGGCGTGCCTGTGGCGGACTTACAACCCATTTTTGATAAGATTATTGTCAAGTTTAGAAGGTGGAAAGGGGCTTCTTTATCTATTGTGGGTCGCATCTGCTTGGTGAATTCGGTGATTACCAGCTCATTTGTGCACACGATGATGATTTACAAGTGGCCTCGAACATTATTACGGCAAATGGAAAAGTCCATGCGTAATTTCATCTGCTCTGGTGATGTTAACTCTAAAGGGTCGGTGGTGGTTAATTGGAACCGTTGTTGCATGCCCCGGGCTGAAGGTGGACTAGGCGTGCGCTCTATTGTAGTTTGCAATAATGCGTTCCTCATGAAGCTGGGTTGGAAGGTTATGACTTCAAACTCTTTGATCTATAATACCCTCAGAAAACGCTTTTTGACCTCGGATAGATCTCTCCGTCGTTCATATATCCTCTCTTCCATTTGGACCGGGATTCGGCCTTGCATTACAGGTTTCTTGGAGGACTCTCGTTAGATCCCCGGGTATAATTCCGCAGTCTTATTTTGGCTTGATACTGGTTGGGTTATTTATACTATTGCTGACAGGATTGGTATCCCGCAGGAATACCAGCATTTATTTTGGCATCGCATCTCGGGTTATTTTTACGACAGGTTTTAGCACTTCACTTTTGCTTTCATTGAGGCATACTTGGATATGGTCCGGGATATTATTAGAGGCCCCATTGCCCCGGGTTCAAAGGATACGCGCGTTTGGTTGCATTTTGAGGATGGGATTATCACTTCGAAATCGGCTTACTCTTATCTGCGCCCCCACTCTCCGATTGTCCATAGGGGTTCCTGGATTTGGTCACCTCATATTCCAGAATGATGTTTGATTGTGGCTTGGAGAGCCATCCACAATCGACTGGCGGTATTGGATTTACTACGTCCTAGGGGATCTTTCATTGGCCCCTCGGTTTGTGGTCTTTCTTGTGCAGCTGCTGAATCTGTTGATCATTTGTTCGTCTTTTGTGATTTTGCAGGAGCCCTTTGGCGATGGATCTTTGACTCTTTTGATGTCCGCAATTTTATGGCTTATAGCTTTAATGCATTCATGGTGCGTTTAATGAGTTTTCATTTCAGTGAGCAGGTGGCTTTCTTATGGCGAGTGGCAGCGCTATCCTGTATTTGGCTTATCTAGCAGATCCGTAACGACCTCACTTTCAATAACAAGATTTGGATGGTTGATGCGGCCACCCTCCGCCTTCGCGTGCTGATTTTGGAATCTTCTTCCTTAGACAGGGGTTGCATGCATAATGATCAACATGACCTTTTCATCCTACGGAGACTTCGTGTTCCTGGGCGTCCAAGACAAGCCCCAAAGTTCGTGCAGGTTAATTGGCAAACACCCTTACTGGGCTGGATCAAAGTCAACATGGACGGGAGTGCTTTGGGGGCGCCTGGTCGTCTTACAGCCTCTGGGGTTTTCCGAAATTGCAGAGGCTTCTTTCATGGTTGCTTTGTGGAACATTGCAGTTCGTGCTTCACTTTTGAAGCAGAATTGATGGCAGCCATGTGGGCAATTCATTACGCTTTTGTGAAAGGCTGGACTAAGCTTTGGTTGGAGACAGATTCGGTTTATGTGGTGGAGTTGCTGCAGAAGAGATCAGAGGATGGATTTGGTGGTCTCACACATTTTTCGGGAGGGAAATCGGGTGGCAGACATACTTAGCAAGATTCAGCATGATGCGACATGGTGGGGAGCCCCCCAGTGGATATTGTTTCATCTCTTACATATGACTATGTTGGACAATCCAACTATAGGTTTGTTAGTTAGAGCGTCCTGCTTCTGGTTTCTTTTCTCATTTTGGACGATTATTCTTCATGGGGGTACTCTTTTTCCTGCCAATGGTTTTTCCCACAAGGGTGGGTTTTACCTTGGGAGGTTTTAACGAGGCCCCAACCATTGTGTGGAAAACCCTTGATAGGAAAAAGAGTCCCCCCCCATAATGGAAATAGACGTCCAAATCGAGATAAAATAATCCAGGATGCACTAGCTAACAAAACCTATAATTGGACTGGCCAACGTAGTCATCAGTGATAAAAGGCGCGAGGTCCTCAGGCGGGACGCCTCACCAAGTTCCAGAGTCCGTCTTCTTGCTCAGCTTGTCTGCAACCCGATTGCCTTCCCGAAAAATATGTGAGACCACCAAATTCATCTGTGAGAGTAGATGAAGAGTGTAACGCCACTTGCTAAGGTGACGCCATGGGACCTCAACAGATCTCTTATCCAGCAAGTTCACCACATACATCGAATCCGACTCCAGCCAAAGTTGTGTCCATCCTTTAACAAATGCATAATGGATCGCCCACATTGTTGCCACCAACTCAGCTTCAAATGCATAACCTGCACCACAACGATTCACAAAACACCCCCGAAAGAAACCTCTGCAATTTTGGAAGACCTCGAAAGCTATGAGGCTTCCCGGCGCCCCCAAAGCACTGCCGTTCGTATTCACCTTGATCCATCCCAGAAGGGATTTTTGCCAATTAACTTCCACGATCTTCTGGGCTTGTCTAGCGCCCCCAGGAACACACAACCTATGCAGGATGAGAAGGTCTTGTTGGTCATTATTCATGCAGCCCCGATCTAATGAAGATGATTCAACGATGAGAACCAGAAGATGAAGAATAGCCGCGTCCACCTTCCAAAGTTTGTTGTTAAAAACCAACTCATTCCAGATATACCAAATGAGCCAGATGCAGGACTGAATAGCCACACACCATATATAACTCAACTTCAATTCTTGATAAGTAAAATCTCATCTCCAAAAGTAGATACAAATGAGAGAACCAATCTCAAGCAAAAAATGAGTCTAGATAACAAAATGGTCAACCCATCTACCAGAACAAGTCAATATGCTATGTCAGCAATGAGATGGAATTCAAATGTCAAAGTAATGTCAAAAGAAAGATAAAAATGACTACAAATCATCTGTGTTCAAGCTCCTCCACTCCAACAGTAGTATACAATCCAGTTTCCTCAAGATCTCATTAAATCTCAAACAGATCCGACGATGATCAGAATAAAAATCAGCTTCACAAAAAACCCTACGAATCCCATAACCACAAATCCTATAGCTGTACGCGTCGCAACTTTCGAGAATTCTTTGCGGTCGGGTTTGTGGCATCGCTTGACAAGACGAATGCTATCCTTTGAGAATTCTCTCAGTGGATCGAATACTGAATCCAATGCATCCATATTTCTAATAGCCACACGCCATAAGAAAGCAACCTGCTCACTAAAATGAAAGTCATTAAACGCACCAAGAATTCATTAAAGCTATGAGCCATAAATAGGTGAACGTCAAATGAACCAAAAATCCATCGCCAAAGAGCCCCTGCAAAGACACAAGAGACAAATATATGGTCAACCGATTCAGCAGAGGGACAACAAAGAGCACAAACCGAGGGGCCAGTGAAACTTTCCCTCGTCCACAATAAGTCTAAGACTGCCAGTCAATTGTGGATAGCCCGCCGTGCCACCACCGATCGGCGTTCTGGAATGTGTTGTGACCATATCCAAGAACCTCATTTTACCGCCGGAGAGTGGGGACGAATATGAGAATAGGCTGCTTTCGAAGTAACCTTCCCATCATCAGAATTCAGCCAGATCCGCATATCCCACGAGGAAGAGGCGATGGGGACACGCACAATGTCCCGGACCAGATCCAAATAAGCCTCCCCAAATGAGAAGGTGAAGTGCCAGGACTCGTCATAGAAGTATTCCGAAATGTGATGGCGACATAAATGTCTGTACTCATGTGGAATACCAATTCTATCTGCTATAGAGTAACCCAACCAGTTGGCAAGCCAGAATAAAACCGCAAAATTACACCCCGGGATCCAATAAGAATCATCCAAGCAATCCGCAATGCAAGGTCTAATCCCAGTTCAAATAGAACAAGGGATAAACAACCTACGGAGAGCCCCATCCGCCGTCAAGTAGCGCTTCCTAAAACTTTTGAAAATCACCGAGTCTGAATTCATAATCTTCCAACCCAGTTTCATCAAAAAGGCAGTATTAGCCGCAATAATAGACCGGACGCCCAAACCCCCTTCAACCCGAGGCGTGCAACAACGATTCCAATTAACCACCATCGAGCCCTTGGAGTTAACATCCCCAGTCCAAATAAAATTACGCATAGCCCTTTCCATTTGCTTGAGCAAGGAATGAGACCATTTGTAAACCATCATCGTGTGCACAAGTGAACTGGTAATCACCAAATTAACAAGGCAAACTCGACCAACAAGAGATAAAGAAGTACCTTTCCATCTTCTAAATTTGAGGATCACCTTATCAAAGGAGGACTGTAAATCCGCAGCTTTAGGGCCGCCCTTAAATAACGGGGCGCTTAAGGAATTCAGATTGCAATAAAAGCGTGTGAGACAACTCATTTTGGGCTTCAAATTCCAAATCCCGTCGTGCAACTGTAAAACCCGAGTTCTCAATGTTTGCCTGAATCTGCCGAACTTTCTTCGTCTGACTCTCAACCCGACGATTTTCAGTTCAAATAATTAAGAACTGATATTTCTTCACTCCTCCAATTATTGTAGAAACACCACTACATGATTCTTTAAATGAAAAGATAAAAGTTTAACTTTAGTGAACTTGGTAAAAGTTATTCACAATTCCATAGTTTAAATTTAGCTAATACCAAGTTGTGTTTTTAAAATTCAAATGCAGTAGCATAGCAACTAAATTACCTCTATTAACCGATCTATAGAGAATTGTCACCTGATATTTTGAAGTTTAAAACCCCTACTCCACCGAATACTCTGCTCTATATATGTATTTTGTTTCCTTAAGCTAAATGATATTATCAAAGTATATATTTATCTAATGATGTAGGTTAAGGCGGTGGGATGGGTTGCAAATATACAATATATTATATAAATACAAGTTGGGACATGTCTATAGAATGGTTGAATCTAGAAATGGGCATAATTCTTATAGGCTATATATACATATATGCCTCATGTGTCAATCGGCTAACATATATATATGTGTATATATATATGTTATTAACATATAATTGTGATTCAAACTCTCTATTAAATTCATTGATTCCATAAAATACATAAAAAATAATTAAAGTGCTTAATGAATATTATATCTTTTTAAAAACCCCTCCCGGGTGGATAAAAGTGACGGACGGCAGCGTCTTTGGGGCGCCGGGTAGTCTTACAGCTTCTGGGGTCTTCCAGAATTGCAGAGGCTTCTTTCAGGGGTGTTTTGTGGAACGTTGTGGCACGGGGTATGCTTTTGAAGCCGAGTTGGTGGCGGCCATATTAGCCATTTACTATGCTCATGCTAAAGGCTGGACCCAACTTTGGCTGGAGTCTGATTCGGTTTATGTTATGGAATTGCTTCGTAAGAGATCCGTTGCTGTCCCATGGCATCATCTCAGCAAATGGCGGTATACTCTTCATTTGCTTTCACAGATGAATCTGGTTGTTTCGCATATATATCGGGAAGGCAATAGAGTGGCTGACCTCCTGAGAAAGAAGTTGCAATCGGTGGCTTGGTGGGGAGTCCCTCTGGCGGATATTGTCCCCCTTATCACAGAAGACTATGTCGGTCAATCTAATTACCGATTCGTTAGATAGTGCGCACAAGGATCCGCTCGTGCCTGGGGACATGACCCGTGCATCCCCTAGTCGGGTACCCCATCTCTTCGCACTCACGCATGAGCAACCCGTGCGATCACGCACGGACCGTGCACTTTTAGTCCTCAAGATCTTCTCTATGGCCTTACGCACGGCCTGATCATGCTTTGATGCACGACCCGTGTGTCCCTATTTTTCTGTATTTTTCATGGGGGGTACTCTTTTTCCCTCCAAGGGTTTTTCCCACAAGGGTAACCTTGGGAGGTTTTAACGAGGCCCCAACCATTCAGCCATCTGGTCGGCTTGTGACCATTTTGTTTTTCTTTCGAACTCATTTTTCAGGCTTACTTGTTTGGCTACCTGATCAACCTGTGATCAGGACAACTCTCTTTTTCATTTTTTTTATATATATATATATTCGAACTTATTCAAAAAAATGAATATGATATCTTTTAAATAGTGCACAAAGAGTAGTCTAATGTAATTAAGCTAAAACTTGATATTTCATGGTTTTATGAGGAATCTAGTGTCAAAATGAAATATTAAAATGCATGTAACTATGTTTACGAATCATTAGTCATGATAATTAAAATGTAAAGTTTTGGGTTATGACAATTCTCCCCCCTTAAAAATTTCATCCTCGAAATTTGTATCTGTATCAGTAAACAACCATGGATATTGTTCCTTCATGCGTTGTTCTGTTTCTCATGTAGCTTCCTGTCTTGGGTGATTCTTCCACAATACTTTTACCAATGGAATCACTCTGTTTCTAAGTTGTTTTCTTTGTATCCCACTATTCCAATTGGTTCTTTGGCATAACTCAGATTATCAGCAATTTCAACTGGTTCATCTCGAAGAAAATGTGAGGGGTCTGATCTGTATCGACGAAGCATACTAACATGGAACACATTATGAATCTGGGACAATTCAGGTGGCAAGGCAAGCCTATAAGCTAATGGTCCAACCTTTTCAAGTATTTCATATGGGCCGATATAACGAGGACTCAGTTTACCTGTCTTTCCAAATCTGAGAATACCCTTCCAAGGGGAAACACGGATAAATACTTTCTCACCCACTTCATATTCTATTTCCCGTCTATGTTGATCAATGTAACTTTTTTGCCTATCTTGAGCTACTTTTAATCGACTTTTAACTATTTTCACTTTTTCAATTGTGTCTTGAATCAAATTTGGGCCCTCCAGCAGTCGTATTCCCTCTTCATCCGAACATACTGGACTCATATAATGCTTCATAAGGCGCCATACCAATGTTGCTATGATGTTGATTATTATAAGCAAATTCCATCAACGCAATATATTCATCCCAAGAGCCTTGGAATTCAAGAACACATGCCCGAAGCATATCCTTGAGAGTTTGTATAGTTCTTTCTGATTGCCCATCTGTCTGTGGATAAAATGTTGTACTAAAATATAACCTAATACCTAATGCCTATTGTAAGCTACCCCAAAATCTAGACGTAAAACGAGGATCGCTATCTGAAATAATAGACAGGGGTACACCATGTAGTTTAACAATCTCATTCACATATCGTTTTGCCAGATTTTCCAGAGTAGTACCCCATCGAAATGGTAAAAAGTGAGTTGATTTTGTTAGTCGGTCAACAATAACCCAAACTGCATCATTTTTCCTCGGTGTCACAGGCAGACCATAAACGAAATCCATTAATAAACTCCCAATTCCAAACAAGAATAGGTAATGGATGCAGTTTACCAACTTGGTTCCGATCATCACCCCATTTTGGTTACTTGCTCTTCGACCACTACTAGGGGTCCGGTCCCATTTCGTTTTCAGCGTATGTGGATTCACCACGATTCATTCCGAGATTTGGTTACAACCTCTTGGGGCTCTCCATGTGACACACACAACCCTTTACTGCGAGTCATGTGGAAGCTCAAGCGGTTGCGATATGCTATTAAAGATTGGAACATGGATGTGTTTGGGGATGTTAACCGCAGTGTGGACAGCCAGATGGAGCTCCTTCGTCAGATTCAGGCAGATATTGAGGTTGTGGGCTATACCTCCTCTCTCCGGGATAGAGAGTTGGACGTCCAGTTGAAGCTTTCGCAGATGTTGCAATCACAGGCTGAATTCCTTAAGCAAAAGGCCCGAACTGCCTGGCTTAAGGATGGCGACCGAAACACAACATTTTTCCATCGGCGTAGTCAGATTCGTACTGGACGCACGGGGATTCAGGGACTTATGGTGGTAGGGAACTTCACTGATGATGCTACGGTCCTTGGGAATCATATTATTTCATTTTACGAGGAGCTCTTTGCGGAAAACGGGAGCTCCACCACGAATTTCTCGCTGGTCGACTAGGTACTCACTCCAATGGTTGGACAATGCTTCCCTAACAGTCATTCCCTCTGATTTCGAAGTGCAGACAGTGGTGTTAGATATGGATCCAGACAGCTCCCCGGGGCCTGATGGGTTTAATGGGCTCTTTTACCGCCATTTCTGGGAAGTCATATCTGCTGAGGTAACAGACGTTGTTCGCTATTTCTTTAACAATTCATCTCTACCTCTGGGATTGAATGCCAGCTTCATGGCGCTCATCCCTAAGACTAAGGATGCCAATGTCATTGAAAACTTCCGCCCTATCGTCATGAGCAACTTCCTTTTCAAGATTATCACGAAAATATTGGCCACGCGCAGGTTCTATTATTGCTAACTATTTATCCCGACTCGGTTTGGTTTTATCCGGGTAGACAAATTCATGAGTGTATTGCCATGGTATCTGAAGGGTTTAATGTCTTACAGGGACGCACGGATTCGAATATGATCCTGAAAATAGATATTCGTAAGGCATTCGACACATTGAGATGGGATTTTTTACTTTATGTATTGCGATGTTTTGGATTCTCCGAGACGTTCGTGTGTTGGGTGGAGGTGGTTCTTGTCGTCCGAATATCGTCTTTGTTGAATGGGGCGCCTTTGTTGGTTATTTTGCCTGTTCGAGAGGGGTGAGACAAGGGGATCATTTATCACCCCTATTGTTTTGTATTGCGGAGGAGGTCCTGGGTCGGTTTATCACATCAACGATGGATCAGTCCAGGTTATCTGCCTTCACGGTGCCAAGGAGTATCATCTTCCCAGATCCATTCTTTATGCGGATGATATCGTCATCATGTGTGGGGCGTCTTCTTCCAATGCCGGGCCTTGCTTCGATTCTTACTCACTATGCAGATATCTCGGTCAAGTGTTCATCCTCGAAATCCAAGGCTTATTTTGGGGCGCAGTTTCACATTATGTACGCGGGAGGGTGCAACATATTTTTGGGATTCATCCGGGGACGTTCCCCACCATATACGGGCGCTCCAATTTTCAAGGGAGCCCCAAAGGTCGCGGATTTATAGCCTATTTTTGACAAGATAATCCTTAAGTTCCGACGATGGAAAGGCTCGTCCCTTTCCCTCACTAGTAGGGTTTGCCTTGTTAACTCGGTGATAACCAGTTCTTTCGTGCACTCCATGATGATTTATAAATGGCCTGCCACGCATTTGCTAAAACAAATGGAAAAAGCCATGCGTAATTTCATCCGGACGGAGATGTGAATTCTAAAGGAAAGGTAGTGGTCAATCGGGATACATCTTTGCATGCCCGGGCGGAGGAGGATTGGGCGTGCGATCGCTCAAGGTGCTAACAAAGCTTTCTTAATGAAATTGGGCCGAAGGTTCGAACTCGGACTCGTTGGTTTTCAAGACCCTCGACAACGATACTTTACTAGAAATGGGGACATCCAGGAGGTCCTTCCTTCCTTCTTCTATTTGGCCTGGGATTAAACCCTCGTATTTACGATTGCGTGCATGATTCTCGTTGGACACCAGCGCCAATTCCGAGGTATTATTTTGGATTGATAATTGGTTGGGATATTCCATTCCGACTGAATTGGCATTCCAGAAGATTATAGGTATTTATTCCAGCAGCGTATCTCTGATTACTTTTATGATGGATCCTGGCACTTCACCCTCCCCTTTGTGGAGGCTTATTTGGAGCTGGTTCGAGCTATTGTGCGTATCCCAATTGCGCCTACATCTCGGGATACTCGTGTTTGGATGAACTCTGAGGATGGTTCAGTTACCTCGAAGACGGCTTATAAATTCTTACGCCCTCAGCGCCCAACAGTTAGATGGGGTTCTTGGATTTGGTCCCAGCATATCCCGGAACGGCGATCAGTGGTGGCATGGAGAGCTATACACAACCGATTGGCAGTCCAGGACTCTTTACGAGCTAGGGGAAGTTTTACTGGCCCTTCGGTTTGTGTTCTTTGCAGGGAATCGGGGGAATTGGTCGATCACTTATTTGTTTATTGAGCTTTTGCAGGGCATCTTTGGCGTTGGATCTTCCAAGCCTTTCACGTGCACCCCTTCCAGGCTTACAGTTTCAACGAACTGCTGGTACGGCTCATGGCATTCCACTTTAGCGACCAGGTCACTTTCCTTTGGCGTGTGGCAATATTATCCTGCATCTGGCTTCTTTGGCACATCCGTAATGAGCTGATTTTTCACAACAAAATCTGGACTCCGGAGGCGGCTCTCATTCGCCTACAGGTACTCATTGTTGAATCAGCATCTTTGGACCGGGGATGCATGAATAACGACAACAGGACCTCTTCATCCTGCGTGGTTTAAGAGTCCCCGGACGAGTTAGACGTGCTCCGAGGATTGTGGAGGTCCAATGGCAAAAACCCCTCCCAGGTTGGATCAAGGTTAACACGGATGGCAGTGCTTTAGGGGCGCGGGCAATCTTAAGAAAGATCCGGTGTCTTTCGAAATTGTAGAGGATTCTTTCGCGGATGCTTTGTCCATCGCTGTGGTTCAGGGTACGCATTCGAAGCGGAATTGGTTGCGGCAATGTGGGCGATTCATTACGCATTTGTAAAAGGATGGACGAAACGTTGGCTGGAATCGGATTCGAAGTATGTGGTGAACCTACTGGAGAAGAGAACGATGGAGGTCCCTTGGCGCCACCTCGGATATTGGCGCCAAACCTTGCATTTACTCAGTGGCATTGATCTTGTAGTCTCTCATATCTTTCGCGAAGGCAATCGGGTGGCAGACATGCTGAGCAAAAAGACGGAGAGTGGCATCTGGTGGGGCTCCCGCCCACAGACCTGCTTCAATACATCACGGATGATTATGTTGGCCAATCCACTTATAGGTTTGTTAATTAATGCGCCACTTCTTCAGGTTTCTTTTTAGGCGCCTTATGTTTCCTGGGGGGTACTCTTTTTCCTTCCAAGGGTTTTTCCCACAAGGGTGAGTTTTACCTTGGAAGGTTTTAACGAGGCCCCAACCATTCAGCCATTTGGTCGGCTTGTGACCACTGCGTACTTTGGTTGTTGACTTTATTTCCAGGCTTTCATTTGGTTACCTGATCTGCCTATGATCAGGATTACTCTCTTTTCATTTTTATATATATTCGTGATTATTCAAAAAAATTGTCAAACTTCCATCATCATTGAGAACAAATGATGTACTTCTTTCTTGTTTCACTTTTTCTGCAATACTAGTCAGTTTATCATCATAAAATTGTGCTTGTTTAATTCTTTCAATTATCATAGGACGAACACAAAGAGAAGATTTTCGGCTCAAAGCATCAGCAACAACATTAACTTTTCCTGGATGATATTCGATGGTACAATCATAATCTTTCAGCAATTCAAGCCATCTTCTTTGACCCATGTTAAACTCTTTCTGACTCAATAAGTATTTCAAACTTTTATTAGTAAAAATTTGAAACGTGGCACCATATAAGTAATGTCTCCATATCTTTAATGCAAAAACAATCGCAGCTAGTTCAAGGTCATGGGTAGGATAAGACAACTCGTACCGGTTTAAGTTGTCAAGAAGTATAAGCAATAACCTGACGATCATGTTGGGTAATACCTCCAATCATTGACGAAGACTGCAATGAAGAAGAAGAAAATCATATTGTAGAGGTATTTGAAATTGAGAAAGAAGATTGGCATCAACTACTTGTGGATTATTTAAAGTATGAGAAGTTACCTGACGATCCACGACAAAGGGTAGATGTCCGACGTCATGCGGCTCACTTCATTTACTACAAAGGCACTCTTTATAGACGGTCATTTGATGGAATCTTCTTGCGATGCTTAGGCGATGATGAAGCTGTTCAAGCCATGGAAGAAGCTCACTCGGGGGTTTGTGGCGCCCATTTCAGGCCCAAAGTTACACTTTTGAATTAAAAGAATGGGCTACTATTGGCCGACAATGGTGAAGGACTGCATGGATTACGCGCAAAAATGCCAAGCCTGTCAATGTCATGCAAATTTCATCCAACAACCACCTGAACCATTGCACCCTACTGTTGCTTCATGGCCATTTGATGCTTGGGGTTGGATGTGGTCGGACCTATGACATTCAAGGTCATGCATGCTCAACAACATATAAAAATCGAATATCTCACATTATTAGGGGGCCGGAATCTCAGTATTCGTCAAATAATTTCGATTCTACCTATAATTTTAAGATTCAGCATATGGCGTTGTGGATAACTGCAATATAATATACAGAAATGAAATGATAAGTGTTGCATATGCAAAAAAACCTCCCTAAATCCCTCCTCCAGTTGAAAGTCAAAAATCAGAATCAGAAGGCAAAAGCTTCATCAAATTCTTCTCCTCTTAGCCAAGGTGCCCGATGAAGGATATAATACTATCTTGCATGGATTGCTACCTGTCTGGGAGGTCATCCACTTGTAAAATCTTCATGCCGCAAAACTTTCAAGCCTGTCACAGTGAGGAGTCGGAAAGTGCCTATTCTAGTGACGCCTCTGCATTTCCATGTGACAATAACGTCCAAGCATATTTTTGTAATCCTTGATCACATTATTTTCAATGTCATTTCGGCCAGAGGTTCCAATAGGATAGTTCTGATCAAATTCAAGTTACTTTACAAAAGACTCTACTCCATGTTTCTCTGTCATTTTCTTAAACTGATAGGCCCCCCCACCCAAATCTTCCCTCGATGATGAGCACCAGCATTATTCGTTCTAGTCTCAGTAAACATGAGCATTTCGAACACGTCACGTTTGACCAAAGAATGCTTTAAAAATCTCATCAGATTAAAATTTGTCATCAAAAAAGTCATTCCCGGTTCTTCTCCGCCTTCTCTTAACGATCTTTGTTGATTATACCCAAACTCATCGACTAAGCCTGATCTGATCATCGCCTCCTCAAGTCATCATCACCAGCGGTTGAATTCCTTGCTAACCCGGTGCCTTGTTCTTATTAGGATGAACTTTCAAAGTGACAACTTCCTATACGCCTTCCTAATCTCCTCCAGCGAGCAACTTTTCTCCACACCATGGGCAATACAATCATGAATCTGTCTGCCAGGGATGAAACCAAACTGCGCCGGAGATAAATAGGCTGTAATAATCAAACCCAACCGCGTGGCCAAAATCTTCGTGATGATCTTGAAAAGGAAATTGCTCATAACAATCGGGCGGAAATTTTCAATGACATTCGCATCCTTAGTCTTTGGGATGAGCGCCATAAAACTGGCATTCAAACCCAGAGGTAGTGACGAATTACTGAAGAAAATTGATATCCGAAAGGCCTTTGACACGTTGAGGTGGGATTTCTTACTATACGTCTTGCGCCGTTTGATTTCTCGAGAGATCTTTGTGCATTGGGTTGAGGTGGTTCTTGATCGTCCAGGATATCGTTTTTCTTTGAATGGGACACTTTGTTGGTTATTTTCCTTGTTTGAGGGTCGACAAGGGGATCCCTTATCACCGTTATTGTTTTGCATTGCGGAGGAGGTCCCGGGTCAATTTATTGATTTAGCAAGGATCAATCTCGGTTATTTCCCTTCACGGCGCCGTGGGTATTATCTTCCCATCATCCATCTTATATGCGGATGATATTGTCATCATGTGTGGGGTATCTTCTGCTAATGCTCGGGTGTTGCTTCAGATTCTGACTAATTATGCAGATATCTCGGGTCAAGTGTTCAATCCACAGAAATCCAAAGTTTACTTTGGCTCGCAGGTTTCGTCATATGTCCGCGGGAGAGTGCAACACATTTTGGGGATCCATCCGGGGGCGTTTCCTACTATTTATTTAGGCGCTCCAATATTTAAGGGCGCTCCTAAGGTTGCGGATTTACAGCCTGTCTTTGACAAGATAATCCTCAAATTCAGAAGATGGAAAGGTTCGTCTCTTTCCCTTGCTGGTAGAGTTTGTCTGGTTAACTCGGTGATAACCAGTTCTTTTGTACACACCATGATGACTTACAAATGGCCTGGAACATTGCTTAAACAAATGGAAAGAGCCATGCGTAACTTCATTTGGACGGGGGATGTGAATTCTAAGGGGAAGGTGGTAGTCAATTGGAATAGATGTTGCACGCCTAAAGCTGAAGGGGGTCTAGGCGTGAGATCCATTGTGACTGCTAACAAGGCGTTCTTGATGAAATTGGGTTGGAAGATTCTGAATTCGGAATCAGTGGTTTACAGAACCCTCAGACAATAGTACTTTACAAGGAATGGGGAGATTCGGCGGTCCTTTCTTCCTTCTTCCATTTGGGCTGGGATTAAACCCTGCATTTCCGATTGCTTGGATGATGCTCGTTGGATCCCAGGGGCTAATTCCGAGGTTTTATTCTGGATTGACAATTGGTTGGGAGACTCAATAGCAGACAGAATTGGCATCCCAGAGGAATATAGATACTTATTTCATCAACGTATTTCTGACTACTTTTATGATGGGTCCTGGCACTTCACCCTTCCTTTTGTGGAGGCATATTTGGAGTTGGTTCGTGCCATTGTGCGCGTCCCGATAGCACCAGATACACGGGATACGCGTGTTTGGTTGAAATCGGAGGATGGCTCGGTTACCTCGGCGTGCGCCTACAACCACCTATGTCCCGGCCGCCGCGTTAAATGGGGCTCTTGGATTTGGTCACAAAGATATCCCTTAACGGAGATCGGTGGTTGCTTGGAGGACCATACACAACCGACCGGCTGTCCAGGATTCACTTCGAGCTAGGGGAAGTTTTACTGGCCCTTCGGTTTGTGTTCTTTGTAGGGAATTGGAAGAATCGGTTGATCATTTATTTGTCTCTTGTGCTTTTGCAGGAAATATATGGCGATGGATTTTCCATGCTTTCCAAGTTCAACATTTTCAGACATATAGTCTCAATGAGTTACTGGTGCGGTTAATGTCTTTTCACTTTAGTGACCAGTTGCTTTCCTTTGGCGTGTGGCGATTCTTTCATACATATGGCTCATGTGGCATATCCGAAACGAGCTGATTTTTAACAACAAAACCTGGACACTGGAGGCGGCAATCATTCATCTACAAGTTCTCATTGTAGAATCATCATCATTGGACCGGGGATGCATGAACAATGATCAACAAGACCTATTTATCTTGCACGTACTGCGCATTCATGGAAGGGCTAGACAGGCTCCGAGGATCGTGGAGGTACATTGGCAAAAACCCCTTCCGGGTTGGATCAAGGTTAACACGGATGGCAGCGCCTCAGGGGCGTCGGGAAGTCTCACAGAGTCCGGAAGTCTTTTGGAATTGTAGAGGCTTCTTTCGAGGGTGCTTTGTCCATCACTGTGGATCAGGGTATGCGTTTGAGGCTGAATTGATGGCAGCAATGTGGGCGATCCAGTATGCGTTTGCTAAGGGTTGGATAGAACTTTGGCTCGAATCGGATTCAATGTATGTGGTGAATTTGCTGGAGAAAGATCGACGGAAGTCCCGTGGCACCATCTGAGCTACTGGCGCCACACACTACACCTTCTCGGGCAAATGGATCTCGTAGTCTCACACATTTTTTGGGAAGACAATCGGGTTGCAGACATGCTAAGCAAGAAGACGGACATCGATACATGGTGGGGCATCCCGCCTACGGATCTCTTACACCACCTCACTGAGGATTATGTTGGCCAATCCAACTATAGGTTTGTTACTTAGTGCGCCACTGTTTCAGGATACTTTTCCTTTCTTAGGCACCTATTTGTTTCCTGGGGGGTACTCTTTTTCCTTTCAAGGGCTTTTCCCACAAGGGTGGGTTTTACCTTGGAAAGTTTTAACGAGGCCCCAACCATTCAGCCATTTGGTCGGCTTGTGACCATTTATTTTGGATTTTTATATTATTTCCAGAATTATCATTGGTTACCTTATCAGCCTGAGATCAGGAATACACTTTTTCATTTTTATATATATATTCGCGCTTATGCAAAAAAAAGAATTGCATAATAATCCTTCTTCGTCTTGATCTGCCTCACCAAGTGTATGTGCTCCTCCGTGTAATTCCTCTCCCCATTTGAAACGCCATCACCATTGACATAACCTTTATCATCTTTCACCTTAAAAACATTCTTCACATCATTAGCCGGACCACTAGAGGAGGATGAATAAAGATTTTCACATGCAGCCAAAAGATCATCCACAGGAAAATTCTGGTTAAGTTAGCGAGCAATTCCAAGAAATTTAAGGGCTTTTTGTTTATTTCCAGCTGCAATTGCCTCTTTGGCAATATTCATACATCTCAACGCCTCATCTTTATTGCTATCCATAACTATTTTTGTAACTATTTTTGTGTTCTCAATCCACACCTACTTAAAAATATAACCAACCAGTTCAAGAAATGTCCCAAAACTCACCAAAACTCAATCTTGGACTCAATCTTGGGTTTAAGACTTGGGATTAAGAAATCTATATATTTGAAGAATCCATCAATACTCACTCCATGAAATTAAGCCTTCAATCTCCTGAAAAAACTAATTTCCCCTTAATATTAGATCCGAAATCCCATGACCGACCCTAAGAGAGAGAGAAATGTGGTCGGACCTATGATAAAGTCATCCGGAAGACACTTGTATATCTTAGTCCATGACTGCACTACTTTTCTAAATGGGTTGAGGTAGTACCCTTCAAAGAAGTGAAGAAAGAAAATATCGCTGACTTTATCTGCATAAACATAATTTATCGCTATGGGATCCCTCGATACATAATAACGGATAACGGGAAGCCCTTCTCAAATAGCCTTATCAATAAACTTTGTCAAAAGTTCGGATTCAAACAAAGAAAGTCCACGTATAACCCTGTGGCTAACGGACTTGCTGAGGCTTTTAACAAAACTTTGTGTACCTTGCTGAAGAAAGTGATCTCAAAGTCAAAGCGAGACTGGCACGAAAAGGATCGGAGAAGCTCTATGGGAATACCAAACCACATATAGAACACCCACTCAAGCAACTCCGTATGCGCTTGTATATGGTGTTGAAGCGGTTGTTCCCCTTGAACAACAAATTTCGTCACTAAAGATAGCCTTACAAGAAGGACTAACCGAAGAAGAAAATGCACAATTACGCCTTGAAGAATTAGAAGCTCTTGATGAGAAAAGATTGGAAGCACAACAAAGACTTGAATGTTATCAAGCTCGTCTTTCTAGGGCTTTTAATAAAAAAATGCAATCACGCTCTTTTCAAGTTGGCGATTGGGTACTTGCTATTAGAAGACCCATCATTACTACTCACTGAACTGGAAACAAATTCACATCAAAATGGGATGGTCCTTATGTTATTAAAGAAGTCTACACGAATGGCACTTACAAATTGGTCGCCGAAGATGGCTTGAGAATTGGCCCCATAAATGGCAAGTTCTTAAAATGCTACTATCCTTGAAGACGAAATAAATCTCCATGACGCATGAGATTAAACTGCATGTAACTCCTGACACGAGTATAAAATGTGAACGGTAACCACCAAAGGCAAAGTATGTGGTTAAATCGCTAACTTCCCCACCAAAGTGAATACATGTGGTAAGCGTTAATTTCTCCCACTAAAGGTATTTCATGTGGTTAAAATATTAAATACCCCACCTAGTCTAGGGTGGTTAAGCAATAGATACTCCTAGCCCTCATGAGTATAAGCGTGTATGCCCCCCTAAAAATGTCCCTTGAACTACGTTATGACTTGATCCCTTTTCATGGGGTACGTAGGCAACTTAGAATCTTCTAAGTTCGTCATGAGTTTGTGATAGTCATGATTTTGTTGATGAATCATAGTTATTCAAAAAAAAAGAAAGACAAAAAAAAAGAGATAAAAAGGACTTCAAAAAAAAAAAATAGTACTTAATAGATTGCAAGATAGAAAATGATCAATTTCTATTACGTAATCTTAAACAAAAAAAAAAAAGTACTCATACATGAAGCCAAAAAAAAAAAAAAAAACAAAAAAAAAAAAATATTTAATCAAAAGGACACAAGCTCTTCAATTCTTCCTTGGCAGCCTCTAGACGCACCATCGAAAGCTCCAAATTTTCCAGCACTTCATCATTCGAAGGCGAAGTATTCTAAATAGTGGTAATCTCTTCTTCAATCTGTTGGACTTCAGTATGAGCAATGTGAAAAAGTTCTTCTCGTCGCTTTAATGAAGCGGTCAAATTCTTCTTTCGTTTCCTCAAATTGTCAAGCTCTCTATTAATGGACTCTAACTCTTCCTTATTGGATGAAATTTGGGCAGACTCTTTAGCTTCTTTAGTCTTGGCATCATGCAAACGATCTTCGACTTCGCTCAATTGTCGTGCAAAAAGTTCTTTAGACACAATCTCTGAAGATGACGACCTTCCTTCATTATATGCAATAGCTTTGGCAAAGAGATCTTTCAATGACCCCTCCACAAAACAGACGTCAATAATATTAAAACTATTCATAGACTCGAGTACAACCATCACTTCATCTTGAATAGAAGAAAGGGAGTCAATTGGAATGTTGGATATCTTCTCACGGAGATCGCTCCACAGCTTTTGAAGGTATTCTTGCTGGTGATTGCAAATAAATTTCTCACCTTGAAATACTGAAAATACCGCACAAGGGGACGTCTTGGCCTCAATGGAGTTAGATGTATCCTTTTGATCGACCTCCGACTATCTTGTGATCTATGCTCGCACTCATTATTGAGTAGTTATTGCTCCAGCCGAAACATCACACCATCAAATTAGAAAAAGGATTACCAAAAAACAAAAAAAAAATATTGACCTCTTCAACAAAATTCTCCGTAAGTGGTTGATTACTCGCAACACCATCGGCTTCTTGCTGTTTAGGAGTCTTTTTAATTCTCTTCCAATGACGGTTCGCATCGCCGCTGCTACTTTCTTCGAAAGAAGGAATGACTACTTTTCTCTTATTTGATTCGCAAGCTTCAACGTCTAAGGCATCGCACCTCTTAGGAGAAGAAACAACATGCACAAGTGGAGAGCGTCGAATATTCTCACCAAGTGGACCGTGTCTATGGCTTTTGCCCTTCGGTAAAGCTTTCTTTGGCTCCGAGTTAATCAAGCTCTCTATAGTTTCTTCGAAGTAGTTTCCATGAACTCAGGCCTACCATTGTTTATATTCCTCTGACGAAAATGTCTTCGCACTTGGGGGCATGCAAGGAAGCCAAACTTTAGAAAAGTTCTTAGATGTAGTGCACACACGCCAAATGGTAAACCACTTCTTGTAATGAAGCTCCACGCACATCGTCTTTGAGAACTCCCGGCACTATTTGATGAAATCAAGCGGCGATCGAATCTATGGGGACTGTAAGGCTCAATCACAAAATGCCCACCTTGTCGCAGGGAAATATAACTTGAACGAATGGCGATGAAGTAGTCTTGCTCAAACCTTTGTGCATTGTCGTTGTCAACATAGTGAAAATCTTTGTTCTTCGTAATCACAGTACAAGTCCAAGAAATCCCATCTCCTTTGTGGATTCGTCTGCGGGCTTCTTTGGGTTCATAGTATTTCGTGTGTCCCTCTCCCGAAAAGATTGCCATATTAGGGCCATTCTGATACGGATTGTACGAAGGACCCATTGAATATATCGATTCAAGAACCCAACGTATACAAGTAGGCAGCGGATATTCCAGATCGATGATCTAGTTTGATCTTACCTAGAGCTTTATAACCTTGACCCGTCGGCTATATGATCAGCCAAGAACCTTGGTATGATGAACACCACAAGATATTGCTCAAGTATCTTGATAAGTTCTTAATTAATTGAAAACTCTACAAAGAGAATTTCAACTCACAAAGGCAAATGCCAATTTCAATATATCAATTAATTCTCCATTCTTACATGGGCTGCCATGCTTTTATAGTTACAATATGATGCTTCAATGTTAATCCCGAATTGGCTTTTCATGGGATTTGAAGAGACATTCTTGACCCCTTTTTCTAGTCTTACAACATAGGAAATGACTCCCCATGTGAAGAGACACTCTAGACCACCTTTACTAGACTTGGAAAATGATTACTAGACTAGACAACCTTTCTAGACTTGGAAAATGACTACTAGACTTACTTTATTGAATAATCATACTTGATTAACTTAACTAAGACACTTTGACTAACAAAATGCTGAAAATTGACCATTTTAAGCAAAATGAAACATCACTCCTCTTGGGCTTGAGGTGTTGGACGAAAATCATGGCCCATAAACTCCAAATTAAGTCTTCAATTCAGTTCCATGTTTGAGCCCAACTTATTAGATGCATTATGGCCCAACAACTTGAATAACATTCATTACTTGGCCTTCTATTGAGCTCCCTTGCACATTTTCTTTAATTTCAGCAACAAGAGTCATCAAAGCTTGCTTAATTTGTTTAGCTCTTGCTCTTGTGATTGGCCCTCCATGAATCATCATCGGTTCTTTATTTCCTTGAGTTGTAACTGCAGGATGACCTTCATCACATTCGTCCCTTGCCAAACTTGATTATGAGTTTTGAAATAATGAGTCAACCAACCATAGACAAAGTGGACGGGAAATGTTGAATACACTTTAGATGGCTTTGGAGAATTCGCAATCTTATTCAGACCTCTGAAGATACTCGCTAAAACAGGAACAGCAAGGCCCGCCGTTTGCCCATATACCATGAGACTCGTCATCTTGAAAGTGCCAGGGCGTATTGAGTTGAGATCATCGTTTGGAAGAACAAATAAGCATAGCCAACAAGCCAAATATGCCACCAAGAATGTTTTCTCCAACGAGCTCTCCTTGACACCGAGTTTGGAAAATAAAGCCTTCTCAGCAGGGGACCATTCACCATGGGCGCCAATGTCACCAAGTGGATTATGAGTCGACTCGGGATGCTCAGTTTGCTTGTCTTTTCGTAAGGCCTTCTTCTCTATGCGTACGGGAGGTGAACTATACTTTGTAGCCTTCTTCAACCAAAAGTTGATCCAGTCATCGATAGAAACTAGCAAGTAGTGATCCCCATGAGCGCTCCCTTGAAGTAGATGATAAGCATGAAGTAAGCGGTTGCATGAACGAGGGAGGAATCTAAGTCCCGCTTTGTCAACGCCAGTAAGCTCCTTGGCACTCTGAACGACTTCGTCGTACGTAAAACTTGATCATAGGCAAGCCAGCTAAAGTATGAAGATCCCACAATGATATAGATAATTCGCCATGGGAAGTCAGCAATGTGTTGGTAGATGGACACCACGCCTCGCAAAACGCCTTGACGATATTGGAATTGCAATCATATGTGAAGAGAGAAGCATACACCGAATCGAATATACGGGTCGCCTGGAGTTTGTTCTTGCATCGACTAAGGATGTCTTCGGTCCACTCCCAATAGTCTTTGACATAATGGAATTCACCGCCAAACCGGATTAGATCTCCCCATTTGGCTTCACCTTCAATGATACCATGCCCCAAGGTTGGTAGTAAAATGGCTCATCAATTTGTTGGTGATGGGTTGCTTCTAGAGCCCACATCTTGGATTTAGAGTCCTTGAGTGGTGGAATCTCACGAGACCATTCCCTTAGATGAAGTCGATTCGTCAACTTTGGCCATTGCTTAGCGTATCGGCCAATAAGTGGATCATAAACCACTAAAATGGTACCTTGTCCTATGTCGTGACTCTCGTCATCAAGAATAATCAAGTGTTGCATGCCGGGCAAAGAAGAAATATCTTTGAAATAAACCATTTTGCTGGAAAAATATATATATATATAAAGGAATAAAGAGCTTAGTTCCGTTTACCGATAAGTTATTGAAATCCAAATAGCTATCACAACTTGAGATTCCAACAGAAGAACGACCGAAAGTAAATTTCAGTTGCTATATATGAAAAAAAAGATGTTAAAGAATAATATAATTCAAGAAACGTGAACATGACGACAAGAAAGCAAACCTTGGTCAAGTATTGATGGGAATTAAGCTCCAACAAAGCTTTAACACCTGCAACCAAAGACGATGAGATTAGCTTTTAAATAATTGTTTAAAGACTACAAAGTTCATGCAAGCAGACTAATAGATTGATCAATCGGGGCGTGCCTACTTTCTTTGGATCAATTCTTCAAACAGTTGGAGGGCAAACCATGAAGATTGGTTATGGCAAAGGATATGACAATATTTCACCAAATCCTGAACGATTCTTCAATAGCAACCAAGCAAGTGAAAGAATAAATATGAACTAAACCACCGATAAGAAGAAAGATGCTACAGCCAAAAACTGGCGAACGATGCTGCGAGTGTTTCTTTTAGATTGATTTGAAAATAAGGCACATATGTGTCTCTTTTTTGTTCTTGAAAATAATCCATTGTTGAGTTGATTTAGGAGATTGATGATTATCCCAATTCTTGCTGAAGAAAATAAATCAATTAGAAGTTAGAATTTAATTTGGAGAAGGATTATTAAGAATTCAGATTTTAATTTGTTCGAGAACTCCTGTGTGAAGAAAGTTGAGGATGTGAATTTCAGAAGTTTTGCGAAGGAGTCAGGAGTTGTGCAAAGGAGAAGATAAAGTTATGGTGGGTCTCTGAATGTAAAGTTGTTCTATTCTTAACGGGGAACACAAAGTCAATTATTAATTGTCAAACTTCCATCATCATTGAGAACAAATGATGTACTTCTTTCTTGTTTCACTTTTTCTCGCACTTGGTCGAGTTTATCATCATGAAATTGTGCTTGTTTAATTCTTTCAATTATCATAGGACGAACACAAAGAGAAGTGCAGATAACCCCCATGCCATTTACATTCAATTCGACATTCATCTTTCTCATGTCTAGCAAATATGGTAAAGAATTCACTAAGAGGTAAGAAACAGTACCATAAGATTTTTGGCTTAAAGCATCAACAACAACATTAGCTTTTCCTGGAGGATATTCGATGGTACAATCATAATCTTTCTGACTCAATAAGTATTTCAAACTTTTATGATCTGTAAACATTTGTAACGTGGCACCATATAAGTAATGTCTCCATATCTTTAATGCAAAAACAATTACAACTAGTTCAAGGTCATGGGTAGGATAAGACTTACGTGACACTTTTTGGGTTATCCCATTTGATCATTGCTTCTACTTTATGTGGATCAACTTTAATCCCGTCACTAGAAACAACGTGTCCCCAAAAATATTACTTGATCTAACCAAAATTCGCATTTACTAAGTTTTGCATACAAGCTGTTGTTTCTCTCGTAAGGTTTGCAACGCTATTTTCAAATGTTCCTCATGTTCTTGAGAGATTTAGAGTATACCAAAAATCATCAATAAAGACAATAACAAATTTATCTAGGTAGGATCTAAACATATTATTTCATCAATGCCATGACCACTGTTGGGGCATTAGTCAGACCAAAAGGGATTACCAAAAACTCGTAATGGCCATACCTTGTTACGAAAGTTGTTTTTGAAATGTCCCGCAATCTTCCCTTTGGTGATATCCCGATCTCAAATCAATCTTTGAGAAAACTCTAGCACCTTGCAACCGATCAAATAAATCATCTATTCTAGGCAATGGATATTTATTCTTCATCATCACTCGATTCAATTGTCGATAATCTATACACAATCTCGATGTACTATCTTTCTTTTTAACAAACAACACAGTGCACCCATGGCGAAACACTTGGTCTAATGTACCCTTTATCCGAAGAATTCTTGCAATTGTATCTTTAGCTCTTGTAATTCAATAGGTGCCATTCTATAAGGAGGGATAGAAATTGGTGTTGTGCCAGTTTGTAGTTCGGTGGTGAACTCTATATCTCTATCTGGAGGTAATCCGGGTAAATCATTGGGGAATACATCAGGATACTCTCTAACCACTAGAGTGTCTTCAAGTTTCAAACCACATACTCGTGTGTCTATTATGTGGGCTAAGTAACACTCGCAACCTTTCTTAATCATTTTGAAAGTTTGTTAGATGCAGATATTATACATGTAGGTAGAATTTCTCTTTCCTTTAAATACTATACGTGTCTCGATCGGAGAAGCTCCAACACGATTTCTTTAGTAAAACAATCCAATTTAGTATGGTGTTCGGTTAACCAATCCATACCGAGAATCACATCGAAATCTCTTAAGGGCATAACAAGTAAACTAGCACTAAGTTTCGATTCACCGATCAAAATTTTGCAGTCACGATATACAGTATTGACAATCACCACACTCCCTACTAGAGTTCAAATAAGTAAATCATAGTTTAATGTTTCCGGTTTATTACCCAAATGTGATGCAAATGATTGTGAGATAAATGAATGTGTTGCTCCTTGATCAAATAAAACGTAAGCATTTGCATCAGAGATTGAAAGATTACCACTAACTATGGTTAGTGCAGCTTTAGCTTCTTCTTGTGTCATGGCAAAAACTCGAGCTGGACCTTGTTGTCTGCTTGCTTGACTTTCTTCTGCACCAGCGCCTCTTCTTATACCGAATCTCCTCGACCTCTACCTCTATTAGGATGAAACCACTAAATCTAGTTTGCTCAACTGTGGGTTCCTCGTGTGGTTTTGTACAAGTCCTTGCTATATGTCCAGGTTCGCCACATCTAAAATATTTTCCTGTAAGCAATCTACATTCTCCATAATGATTCTTACCACAATGAGCACATGTGGGAGCGATGGTGTAGAACCAACACTCTTCTTGGTTGATGTTGCACCCTAAAACTACCACTCTTTGAACTGCTCGGGAAGCCCCTCTGTGCAGGTGTAGTAAATTCCTTTCTATTTCTAAATCCTCCAGTTTCGTCACCCTGCCTCTTCTTATTATACTGAAAGTTTTGTTTTGATTCATCTTCTAATTTTCCAACACGTATTACTACAGCTTTCAACTTTACTATAGGACTCCAAATTTGTAGGTGTAATACGGTTTCGAATAGCAAACCTAAGTCCATATTCAAATCTAGTACATTTCTTCTTTTCTGTGGCAACCATATGTGGGGCATAATGAGAAAGATCATTAAACAGTACTTCATACTCAGCAACTGATCGACTTCCCTGCTTAAGTTCAAGAAACTCTTTTTCTTTCTGATCCCTATAAATCTCTGGCAAGTATGTATCATGAAATTCTCTTAGAAAATCATCCCATGTCAATACAGGTGGTTGAACGGTACTATGACGTATAGTCTCCCACCAATCATACGCATTTCCTTGAAGGAGTGATACTGCATAATCAAACTTTACTTCAGGAGTACATTTCATCAAATTCAGAACCCTTACATTCGTTTTGACCATGTTTCGACCTCTGGTCAGTCGAGTAGTACCCACAATTTTCTAAGTTTATCATACTTTCATTCCCGTGGTTCAGGGGGGGTTTACCGGTAATATGGTGGATATGCAAAATGAGCAGGTATTCCATGCACATGATGCGGAGGTGAATGAGATGAGAGTGACTCTGGCTCGACTGCTCCTTCCCCTCCATGAACACTTTGCTCATCATTATGTACATGTGCTTCTTAACTCACAACCCTTTGCCTATAATATGACATTATTAAAATATTTGCCAACATGTAACAAAAGTGATAATGCACATGTCATGCCAGGGTCTATAGAACCCCTACTCGGGCTCGATACCAAACGAAATTGTAACACCCTTACCCTTGTAACACGTATTTATATATTATAAAACTATAGTTCATAGGTAGCACAACTCCATTGCAAATAAGATTAATATGTTAATAATCGTTGTAACCTCTTTTGCACGAGCGGAAGCATTTACACAAAATGATTTAACAACGCTTATTCACACATGTGCATTTATCCATATTATATAACATTAACGCATCGTGCCCTTTTATATACAGATCAAAACAAAACTCCCTATATGAAATGCAAATGATGAGCCGAGGAGAAGGATGAGAATCCGCAGTACCGACCTTTGATCCATGCTTTAAACTTGGTCACACCTCATAGATCAACTTTTATCTACATCAACTAAAAATTGGCGACATTGCATTTGGTGAGTTGCAAACTCGGCAAGTATAATCCAATAACAAGTTATTTAACATCACATAGGCACATCATTAGTAATCATTTCACACACTTTGTTCAGAATAATCATAAACACATAAAAATGCACGTGCTTGAGCATATTTTTCTTGTTATGGGCAGCTAATACCAAGAATAAATCGTGATCACGAAGATGGCCATGGCACTGTAATTCTTAATTCACGTAGAGTTGTGAACTCGAGGTGGCCGTGCGGTACTCGTAATCCGAATTTCGGATATATGTAATTCTTTAACACATGATTCAAGGTCATTAATGGCCATAATGAGAATCCATTAATCTCTGATGAATGCATTTTCTGTAATCACATATTTCATTTCCGTATCAATACATCAGTAGATATCACATATCTCAATTCAATTTCAGTTCCATTTTAATGTCATCACAAAGAGATCATATATCTCGATTTCATCGCAATATCACCAAAGAGAATCATAAAATTCACATTAGAGCGCAATAAACTTCTAATCACCAAAGCCAAACGAGTAAGCAATTCATTCGAACATATCAATTATATAATCACACAAGTCAAATAACAAGCTAAAAGATTATACTCACCAGTGGATATTCTTATCTCGATGATATTTCCTAGTTGGCCTCATTTGCTCCTCTGTTTGGATTTTGACCTATTAACATGTCAAAGATACATAACTAATTTCTAACCCCTTTCTATAACTTTAATGAATCATGGGTGTTTTATTTATAACCCATGCAGGCAATGGAGTTTTATTTCATATGAGCCTTGAATTAACTCATTATGATAACACTTCTCTGTTTTAGTTCTCCACCTGCTTCAAGAGTTTACAAAGCAAAACTTGTGATATCTATTCAAAAGGTATAAAAGATTTCAGTTTGGCAGCCTTTAGTATTTTCATCATAATTTCCTGTAGAAAAATGATATTAGGCTCATGCAAGTGCTCATAGAACGCCAACAAAATTACCTACAACTTTCGTGTTTGACATATTTCTGAATTATGAAAGGAAATCGGCCACAATAGCCTAACACTGCAACAGACTTATATTGGACGAAGAACAGATCATAGGTTATTCTTTTTCATTTTACAACATGTAAATCAACTTTCTAAACCTCTCTTACTCAAAATCATAAATTTAACAAAAGAAGTTGATTTTCAATTCAAATAAATTTACATGTAAATCAACTTGAATCCCCTAATCTGCGATTTGAAAAAAAAAAGAAGTTGATTTTCAATTCAAATAAATTTTTTTTAATAAATGGAAAGATATATAAAAATGAAAAGAGAGATTCATCCTGATCACAGGCTGATCAGGTAGCTAAAGAAATAAGCCTACAAATTAAATCGAAACAAAAGTAAAATGGTCACAAGCCGAGGCCAAATGGGTGAATGGTTGGGGCCTCGTTAAAACCTCCGAGGTAAAACCCACCCTTGTGGGAAAAACCATGGCAGGAAAAAAGTACCCCCATAGTGGAAATAGGCACCCAAAATAGATAAAAAAAAGAGACCAGGACGCGCTAGCTAACAAACCGATAATTGGGTGGCCAACATAGTCATCGGTGATAAAGGCGCAAGGCCCTTGGGCGGGATGCCCCACCAAGTACCTAGTCCGTCTTCTTTCTCGGCATATCGCAACCCGGTGCCTTCGAAAAATATGCGAGACCACCAAATCCATCGTGAGAGTAGATGAAGAGTGTAACGCCATTGGCTAAGGTGACGCCATGGGACCTCCACAGATCTCTTATCCACCAAGTTCGCCACATACATCGAATCTGACTCCAGCCAAAGTTAAGTCCATCCCTTTACAAAGGCATAATGGATTGCCCACATTATTGCCACCAACTCAGCTTTAAACGCATTACCCACACCACAACGGTTCACAAAACACCCCCGAAAGAAACCTCTGCAATTCCGAAAGACCCCGGAAGCTGTAAGGCGTCCCGGCGCCCCGGAAGCACTATCGTCCGTATTCACCTTGATCCATCTTCGGGGCTTGTTGTTGACATAGAATGCAGGGCAAGCCCAATTTGATTTTGTGGGCTCAATGAGTCCAAGTGCTAGGAGTTGGTTGCATTCTTGCCTCGCAAGGTTTAGCTCTTCTGGAGTCATTCCTGGATGAGTAGCCTTGGTAGCATTCACATCTTCATTCTTTTTGAAAGGGAGTGAATAAAGAACTTGATTTTTCCAAAGTGGTGTTGGGTGATGGAAATCGCATGAGATGCACAACACTTGAGAAGTCTGGTTAGTAATATCTCCGTATTCGGAGGTGCTTCTGATAGAGTAAACAACTTCTGGATGGTGGTGTAAGGTTGGAACTGTCTCTTGTACTTCAACCCATGAGGTAGGATCTGTAGGCTTTTAGCTTGGAAGAATAAATCAAAGCCCATTAAGATATCTTGTCCATGGAGTCTGCTTTGCCAATAATCTTCATCCATACAGTACAGTCTGGAAAGAGTTGAATTCCAATTGGCTTGATGAGCGAGGTATGAAAAGTCTGTCCATCAGCTGCATAGAAGTATTCGTGATGACTTTGCCAAGCATCTTCAGGTAGTATGTCTGGATTCATCATCAACTTTCTAGCTCCTGTATCAAATACACCAATAGCCTTGATTGGTCTATCATACTTGGATGGTAGAATTTGCACTTCAATATTTGGATACAACATCCCTTCTTGGATCAAGGAACTGGTTTTGAGTGATGGTTGTGACTTGATCATAAAGACTGGGAGCTCGGAGGATGAATTTTCTTCTTCTTTTTCTGGTCCTTCGTCATCAGTAGAATATTGTATTGTAAATGCAATGTCTTCATCCTGCTCGTCTTGTTCAGAAAATAAGGATTCAATATCAACATCATCTGTGTTGGCATAATTAAGCTGGAATGCTTGTGATGCTAACTTCGCTGCTTTATCTTTCTTGTTAGGGCAATTCTTTGCAAAATGCCCTTTTTCTTCCACATAGGAAACACCTATTCGTCGACTTCTTTCTGAATGGTTTCCTTCTGAAGAACCGATAGTCTTTATTTCTTTTTGCCTTCTTTTGGATCTTTCTGATCTTCTTTCGGGAAGCCGGAGATGAACAAGTGCAGTTCTCCTTTCCTTTGCACTTTATCTCCAGATGAGCGTTTTTGCATACAGATTTGAGGAGAGTTCTTTTGTCAAGCACATCCTTGATGAAGACCTGTTGCTCACACATCTTGTCTAGGGTTGCAAACGTCATCTGATGGATTTCGCCTAGACTGATTCTTGAGACTTCCCTCCTGGAAGCTTGAATCATTCTACGTAACTCGGGCTGAAGTTCTTTAGGTAAAGACGCCAGATAGACATGTTTGAGATTTGGATCATTGTAACCGTTCAACATGTAAAACTTCTCAGACATCCTTTTGAAATGTCTATCCAAATCTTTACGTGTCAAAGAACATATTTCATGGCAAAATATTCATTTTCTGCCAACTTGTTTATAAGAGTAATATCTCCAATAAACTCTTGGTGAATTTCTCCAAGAACAAGTGATGGAGTTGAAGCATTATAAAGTTGGAGTTGTCGATACTCACCAACTCTCTTTTCTTCTGGATTGGAACATCATCGAATGAAAACCTTGGACCATTTGTTGGTCTGGAGGATGAATCTGAAGGACGAGGACGTGGTCCTCCGCTTTACGGTTCCATATCTTCCTTTAACTTTCGGACATTTGGTTGAGATATTCTGGCTTGCTTCTGGAGTATCTCTAGCCATAAGTATAGTGGATAGATCAGCAACATCTAGTTCAGACTCAGCATCATAGGGTTCTTCTCCCGATAGGGATGATTTAGCATCCTCAGAGTCTGATTCTTTTTCAGATTGGGAAGAGGTAGTTTCTTCAGGGTCTGAATTTTCTGACCATTGTAATGGATTATTTCCTGGAATAAGGGATGGTCTGGCCATGAAGGATTCTGTTGGGTTTTTCTCTTCAAATTTAGAAGAGGATGGAGGTATTTCATGACTCTTTGGAAGTGGTTGGCTTTTTAGAGTAGAGAGCTTTTCCTTTGGCTTTTTAGGAATATATCAAGTGGAATACTTGAAGCCATACCAAAATAAGTAGGATAATTTGGAGGAGATATTGGAGGTGATTCATATTTGGAACTATAGCTGGGAAAGAAGGATAAGGACTTACTTTGGTTGCTCCTATCCCTTTCGATTTGAGAAAGTTCCTTCTTAAGTTTCCTGATCTCGGCTTCTTTCTGCATGAACTCCGCTCCAAACTGGTTTTGTTCAATAAGGCTCCTCACATCTTTGTCTAGCCGATTGATATTGTCTTTCAACTTTTCATATATCTGCTGGAGTTGATTCTCCACCGTATTAACCTTGGTCTGGTTAGATTGGACTGTGGTGAGAATCTGTGAGATCTTAGAGTCTATCGCATGCAGAGACTTGTTTTGGGCGTAAGCGTTGGTCGTCTGCCAATTTAGCACTTCCTCTGCTTGAGTAGGACCCTTTATTTGTCTGTCATGTTCCACAGTGGTGCTTTGCACAAAGGGCTTGGAAGTAATCCTCTATTGAGTGTCAACCTTCCTTTCTAGAGGTGGAAATTTTGCTTCGTATCTGAACATGAAACAAGGTTAGACAATAGGAGGAGTTGGAGGAGAAGGTGCCTTAACTTCATTGTGACACCCGTACTTTTCTTTTTGAAGGACAGCTAACCCTTTTCTGTAACATGGTAAGGGTTGTGGACCGGGATCTGGAGGGTCAGGTTTATCATCTGGCCTGCAACGTGGTTGTATTGTGGTTTTCTTCTTTCTGCTTTTTCTCTGTATATACTCTTCTTCATCAGAGTCTGATTCTTCTCCACAAGAACATTCTGGATCACTCATGGATGGATCAACAGGATGTCTGAGTATGCAAAAAAAACTCTCCTCAAATCAGTATGCAAAAATGCTCATCTGGAGATAAAGTGCAAAGGAATGGAGAACTGCACTTGTTCATTTTCGTCTTCCCAGAAAAAGATTAGAAAGATCCAGAAGAAGGCGAAAAGAAATAAAGCCTATCGATTCTTCAGAAGGAAACCGTTCAGAAAAAAGTCGACGAATAGGTGTTTCCTATGTGGAAGAAAAGGGCATTTTTCTAAGAATTGCCCTAACAAGAAAGATAAGGCAACGAAGTTGGCCTCACAAGTATTCCAGCTTAATTATGCCAACACAGATGATGCAGATATTGAGTCCTTATTTTCTGAACAAGACGAGCAGGATGAAGACACTGCATTTGCAACACAATATTCTACTGATGACAAAGGACCAGAAGAAGAATAAGAAGAAGATTCATCCTCCGAGCTCCCAGTCTTTATGATCAAGTCACAACCATCTCTCAAGACCAGTTTCCTTGATCCAAGAAGGGATGTCGTATCCAAATATTGAAGTGCAAATTCTACATCCAAGTATGACAGACCAATCAAGGCTATTGGCGTATTTGATACAGGACCCAGAAAGTCGATGATGAATCCTGACATACTACCTGAAGATGCTTGGCAAAGTCATCACGAGTACTTCTATGCAGCTGATGGACAGACTTTTTATACCGCGCTCATTACAAAGAAGCCAATGGGAATTCAACTCTTTCCACACTGTACTATATGGATGAAGATTATTGGCAGCAGACTCCATGGACAAGATATCTTGATGGGCTTTGAATTATTCTTCCAAGCTAAAAGCCTACAGATCCTACCTCATGGGTTGAAGTACAAGAGATAGTTCCAACCTTACACCACCATCCAGAAGCTGTTTACTCTATCAGAAGCACCTCCAGAATACGGAGATATTACCAACCAGCTTCTCAAGTGTTATGCAGACTCTCATGCAGATTTCCATCACCCAACACCACTTTGGAAAAATCCGAAGTTCTCTATTCAGCTCCCTTTCAAAAAGAATGAAGATATGAATGCTACCAAGGCCACTCATCCAGGAATGACTCCAGAAGAGCTGAACCTTGCGAGGCAAGAATGCAACCAACTCCTAGCACTTGGACTCATTGAGCCCACAAAGTCCAATTGGGCTTGCCCTGCATTCTTTGTCAACAAAAGAGCTGAACAGGTACGAGGGAAAAAGAGGCTTGTTATTGATTACAAGGCTCTTAACCATTTCCTCCTTGATGATAAGTTCCCTTTACCTAAAACTCAAATGCTTTTCTCCCAACTCTCTAAAGCCCAAATCTTTTCAAAGTTTGATTTGAAGTCGGGTTTTGGCAATTGGGAATTATCCAGGAGGATAGATATAAAACTTTTTGCCTTCCTGACCCAATACCAATGGACGGTCATGCCATTTGGTTTGAAGGTTGCACCCTCTATATTTCAAAAGCATTGACCCAAATTTTCGAACATATCCTACATACCACCTAATCTACATTGATGACATCTTCTTGTTCTCATCAAACAAACAAGAGCGTGAGACTTTGCTACACCAGTTCTTGGACATTGTTCAATCACATGGTATCATGCTATCGAAAAGAAGAGCTCTATCGGTCAAACAAACATTGAATTTTTGGGAATGAAAATAATCGATGGAAAGTATCACTCGGCCAAAGACATTGCCCAGAATTGCTAAAGTTTAGGAAGAAAACTTGTCAATCAAAGAAATTCAACAGTTCCTTGGAATTGTTAATTATATCGAGACTTCATTAGGAATGCTCCGGATATACTAGCTTGACTTTCAAAAATGCTTAAGAAGATGCTCCACCATGGGGATCATCCCGGACTGCAGCGAGTTCAACAACTCAAGCAAGTGTGCGAGAATCCTCCACCATTAAAAATTCCAAGTACGGAGGACAAAGGATTCTCGGGATCGATGCTAGTGATGAATATTGGGGAGCCATTTTGCTTGAAAAGGAAGATGGGAAAATCTTTATTGTGGACATGCAAGTGGTCGGTTCAAAGATTCTCGAGAAGCATTACCATCTTTGTCTACAAAGAAATCCTTGATGTGAAGAATGGGATCAAGAAGTTTGAATTTCATCTTATTGGTCACCATTTCATAATCCGGATGGACAATACATCATTTCAGCAATTATGGAGCTTAAGAACAAAGGTGTTCCAGGAGAAACAATTCTTTGCGACTTAAAGATTGGTTTTCCAAGTATCAGTTCCACGATTCAACATATCAAAGGAAATCACAATCTTGTTCCAGATTATCTATCCAGATCACAGCCATTACAGTTAGTATCTTCGAAAGGTATTTTCCCAGTTATATTAATGGCATATCCTGAAGGCCAATTTCCCCCAACAAAAACACCTTTCAAAAGCCTAAGTGATTTACAAAACTATGCAAAACATTTCATGTTTTATCACTTAGCCAAATTTGTTGTTCAAGTTAATATCCCTTTCGATAGGGCATGTTTTTATCCAGATAAACCTTTTTATGGGATCCTAACCATCCACTACTACTCTTATTCCAAAACATGGTCTATGGTATTTGTGGTGTCTTTCCACCCTTTACTATCATTCAGTGGAAATGCCCGTTAGAAGTACTTTATCCTTCCTCCAAAATCCAGTCAACCAGTCATCCAATCTCTGGACTTTTCTTGAATATTATGAAAAGATTCAAAATTGGAAGGAAATGTTACAAGCAGAAGTGGATCAGAACAAAGATGTCCCGGATTTATACATTGCCATGGTACTCCACCGATATTTCACAATGGGAAAAAGATATCGATTTATACCGACATCTTTACATTTTAAATGGAAGGTTTTTCCAGGATCAATCACCAACCTGGCGGCTCGAGGTTAATGAATTATGCATGCATCTCCTGGTTCTTAACAAGATTCCACCAAACCCACCGAGACCGGAGCCGTATATACATCACTTGTGATAAGTCCATGTGTTGATGAACCCGGAGTCAAGTCACCAACGAAGATAACCAAGAAGGCGACCACGAGATACTCAAATGTTCGAGCGATTCCCAAGACCCATGGCTTGTTGAAGATGAAGACATAGATTGGGACGGCTTTGGATTGTTTTGGACAGAACCTGGTCAAAGGAATACTACGACTACCACAACGATCCATGACGAGAAGGATGATGTCAAGATTTGTATAGGTGTCCTTACAATGGACACGTGTCAGTTTGTAATAATAAGTGTCCTTCTAGCGGACACATGTCAGTTTATACCGTAAGTATCCTTTTGTTGGACACATGTCAGTTTCTTATCCTTGTAATGTTACATGTGTCAGCTTGGTGTTGTAAGTGTCCTTTTAAGGGACACATGTCAGCTTGGTGTTGTAAGTGTCCTTTTATGGGACACATGTCAGTTTGAGTGTCCTTTTAGTGGACACGTGTCAGATTTCTGTTTAAGGTGTCCATGCAGGTGACATGTGTACGTGATAGGTGTCATGTTAGTGGACACATGTCAAGTTCTCATGAAGAAGGTCTAAGAAGGTAACACGTGTCTAGCAGAGGTGTCTTGTAATAGGGACACGTGCCACTTCCTTGTTTTGTACATGAGACCTATATAAGGACCTCTTCAGTTGTATGGAAAACTCAGACGGAAATTAGAATAAAATCTCCCTTTTACAAAATATGAGTTTCTAACTTTCTTTTATGTCTCTTCAAAAGCCTCTTAGCTAATCTGCAATTATCTTTCAAATTCTTCGATCTTCTTCATGAATTATGCTCTGTACTTGCCTCTTTGAGGATCCTGTACATCAGAAACATGATTGAAGTACCTGGCATAATTAGGCACGGTCCCCTCAATCCATACGACGGTTAAGAATTCTTTGAAGTTTTGAATGAATGACCTTCTTATGAGGTTCTGCCGGAAAGCCATCCAGGCAAGGTGTGCCGCTTAGGCTAAGGTGCAGTAGACCTCGTGGTGGTGTCATACTTTCTTAACCTCTTGGAAAAGCTAAGGCTGCCTAAGGGTATGGGTTTGTGGGGCTCCCAGCAGCTCGTCTGCTCCGGAAAGTTGAACTTGCACCTTGAAGGCGGATGCAAGAGTTGGATCGCTCAAAGATCTTTGCAAAGTTGGGAAGAAAGTGACCACAACACTTCAGCGTTGAGTGTAGAGAGAACTGTACCAATAATCGCATGCTCATATTGCGTAAAAACGAGCATCTAGAAGAGCAATTCTTGCAGATACTGGAAGACCTTTCCTTCCATGGTAGGAGAGAACAAGTCGTACAGCTCCGAGGTGGAGATGGGTATAACCTTCCATTCTCCATCGTGTAATGAACTCAGGTGGAATGGACAGTGTGATGTACTGCTCTTGTTGAGTTGAAGGAAGACCACAGTGATCCATTCTGGATGATTGGATATACTATTTTGGCCGAGTACTCTTGTTGAAGATGATGGATTTGATGTGTTTAGGCCATGAACCATGATTTCTGTATGTATTATATGGGCTAACAACTGGGTGGACAGTTTGTTCTACAACATCGTTGCTTGGTATAGTAGCGTATTCTATTGTATTTTCAACATGGCTAGTAGAAAATCTAGGTAGGGAAAGAGAAGAAGATATACTATGTATTTGGCTAAAAGGGATATCAGAGCTATTTGAGGACTGGGATTCCATATCAAGGGAACGTCTCTTCTACTCGCCATCTTAGCTAGACCTAACCATTCTCTAACAAATTTTGGTACAGGACCCCTATTGACAGAAGAAGAGCAAGAGACCAAAATGGGGTGGTGATCCAAACCAATACGAGGAAGAACCAAACCCTTAACAACTTGCGAAAGAGAAAAAAATCGACACGTTGCTAGGGCTCGATCCAATTTAGCCTGGAGCAGGGATAGAGGCATTCGGGTGGAGCACCAAGTGAAAGTATTCCCCGTAGTAGGGACAGATAACAAACCAGCATCCTCCACAAATTCTCTGAAGTCCTGACAAGAGGCCTGGAATAGAACACCATTGCCCAAATGCTCATGATGACCCAGAACCGCATTGAAGTCCCCAATAAGCATCATATCATCAAGACCCAAAATTTTCAAATCCTGCCAAAGCGTGCGCCGAGTATTATGATTACATAAACCGTGAGCAAAGCCAATGTGAAAAACCAGAGACCCCAACTGAACCTTCAGAATAATACACTGAGAAGACGACCAAACCTGTTGCAAAACGGAGATGCCCGGAATGCAAAACCTAAATATCCGCCTGACCGTTAGAACGAAAATTCTGAGCCACAAAGTTCAAACCCAGACTATGCCAATATGAATCCAAAATCGAAGAAATGTCAACTTTAGGCTCACAGATATCCAAGATAGAAGGCTTACGCTTGTGACATAAAGCCTTAAGAACATTATGGGATGCAATGTTCCCAATCCCCCGGATATTTCAGAAGATGCAATTCATTGAGATGGAGGGGGTGGAGTAGCCCGTATCGATCGCACGGTAAAGACAGGGGTGTGGTGGGTCGCTGAGTCCAACGATTGCGAATTAGCCATTTAATCAGCATAATCAGCCCATCGTTTGGAAGCCACAAAATCCAATTCATTGGGCCCTGGGTGGTCCAACTCAATCGTGAGATCATGGATAGTCGTAGAAGGGCCCTAAGCCACGTCCTAAATTAGTTTTGATTTGGCCGCATCAAGGGAGCTGTCTCAGAAAGCTCGACTGAGAGCACGGATAGGCTTATCCAAGGGATGCTGAATCGTAAGAGGTAGACTCGTAGAAAAGGAGCCAACGTGAGAGACTGGGGCGTTGGGAACCGAGTGTCGATTGGGGTGAGTCGGAGAAGAATCCGCGGGACGCTGCTCTAAATTTTCTTGCTCTGTGGCAAGAGCTTCAAAGGAATTTCCAAGGTGGATACCATTAGGATAAGTGACAATGGCACAGGAGGGGGAGCCCGGCTGCATAGGCAAACCCGTATTATCAAATGAATCATCAACGACCTTACCCTTATAAATTTGACGAACCCTAGAACGACCCCTTTGATTTGAAGCATGGCATCCATCCAGAGCCTTAGAGCGCCCATGAGCAGAACTAGGGCGTCTTTCTGGAGCCGAAGTCCCTATAGAAGTAAGACGGCAAGAAGCTGTCGAATGTCCCGTAATATAGCATTTCGAACAGAACTCGGGTAGTTTCTCGTAGCTAACTGACACAAACGAACACTGACCCACCCGTTCCACCATAATGTGATCCTCAGCGGCTTAGCCAAATCTATGTCAACCAACACACGAATAAAATGTCCCAAAAAGCCACTTAGAGAACGCCGATCAATTTGAATCGGGTTACCAATCGCATTGGCAATCCCCAAAATGGTATTGGAATCCCAATATTCCAAACCGAGCTCAAAAATGCGGACCCAAACACTAGCAACATAAGTATGAACCTTGTAAGGATTAAAATCTGGTACCCATGGAGAAAGCCGAATAGTGCCCAGATTAAGAGCCCAATTGATACGTGACTGAGCCCGAGCTTGATCCTGCACATTAGAAAATTTCACACAAAAATAGCCATTCCCCAAGGGAATTAACTTCCAATCATTCTTATTGCCCCATATCTCGGAAAGACGTTTACGTAAAATCATAGTTGGCCAGGGCTTGTTACCTTTACCCAATATAACCCTTCCAATCAAAGAAAAAGAGAATTCAACAAGGCGTTGGACTTTGTCCCACGCTCGTCTACAGCCCACCATCCTCTCGCCGCTGGACTCGTCCCGTCGGACTCCTACTTGCCGCGCAAGCTTTCTCCTCCTGCGCACGAGGAGGAAGGCAAAGGGGCGCGCCCCCTGCGTCCGGTATAGCAGCATATGCTGCTACCTTTACCCCCATGGCCGCCTATTGCCATGGGGGGCCGGCCCCTCTAAAGGGCCTCATGAGGGGCCGGCGGTTGTCCTACCTTCTAGGATAGCCCTCTCCCAGGGGGGTGATGTCCCCTGGGCCAATCTCTGCCATCCTTAGCGCCATACAACAGACTGCCCTCCCATAGATTCTCCTCAACATGCTGCAAGCTCTGCCATCATGGGCCCTCACCAAGTATCGAAACCTCGACATTTGGCTCATGATAATAATGCTCAACCCAATTTTGGCCACTCTTTTGCTAAAATTGTTTCAGGTACCCATCACGACATGGATTCAAATACGCAGGCGCAAGGTAATCTCAAAACATTTTCCCATGCAGTTTCTGGTAAATCCAATCCTATCCCTAAGCCGGTTAGAAAGGGTGATTATTACTCAGTCACTATTGATGAAAATGTGTATCAACAACGTCTCGCTGAATCTCATATTCGTTAATTGGTAGGGTTATTTCGGGAAAAGGAAACAAACCATGGGCGACAATGCTTTTGCATAAACGCCTTTCTGAATTATGGGGTATTAACACTGACTGGAAACTAATCCCCTTGGGTAAGGGATTTTTTTGTGTTAAGTTTTCTAATGCGCAGGATCATGCTCGAGCTCATGCTCGTGTCAACTATGTGCTCAATCCGGGTACCATCCGTCTCTCTCCATGGGTCCCGGATTTCAATCCCTACAAAGTGCACACCTCGATAGCAAGTGTTTGGGTTCGCATCTACGAGCTTGGTTTGGAATACTGGGATCCTAATACCAACTTGGGGATAGCCAGTGCGATTGGGAACCCGATTCAAATAGACCATCGATCTTTAGAGGGTTCCCTAGGTCATTTCATCCGGGTCTTGGTGGATATCGATCTGTCTAAGCCCTTAGAGAATCACATTATGGTTGAACGGGTGGGTCAGTGCTCATTTGTGTCACTTACGTATGAAAAATTGCCAGAATTCTGTTCAAAGTGTGGTATTACGGGACACTCGATGGCTTCTTGCCGTTTCAGTCCAGCAGAGAAACCTACTACAGAAAGGCGAGTTTCTCCAGATCAGGGACGTGTAGGGACGTCAGCGGGACATCAGAACTCGGTACAACGGGGATGCTCACGGGTTCGTAAAATTTATCATCCTGTACAACAGGACAAGGGCAAGGCCGTTGATGACTCAATGGGAAATACGGCCTCTACTACGCGCGCTGGATCTCCTCCCCGCGCAATTGTCACTGGCGCCTCGGATATCCGCCTTGGTAACACATTTGAGGCGCTTGGCTCAGACGACTCCCAGGATCCGCATTCCACAGATTTCCAGCCCGATTATCCAGCCAGAGAGTCTTCTCCCAAGGCCACGACTTCCAACACCAGCACGGTTTCCACCATTATGCCTATTACGGTTCAGTATCCTTTGGGAAAGCCAATTCAAGCTCTTAGCCGTGCATTCCGGGATAGCTCCTTGGACTCGGCGAAATCCAGAATTCTTCGGAGTGTGGCGTTGGGCTCGTCGTCGCAGGTCCACGACATAACTATCGAACAAGAGCATACAGAGCCACATGAAATGAACATTGCAACATCCAAGAGATGGGCAGATTATGCAGAAGAAGTTGGTAATTCTCAATCGTCAGGCTCCACAACACACCACACGCCTGTTTTTACCGTGCGATCGGCACGGGCACCACCTCCACCTCCTTCTCAATGAATTGCATCTTCTGGAATATCCGGGGGATTGAGAACATTGCATCTCGTAATGTTCTTAAGGCTTTATGTCACAAACATAAACCTTCTATTTTAGCCATTTGTGAACCTAAGGTGGACATTTCATCCATTTTGGATTCTTCATCGGAGTAGCTTGGGGCTCGGCCTTCGCCGTAGCTTCCGGCAAACAAGCCGCCCGGACGATATTTGGGTCATATGCGACACGACCATTTCTGTCCTTAATCAGGTTTGGTCTTCTTCTCAGTGTATTATTTTGCAAATTCAATTTGGTTCTATGGTTTTCCATGTTGGTTTTGCTCATGGTTTGTGTGATCATGTTGCACATCGTGCCCTTTGGTTGAGCCGAGGAATTTGGGTCATCTTGATCCTGGCGCCGATTGGGGATTTCAATCTTTGTGTTGGGACATCATGAGCGTTCTGGCACGGGTACTTTATCCCAGGCTTTTTGTAAGGACTTCAGGGATTTCTTGGAGGATGCAGGGTTATTTGTTGTGCTGACTTCGGGGAATTTGTTTACTTGGTGCTCCCCTTGTAGGCCTCTAGCTCTTCTTCAGGCGAAACTGGATCGAGCCCTGGCAACTGGTCAATTTTTCGCTCTTTGGCAGGTTGCTAAGGGTTTAGTCCTTCCGCGCATTGGTTCAGATCACCATCCCATTCTGGTATCTTGTTCTTCTTCCATTATCAAGGGCACGTCACCTTTTCGGTTCCAGCGTATGTGGATTCATCATGCTTCATTCCGGGGTATTGTCACTACCTCTTGGGCGCTCCCGTGCACGTCGCCTAACCCCTTGCAGGGTGTCATGTGGAAGCTCAAAAGGTTGAGACAGACGATTAAGGTATGGAATAAGGAGGTATTTGGGGATGTTAATCGTCAGGTGGATTATCAGATGGAAAGGGTCCAGCAGATTCAATCAGATATGGAATTCGAGGGTTTCACGGAGGAACTCAGGGAAAGGGAACTGGAGGCGCAGAGGGAACTTTCTCGCACGTTGCTCATGCAATCTGATTTTCTGCAGCAGAAGGCTCACTCCGCTTGGTTAAAAGATGGGGACCGCAACACGGCATTCTTTCATCGCTGCTGCCAGATTAGAAATGGGCGTTCAGGGATTCAGGGACTGATGGTTGATGGTACATACACAGGCCCTTGGAAATCATATTATTTCATTTTATACAAATCTTTTCGCAGATACAGGGCATACCAGCTCGGATTACACCTTAGTTGACCAGTTGATTTCACCTATGGTTACCACAATCGATAATGCTCTCTTGACGCCATTCCTTTGAGTCCGAGGGTTAAAGAGGCGTGTTTGATATGGGTTTGGATAGTGCTCCGGGCGGTCGGTTTTGATGGGAGATTTTATCAGCATTTCCGGGACGTGGTGTCAGATGATGTGTTGGCGGTTGTCCGTTATTTCTTTGTCACGGCCTCCTTTCTGGCGAGACTGAATGCCAGTTTCATGGCACTCATCCCAAAGACCAAGGAGGCTAATGCGGTGGAGGATTTTCGACCGATCGTCATGAGTAATTTTCTTTTTCAGATTATCACGAAGATTTTGGCTACTCGTTTGGGCTCCATCATTTCTTCTTACTTGTCTCCGACTCAGTTTGGATTTATCCCGGGCAGGCAAATTCATGACTGCATCGCGTTGGTTTTGGAAGGGTTTAATATTTTGTAGGGGCGGAGTGATACCAACATGATATTAAAGATTGATATCCGCAAGGCTTTCGATACGATTAATTGAGGATTTCTAATTCACGTTTTGCATCACTTTGGTTTCTCCGAAGTGTTCATCGACTGGATAAAGATTATCCTTCACTCATCCAGAATTTCGGTCCTTCTAAATGGGTCACCTGTGGATTATTTCTCTTGTTTTCGAGGGGTTAGGCAGGGGGATCCGTTATCACCCCTGCTCTTTTGCATCACAGAAGACGTTCTGAGTAGATTAGTGGAGGAGGCGGTGCAGAGGAACCACATTCAGGCGTTTATGGCGCCTAAGCAGGTGATCTTCCCTTCGTCAATTATGTATGCGGACGATATTGTGATTATGTGTGAGGCCTCTACGAGAAATGCACGTTCCATTATTCAGGTGCTCAATCTTTATGCGGACATTTCGGAGCAGATTTTCAATCCGAATAAATCTAAAGTTTATTATGGCAGTTGGGTTTCTAATTATGTGCGAGGACGTATCCAGACGATTACAGGGATGCATATGGGCGCCTTCCCTACGGTCTATCTAGGCGCCCCAATCTTCAAGGGTGCACCTAAAGTGGCGGATCTTCAGCCAGTGTTCGATAAGATTATCTTTAAATTTCGGAGGTGGAAAGGGTCCTCTTTGTCTATTGCTGGTCGCATTTGTTTGGTGAATTCGGTGATTACCAGCTCCTTCGTGCATACTATGATGGTTTACAAGTGGCCTAGAACATTGCTTCGGCAAATGGAAAAGGCCATGCGTAACTTCATCTGGACTAGGAATGTGAACTCTAAGGGTTCAGTGGTGGTTAACTGGAGTCGTTGTTGTATGCCATGAGCGGAAGGAGGCTTGGGCGTCCGTTCCATCGTTGTTGCCAACAACGCCTTCCTTATGAAGATGGGTTGGAAGATTATGACTTCAAACTCTTTGGTTTACACCCTTTAAAGCGCTTTTCACTTCGGGGTTTTCCACGCCGTTCGTACATCACCTCTTCCATATGGAGGGGGGTTCGGCCTGGGATCTCGGGATTCTTAGAGGACTATCGTTGGATTCCTTGATGCAACTCCGGCATTTTATTTTGGCTGGATAATCGGCTGGGTTACACCATTGCGGATAGGATTGGTATCCCACAGGAGTACAGATATTTATTTCGGCAGCGCATCTCGGATTACTTTTACGATGGGACTTGGCACTTCACTCTATCGTTTATAGAGGCATATTTGGATATGGTTCGAGATATTGTTAGAATCCCCATTGCCCCGGATTCGTCGGATGTGCGGGCATGGATACGCTCTGATGATGGGACCGTTTCCTCGAAGGTGGCTTACTCACATCTGCGCCCTCACTCCCCGGTGGTCCAATGGGGTTCCTGGATTTGGTCACCTCACATCCCGGAAAGACGTTCGATTGTGACTTGGCGAGCCATTCACAATCGACTGGCGGTTTTGGATGTTCTGCGACCACGGGGTTCCTTCACAGGCTCCTTGGTTTGTGTTCTTTGTTGTGCTGACGTGGAATCTGTTGATCATTTATTTGTCTCATGTGCTTTTGCAGGGGCCCTATGGAAGTGGGTTTTCGACTCTTTTGATATCCATCACTTTAGGGCTTATAGCTTCAATGAATTCCTGGCGCGTTTAATGAGTTTTCATTTCAGTGAGCAGGTTTCTTTTCTTTGGCGGGTTGTTGTGTTATCCGGTATTTGGCTCATCTGGCAAATCAGAAATGACTTGACCTTCCATGACAAGATCTGGACACTAGAGGTGGCCATCCTACGCCTTCGTGTTCTTATTCTTGAGTCATCTTCCTTGGACAGAGGTTGCATGCATAATGACCAAAGGGACCTTCTCATTCTTCGTCGGCTATGGGTCCCTGGGCGCCAAAGACAGGCCCCGAAGATCGTTCAGGTTAATTGGCAGAAACCCTTGCCGGGATGGATTAAAGTGAACACCGACGGCAGCGCATCTGGCTCGCCTGGGCGTCTCATTGCTTCCGGAGTTTTTCGCAATTGCAGATGGTTCTTTCGCGGATGTTTTGTGGAAAGATGTGGTTCGGGTTTTGCTTTTGAGGCAGAGTTGATGGCGGCAATGCGGGCCATCCATTACGCTTCTGCAAGGGGCTGGAATAATCTTTGGTTGGAGTCGGACTCGGTTTATGTGGTGGAATTGCTCGGAAGAGATCCACAGAGGTTCCTTGGCGACATTTGAGCATGTGGCGATACACTCTGCACCTCCTTTCTCAGATGAACTTGGTGGTTTCGCACATCTTCAGGGAAGGCAACCGGGCAGCGGATATTCTTAGCAAGACTTCGCACGAGGATACGTGGTGGGGGCACCCCCAGCGGCCATAATCTAGTCCCTCACTCAGGATTATGTTGGCCAAGCCAATTATAGGTTTGTTAGCTAGTGCGATTGGTCTTCTAGTTTTCTCTGTTTTGGTCGCTTTTTTTCTCATGGGGGGTACTATTTTTCCTTCCAAGGGTTTTTCCCACAAGGGTGGGTTTTACCTTGGAAGGTTTTAACGAGGCCCCAACCATTCAGCCATCTGGTCGGCTTGTGACCATTCCGTTAGTTTCTTTGACTTTGTTCCCAGGCTTTACTTCTTTGGTTACCTGATCAGCCTGTGATCAGGACTACTCTTTTTTATTTATATATATATATTCGCATTTATTCAAAAACATATCTCGATTTCATCGCAATATCACCAAAGAGAATCATAAAATTCACATTAGAGCGCAACAAACTTCTAATCACCAAAGCCAAACGAGTAAGCAATTCATTCAAACATATCAATTATATAATCACACAAGTCAAATAACAAGCTAAAAGATTATACTCACCAGTGGATATTCTTATCTCGATGATATTTCCTAGTTGGCCTCATTTGCTCCTCAGTTTGGATTTTGACCTATTAACATGTCAAAAATACATAACTAATTTCTAACCCCTTTCTATATATCTTTAATGAATCACAGGTGTTTTATTTATAACCCATGCATGCAATGAAGTTTTATTTGATATGAGCCTTGAATTAACTCATTATGATAACACTTCTCTGTTTTAGTTCTCCACCTGCTTCAAGAGTTTACAAAGCAAAACTTGTGATATCTATTCAAAAGGTATAAAAGATTTCGGTTTTGGGACCTTTTGTATTTTCATCATAATTTCGCGAGAAAAATGATATTAGACTCATGCAAGTGCTCATAGAACGCCAACACAATTACCTACAACTTTCGTTTTTGACATATTTCTGAATTATGAAAGGTAATTGGCCACAATAGCCTAACACTGCAGCAGACTTATGTTGGACGAAAAACAGATCAGAGGTTATTCTTTTTCATTTTACAACATGTAAATCAACTTTCTAAACCTCTCTTACTCAAAATCATAAATTTAACACATATATAAATATTTTCATGAGTAAAGTTTTGAGGTTTATCCATCCTATAATAAATATTGAAATCCCCTAATCTGCGATTTGAAAAAAAAGAAGAAGTTGATTTTTAATTCAAATAATTTTTTTTAATAAATGGAAAGATATATAAAATGAAAAGAGAGAGTCATCCTGGTCACAGGCTGATCAGGTAGCCTAAGAAGTAAGCCTGCAAATAAAATCGAAACAAAAGTGAAATGGTCACAAGCCGACCAAATGGCTAAATGGTTGGGGCCTCGTTAAAACCTCCCAAGATAAAACCCACCCTTGTAAGGAAAACCCTTGACAGGAAAAAGAGTACCCCCCATAATGGAATATAGGCGTCCAAACAGAGATAAAAGAATCCAGGACGCACTAGCTAACAAACCTATAACTGAACTGACCAACGTAGTCATCAGTGAGAAAAGACGCGAGGTCCTCAGGCGGGACGCCTTACCAAGTTCCAGAGTCCGTCTTCTTGCTCAGCATGTCTGCAACCCGATTGCCTTCCCGAAAAATATGTGAGACCACCAAATCCATCTGTCAGAGTAGATGAAGAGTGTAACGCCACTTGCTAAGGTGACGCCATGGGACCTCTACAGATCTCTTATCCAGCAAGTTCACCACATACATCGAATCCGACTCTAGCCAAAGTTGTGTCCATCCTTTAACAAATGCATAATGGATCACCCATATTGCTGCCACCAACTCAGCTTCAAATGCATAACATGCACCACAACGGTTCACGAAACACCCCCAAAAGAAACCTCTGCAATTCCGGAATACCCCGAAAGCTGTGAGGCTTCCCGGCACCCCCGAAGCACTGCCGTCCGTATTCACCTTGATCCATCTCGGAAGGGGTTTTTGCCAATTAACTTTCACAATCTTCGGGGCTTGTCTAGCCTGCCCAGGAACACACAGCCTATGCAGGATGAGAAGGTCTTGTTGGTCATTGTGCATGCAACCCTGATCTAATGAAGATGATTCAACGATGAGAACCCGAAGATGAAGAATAGCCGCGTCCACCTTCCAAAGTTTGTTGTTAAAAACCAACTCATTCCGGATATGCCAAATGAGCCAGATGCAGGACAGAATAGCCACATGCCATAAGAAAGCAACCTGCTCACTAAAATGAAAATTCATTAAACGCACCAAGAATTCATTAAAGCTATGAGCCATAAATAGGTGAACGTCAAATGAACCAAAAATCCATCACCAAAGAGCCCCTGCAAAGATACAAGAGGCAAATATATGGTCAACTGATTCAGTAGAGGCACAACAAAGAGCACAAACCGAGGAACCAGTGAAACTTCCCCTGGTCCACAATAAGTCTAAGACTGCTAATCGATTGTGGATAGCCCACCACGCCACCACTAATCGACGTTCTGAAATGTGTTGTGACCATATCCAAGAACCCCATTTTACCGCCGGAGAGTGGGGTTGAATATGAAATAGGCTGCTTTCGAAGTAACCTTCCCATCATCAGAATTCAGCCAGATCCGCATATCCCGCGAGGAAGGGGCAATGGGGACACACACAATGTCCCGAACCAGATCCAAATAAGCCTCCACAAATGAGAAGGTGAAGTGTCAGGACTCATCATAGAAGTAGTCTGAAATGCGAAGGCGAAATAAATGTATGTACTCATGTGGAATACCAATTCTGTCTGCTATAGAGTAACCCAACCAGTTGTCAAGCCAGAATAAAACCACAGAATTACACCCCGGGATCCAACGAGAATCATCCAAACAATCCGCAATGCAAGGCCTAACCCTAGCCCAAATAGAAGAAGGGATAAATGACCTACGGAGAGCACCGTCCGCCGTCAAGTAGCGCTTCCTAAGAGTTTTGAAAATCACCGAGTCTGAATTCATAACCTTCCAACCCAATTTCATCAAAAAGGCAATATTAGCCGCAACAATAGATCGGATGCCCAAACCCTCTTCAACCCGAGGCGGGGTCAGAATCCATGACTTTAGGGGCACCCTTAAATAATGGGGTGCCTAAATATACCGTAGGAGTGCCTCGGGCTGGACGCCCATGATATTTTGAACCCTCCCATGCACATGAGATGAGATTCGGGAGCCGAAGTAAACTTTAGATTTCCGAGGGTTGAAGGCTTGACCCGAGATATCAGCATATAAGGTGAGGATCTGAAACAGGCTACGGGCGTTAGCTGAAGAAGCCCCACACATGATAACAATATCATCAGCATAAAGAATGGACGAAGGGAAAATGATATGTCTAGGCGCAATGAACGGTCTTAACTGATTCTGAGTAACCACGGCCTCAATAAAATTTCTAAGTACCTCCTCCGCGATGCAAAATAGTAACGGGGATAGAGGATCTCCTTGTCTAACACCTCTAAAACAGGAGAAGTACCCTACTGGCGTCCCATTCAGTAACACTGAGATTCTGGAAGACTGAAGAATAACATCCACCCAGAGAATGAAAATCTCCGAAAAACCAAATCGGTGCAGAACGCGCAGTAAGAAACCCCACTTTAACATATCAAACGCCTTATGAATATCAATCTTCAAGATCATATTGGCATCAGTCCGACCATGCAAAACATTGAAGCCTTCAGAAACCATGGCGATACAATCGTGAATCTGCCTCCCCGGAATAAACTCGAACTATGTTGGAGACAAATAAGCAAAAATAATCGAACCCAGACAAGTAGCCAAGATCTTGGTAATAATCTTGAAAAGAAAATTACTCACAAAAACTCAAATTCACATGTTGCGTCACTTTCTTGACCATGAACCATGAAAATCTATAGGCTTAAACAAATCTTTCCAAAAGTGAACATATGCATAGAAGAGAAAAAACCCTAGCATGCTCACGATCGTCTCTTCCATCATGATCGACGACGGCAAACCCTGGTGATCATTTCGATCACCTTTCTCCCGTGGCGTCTATGGTGGACTCATTCCATGGATTCACCGCAAACTATGGTTCTAATTATTGTCATTCGAATTCAGCGCCAATACCCACGAATACGGTTCCTACGACGTCAAACTATGTTTCTTCTGCGACGTACACGTTCACAGACGTGATCAGCAATCATACCAGGTCTCCTCCTCCATTGTTGGGTGGGTTTGGTTTCATTCCATCAAACTTTGTCCCACACAAAGTTCAACCTCCCAAGGCATCGACACCCAACTCTTGCTTGGGCCTGATTCCTGCAGCGGCATACATGGACACACAAGCAGTGGCCACTTCACTCTCTAAGTCCGGCAACTCAGCTGCGCAATCCTTCCTTCAGTCGACTGATTGGGGTCTCCACCCCCCAGGCATATTGTCTGCCGCACATATTACCCCCATGGTGGAGACCCATGGGGGGCCGACCCCTGGCACACGATGGATGGGGGGCCGGCGGGGAGGCAGCTTGCCATGGCTGCCTCCGCCTAGGGGGGCTAATGGCCCCTGGGTTAATGCTTTTCGACCTCAGGCGTCCTCAACTCCGACACCCACGTCCGTCGATGTCCCAATCCCGGGAATTTCAATGCATGGTAATTTGGTTATTGATAATTGTATATCCCATGGATTGCGTGAAGCCCCTCCCTCAATTAATCCTCAGCCACACGTGAATCTGCACCATTTGGCTCATTTCATGTCATATCCTCATGCTCGTGTGGAATCAAGTTTCGCGAAAATGGTTTCTGGTAATTCCGCTGAACCTGCTCCTCTTAACCCGACACTAGGTAATCCTCCAACTTTTGCTAAAATTGTTTCTGGTCCCTCGAACCCTATCCACGAGCCCATTAAAAAGGGTGATTATTATTCGGTTGTTATGGATAAAAATGTGTATCAGCAACGTCTGGCGAAATTTCGATATTCTTTAATTGGTCGAGTTATCCTTAGTAAAGGAAATAAACCATGGCCTATTATGCCCCTTCATAAGAAACTCTCTGAATTATGGGGAATTAGAAGTTATTGGAAGTTGATACCGTTGGGTAAAGGATACTTCTGCATTAAGCTCAACAACGCCGCGGATCGATCACGAGCTCAAACTCGGGTCGCCTGGTCACTCAACCCGGGTTCTATTTGTTTGTCCCCTTGGGTTCCAGATTTTAACCCCTACAAGGTTAATACTTCGACTGCTTCGGTTTGGGTGAGAATCTTTGAGTTGAGTATCGAATATTGGGAGCCAAGCTACATTTTGGGTCTGGCAAAGGCGATTGGTACCCCAGTTCAGGTCGATGAAAGGTCTCTGGATGGATCTCTTGGACATTTTGTCCGTGTTTTGTAGTGGACGTGGATTTATCTAAAACTCTGTAAGATCATATTATGATTGAAAGAATGGGTCACTGTTCGTTTGCTTCTATCACTTATGAAAAATTTCCTCTATTTTGTGGCACATGTGGTATCACGGGACATTCTGCTGCTTCCTGCCAGGAGACTCGGTAACAATGTTAACTTGCATGAGCCCCAAGGACGTCCACCATCACAACGTGGTCGCTCTCGGGTTCGTAAAGTATATCATCTGACTACTAATCACGCGGACAAGGGCAAGGCCGTTGATAACTCAGTGGATAACACGACTTTGCCTATGCGCCCGGGATCCCCTTCTTGTGCCATCATCACCATTTCATCATGGATTGATCTGGATAATGCTTTTTTTGTGTTGGATTTTGAGGATACACCTACCCATAATTCTGAGGATGTTCCGCCCCCTGTGGCTACTCACATGCATGTCCCTAGGCCGCCGGCTCCTCCTTAAGCTTTTTGTTCTTCCTCGCTCTTGTTCTGATCATTACCCTCTACTGCTCGCTTGTGCCACCACGTCTTACAAGGGTCCTTCTCCTTTTCGCTTCCAACGCATGTGGGCTAAGCATCCCAGTTTTTAGACAGTGGTTGCGTCTTCTTGAGGATCTTTATGCGCAGGTACCAACCCATTGCTTCGATTGATGATTAAATTAAAAAGGTTACGTCCGTTGCTTCATTCTTGGAACTCGGAGGTTTTTGGGGATGTTCATCGAGATGTGGATGAGAAGCTTGAGAAGTTAAGACAGGTTCAGTCAGATATTGAGACTCTTGGGTATAGTTCGGTCCGACAGGATCAGGAGTTGGAGGCCCAGAGTACGCTAAACCACGCCCTTCTTATTCAATCGGAGTTCCTTCGTCAGAAGTCTAGGGCTGCTTGGTTGGTTGACGGTGACCGTAACACCTCCTTTTTTCACCGTTGTTGTTAGACTAAGGTCGCTCGGGCTGGTATTCATGGTCTGATGATTAATGGTAATCTCTCTATGGATCCAGCTGCCATCAGCAGTCATATTATTCAGTTCTTTGAGGAATTATTCACGGCGCCCTCAGGACCAATTCCATATTTTTCCCCCATCGATCAAGTCATTAGCCCTGTGGTGTTGGATGTGGAGAATGACTGTTTAACATCTCTACCGTCAGAATTGGAAATTCAAGATGCGGTATTTGATCTTAGGCCCGGATGGCTTCAATGGTGCATTTTATCAGAACTGTTGGGACATTATTTCTACTGATGTCATTGCGGTCGTTCGTCAATTCTTCCAGTTTGGCTCCCTCTCCGCTGGCCTCAATTCCAGCTTTATGGTCCTTATTCCGAAATGTAAGGATGCAAATACCGTGGATAATTTCAGGCCTATTGTTAGAGCAATTTCATCTTTAAAACTATTACGAAGATTCTGGCTACGAGGTTGGGCGGCATAGTCAGACGTATTTTGTCCCCCACACAATTTGGCTTCATTCTGGGTCTTCAGATTCATGATTGCATTGATTTGGTGTCGGAGGGTTTCAATATCCTGCATAATTGTAATGACAGCAATATGATACTTAAAATTGATATTCGCAAAGCCTTTGACACTCTCAGTTGGGATTTCCTGTTCTATGTCCTGCGCAGATTTGGATTCTCGGAGAAATTCGTCGCGTGGATCTCCATCATATTTCACTCCCACGGATATTGATTATTCTTAATGGTTCGCCTGTCGGTTATTTTGCTTGTATGAGAGGGGTCAAACAAGGTGATCCTCTTTCTCCACTACTCTTCTGCCTCGCTGAAGAAGTCCTTGGGAAGTCTATTGCCTACTTGGTGTCTACGCCTTGACAAAGATCGAGGCCCTTTGTGGCGCCATGCAACATTGTTTTCCCATCCTCCGTGCTATATGCGGATGATATTATTATTCTTTGTGCGGCACCCTCGGGCAATGCACGTCACGTTTTTGACATACTTGGCCAGTATGCTTCAATATCAGGGCAGGTTTTTAATCCGAACAAATTAAAGGTGTTTTTTGGTAGCCGGGTATCGCAGTATATTAGGAACCGTATACAGATGATCATGGAATTATCAGCCGGATCCTTTCCTACGACTTATCTTAGAGTGCCTATCTTCAAGGGTGCCCCAAAGCAGGGTGTGTTGCGGTCGTTGTTTGATAAAATAATGGTGAAATTTAAACGCTGGAAAGGTTCTTCCCTATCACTGGCTGGACGCGTCTGTTTGGTAAATTCAATAATTGCCAGCTCATTGGTTCACAGTATGCTTGTTTATAAGTGGCCGATCGCAATGCTTAAAAAGTTGGAGCAGGCTATGCGTAACTTCATCTGGACTGGCGACATTAATCGAAGGGTTCCGTCGTGGTTAATCGGGCCATGGCCGCACGCCTAAGACGGGGAGGCAAGGCCGGTCAATCATCTCTACTAACCGTGCTTTCCTTATGAAAATGGGTTGGAAACTCCGCTGGCCTCAATTCCAGCTTTATGGTCCTTATTCCGAAATGTAAGGATGCGAATACCGTGGATAATTTCAGGCCTATTGTTAGAGCAATTTCATCTTTAAAACTATTACGAAGATTCTGGCTACGAGGTTGGGCGGCATAGTCAGACGTATTTCGTCCCCCACACAATTTGGCTTCATTCTGGGTCTTCAAATTCATGATTGCATTGCTTTGGTGTCGGAGGGTTTCAATATCCTGCATAATTGTAATGACAGCAATATGATACTTAAAATTGATATTCGCAAAGCCTTTGACACTCTCAGTTGGGATTTCCTGTTCTATGTCCTGCGCAGATTTGGATTCTCGGAGAAATTCGTCGCGTGGATCTCCATCATATTTCACTCCGCACGGATATCGATTATTCTTAATGGTTCGCCTGTCGATTATTTTGCTTGTATGAGAGGGGTCAGACAAGGTGATCCTCTTTCTCCACTACTCTTCTGCCTCGCTGAAGAAGTCCTTGGGAAGTCTATTGCCTACTTGGTGTCTACCGCTAGCATCAGGCCCTTTGTGGCGCCATGCAACATTGTTTTCCCATCCTCCGTGCTATATGCGGATGATATTATTATTCTTTGTGCGGCAACCTCGGGCAATGCACGTCACGTTTTTGACATACTTGGCTAGTATGCTTCAATATCAGGGCAGGTTTTTAATCCGAACAAATTGAAGGTGTTTTTTGGTAGCCGGGTATCACAGTATATTAGGAACCGTATACAGATGATCATGGAATTATCAGTCGGATCCTTTCCTACGACTTATCTTGGAGTGCCTATCTTCAAGGGTGCCCCAAAGCAGGGTGTGTTGCGGTCGTTGTTTGATAAAATAATGGTGAAATTTAAACGCTGGAAAGGTTCTTCCCTATCACTGGCTGGACGCGTCTGTTTGGTAAATTCAATAATTGCCAACTCATTGGTTCACGGTATGCTAACATAAGTGGCCGATCGCAATGCTTAAAAAGTTGAGCAAAGCGGCGCGTAACTTCATCCTGGATGGCGACATTAATCGGGGGTTCCGCTGTGGTTAATCGACGCGCGTTGCTGCACGCCTAAGATGGGGAGGTGGGCGCCAGGTCAATCATCTCTACTAACCGTGCTTTCCTTATGAAAATGGGTTGGAAACTCATCACGTCGACTCGGTGGTTTTGACATCCTTCGTAGACGCTTTTGACGAATAATGGCACCATTAGACACACTTTCTTGACCTTGTCTATTTGGGCGGGTTTGCGTCCGAGTGTAGAGGATTGCCGGGACCGATTCGAGATGGGTTTCGGGTCTCGATCTGCATAAATTTACGGGACGGATAATCGGCTTGGTTACACTATTGCCGATCGATTGGTATTCCTCATGAATTTCAGGCTCAATCTACGAATCCTATCTCGGATTTCTTTTTAATAATAAATGGCATCTTACCATATCTTTTGTGGAGGCTTATCGGACATCGTTCGGGATATTGTTTGTTGTCCGATTGCTCCGATTCTCTCGATAAGCGTGTGTGGACACGGTCTATGGACGAGACGGTTTCATCTAAGACCGCTTATGCATCTATTCGGCCTTCTTTTCCTACGGTGAAATGGGGATCTTGGATCAGTCCGCTCATATTCCGGAGAGATGCACGATTGTGGTTTGGCGTGCAATTTACGGACGCCTTTGGCTGTATTGGATATCCATCCGAAAAAGGGTTAATTGGGCCAAGCTTTGCGTCTTTGTCTTTCTTCTTCGGAATCGATTGACATCTTTGTTTCTTGTCGTTTTGCAGGCACCATATGGAACTGGATTGCTAACACTTTTGCTGTGGATTTTCGTAATGTCTATAGTTTCAATGAACTTCTGGTTCACTTGATGGATTTTCACTTTAGTGCGCAGATTGCATTTCTATGGAGGGTGGCGGCTGTTTCTTGTATCTGGCTTATTTGGCACATCAGAAATGATGTTATTTTTAATGGCAGGCAATGGACTACGGATGCGGCGTTGATTCGATTGAGGGCCATGATCATTGAGTCTGCTTCGCCCATTTGGATAAAGGGTGCATGCAGAATACTCAGAAGGATCTACTTTGCCTTCACCGGCTTAGGGTTAAGGGTCGCCCCCCAAGGCTCCCCGGGTCATCTCAGTGCCTTGGTCTCTTCCCCTCCCTGTCTGGATTAAGGTTAATACTGATGGTTGTGCTACGGGAGCTCCAGGTTGTATCACGGCAGGAGTCTACCGCACCTATTGTGGGTTCTTTCGTGGGTGCTTTGTGGAGCAGTGTGTGGTACGGGATTTGCTTTTGAGGCGGGAATCGGTCGCAGCCATGTCGACAATTCACTATGCATTTCATAAGGGCTGGAATAACATTTGGCTGGAGTCGGACTCTACCTTCGTGGTGGACCTTCTTCGATCTCGGATTGGCTCCGTTCCTTGGAAATTATTGAATCAGTGGCGGTATACTCTTTCTATGATTTCTCGAGATGAATCGTGGTTTCCCATATTTATCGTGAGGGTAATCGGGCGGCGGATAATCTCAGCAAGTACACTTGCGATTCGACTTGGTGGGATGCCCCTCCTGCGGGCATTATTTCACTACTCACGGATGACTATGTCGGTCAAACGCAGTATAGATTTGTTAGCTAGTTTTTGGTTTGATGTTCTGTCTATGGTTGTATAGATTTGTTAGCTAGATTTGTTAGCTAGTTTTACACGAGGCCCCAAACATTGCGCTGCCTGGTCGGCTTGTGACCAGGATTTTCCTTTTCTTATATATTATATTTTGATTCATTAAAAAAAAAGTTCTCAATAGTATTAGCATCCTTAGTCTTTGGAATGAGCGCCATAAAAATAGCATTCAGCCCCGGAGGTAAGGATGAGCTGATAAAGAAAAAATGGACAGTGGCAGACACCTCTGCCAATATAACATCCCAGAAATGACGATAAAACGTCCCATTGAACCCATCCGGGCCTGGAGAAATGTCTGGACCTATATCAAAAACTGCCTCCCTAATCTCCGAATCCGAAGGAGTAACCGTCAGTCTGGCGTTATCTGAAGCCCCCACCATAGGAGAAATAACCTGATCAACCATAGTATAATCCAAAGTGTTACCCCCTGAATCTGCGAATAACTTCTTATAGAAGGAGATAATATGATTCCCAAGAACAGTCGGTTCATCCGAGTAATTACCATCGATCATCAGTCCCTGGATCCCCGATCGCCCACTGCGAATCTGGCAACGACGATGAAAAAATATTGTATTACGATCCCCATCCTTAAGCCAGGCCGAGCGGGCTTTCTGCTTAAGGAATTCAGATTGCAATTAAAGCGTGTGAGACAACTCATTTTGGGCTTCAAATTCCAAATCCCATCGTGCAGCTGTAAAACCCGAGTTCTCAATATCTGCCTGAATCTGCCGAACTTTCTCCATCTGACTCTCAACCCGACGATTTTCAATTCAAATAATTAAGAACTGGTATTTCTTCACTCCTCCAATTATTGTAGAGACACCACTACATGATTCTTTAAATGAAAAGATAAAAGCTTAACTTTAGTGAACTTGGTAAAAGTTGTTCACAATTCTATAGTTTAAATTTAGCTAATACCAAGTTGTGTTTTTAAAATTCAAATACAGTAGCATAACAACTAAATTAACTCTATTAACCAATCTATAGAGAATTGTCACCTGATATTTTGAAGTTTTATACCCCTGCTCCACCGAATACTCTGCTCTGTATATGTATTTTGTTTCCTTAAGCTAAATGATATTATCAAAGTATATATTTATCTAATGATGTAGGTTAAGGCGGTGGGATGGGTTGCAAATATACAATATATTATATAAATACAAGTTGGGACATGTCTATAGAATGGTTGAATCTAGAAATGGGCATAATTCTTATAGGCTATATATACATATATGCCCCATGTGTCAATCGACTAACATATATATATATATATAATTATATGTTATTAACATATAATTGTGATTCAAACTCTCAATTAAATTCATTGATTCCATAAAAAAATAAAAAAATAATTAAAGTGCTTAATGAATATTATATCTTATTAAAAACCTCTCTAGGGTCAATTGTGGTTGGAGTCGGATTTGTTTTATATGGTGGAGTTGCTGCGGAAGATATCCACAGGGGTTCCTTAGGCGTCACTTAAGCAAGTGGCGTCACACACTTCATCTTTTGGCGCACATGGATCTCATTGTTTCACATATTTTTCGGGAAGGCAATCGGGTTGCAGACATGCCGAGCAAGAAGACGGAGTACGGCACATGGTGGGGCATCCCGCCCACAAGAGCTTGTACACTATCTTACGGATGACTATGTTGGCCAATCCGGCTATAGGTTTGTTACTTAGTGTGTCACCGCTCAGGTTTCTTTTCCTATTTTTGACGCCTTTCTATTTTCACGGGGTACTATTTTTTCCTTTCAAGGGTTTTCCCACAAGGGTGGGTTTTACCTTGGGAGGTTTTAACGAGGCCCCAACCATTCACCCATATGGTCGGCTTGTGACCATTTTGTTTTTGACAAGATTTCGGGAACCTTTTCATTTTTGACATTATTTCCAGGCTTATATTTGGTTACACGATCGGCTGTGATCGTGACAACTCTATTTTCATTTTTATAATATTTCGCATTCATTCAAAAAAAAAGCCTCTCCGGGGTGGATCAAAGTGAATACGGACGCCGCTCTAAGGCGCCGGTAGCCAGCCGCAGCTTCGGGGTCTTCCGCATTGCGAGGCTTCTTTTGGGGTGTTTTGTGGAACGTTGTGGCACGGGGTATGCATTTGAAGCCGAGTTGGTGGCAACCATATTAGCCATTCACTATGCTCATGCTAAAGTGGACCCAACTTTACCGAGTCCGACTCGGTTTATGTTGTGGAATTGCTTCGTAAGAGATCCGTTCTGTCCCATGGCGTCATCTCATCAAATGTTAATATACTCTTCATTTGCTTTCACAGATGAATCGGTTGTTTCAATATATATCGGGAAGGCAATAGAGTGGCTGACCTCCCCGAGTAAGAAGCTGCATCGGCGGCTTGGTGGGGAGTCCCTCCGGCGGATATTGTCCCCTTCTCACGTAAGACTATGTTGGTCAATCTAATTACCGATTCGTTAGATAGTGCGTCAAGATTGTTGCCGGGAGGCTTTGCATGGACGCACGGTCCGCTCGTGCACTGGGACACGACGACCGTGCGCCCCATGGTCGTGACCCCATTTCTTCGCACTCACACACGAGCAACCCGTGCGATCACGCACGGCCCGTGCGCTTTCAGTCCTCAAGATCTTCGCTACGGCCTGACCCGTGTGTCCCTATTTTTTGTATTTTTCATGGGGATACTATTTTTTCTTCCAAGTGTTTTTTCCACAAGGGTGGGTTTTACCTTGGGAGGTTTTAACGAGGCCCTAACCATTCAGCCATTTGGTCGGCTTGTGACCATTTTGTGTTTTTTTCGAACTCATTTTTAGGCTTACTTGTTTGGCTACTGATCGACTGTGATCAGGACAACTCTCTTTTCCATTATATATATATATATATATATATATATATATTCGAACTTATTCAAAAAAATGAATATGATATCTTTTAAATAGTGCACAAAGAGTAGTCTGATGTAATCAAGCTAAAACTTGATATTTCATGGATTTATGAGGAATCTAGTGTGAAAATGAAATATTAAAATGCATGTAACTATGTTTACGAATCATTAGTCTTGATAATTAAAATGTAAAGTTTCGGGCTATGACAATTCTCCCCCCTTAAAAATTTTGTCCTCGAAATTTGTACATGTATCAGTAAACAACCATGGATATTGTTCCTTCATGTGTTGTTCTGTTTCCCATGTAGCTTTCTGTCTTGGGTGATTCTTCCACAATACTTTTACCAATGGAATCACTCTGTTTCTAAGTTGTTTTTCTTTGTATCCCACTATTCCAATTAGTTCTTCGGCATAACTCAGATTATCAACAATTTCAACTGGTTCATCTCGAAGAATATGTGAGGGGTTTGATATGTATCGACGAAGCATACTAACATGGAACACATTATGAATCTGGGACAATTCAGGTGGCAAGACAAGCCCATATAATGCTTCATCCCAACATACAAGACTCCTACATTTCCTACCATATAATGCTTCATAAGGCGCCATACCAATGCTGCTATGATGTTGATTATTATAAGCAAATTCCATCAACACAATATATTCATCACAAGAGCCTTTGAATTCAAGAACACATGCCCGAAACGTATCCTTGAGAGTCTGAATAGTTCTTTTTGATTGCCCATCTATCTGTGGATGAAATGTAGTATTAAAATGTAACCTAGTACCTAATGCCTGTTGTAAGCTACCCCAAAATCTTGACGTAAAACGAGGATCGCTATCTAAAACAATAGACAGGGGTACACCATGTAGTTTAACAATCTCATTCACATATCGTTTTGCCATATTTTCCAGAGTAGAACCCCATCGAAATGGTAAAAAGTAAGGTGACTTTGTTAGTCGGTCAACAATAACCCAAACTGCATCATTTTTCCTCGGTGTCATAGGCAGACCATAAAGGAAATCCATAATAATACGCTCCCCTTCCAAACAGGAATAGGTAATGGATGTAGTTTACCAACTGGTGCTTGATGTTCGGCTTTAATCTGCTGGCAAGTTAAGCATTTTGAAACATACTCAGTTACATCTTTCTTCATTCTAGGCCACCAATAATGGCTTTTTAAGGTCTGATATATTTTTGTTCTACCTGGGTGTATGGAATATGGTGCACTATGAGCCTCTTCCATTATCTCATGCTTTAAGCCATCAACATCAGGAACACAAAGTCGATTATTAATTGTCAAACTTCCATCATCACTAAGAACAAATGATGTACTTCTTTCTTGTTTCACTTTTTCTGCAATACTGGTCTGTTTATCATCATGAAATTGTGCTTGTTTAATTTTTTCAATTATCATAGGACGAACACAAAGAGAAGCGCAGATAACCCCCATGCCATTTACATTCAATTCGACATTCATCTTTCTCATGTCTAGCAAATATGGTAAAGAATTCACTGAGAGGTAAGAAACAGTACCATAAGATTTTTGGCTCAAAGCATCAGCAACAACATTAGCTTTTCCTGGATGATATTCGATGGTACAATCATAATCTTTCAGCAATTCAAGCCATCTTCTTTGACGCATGTTCAACTCTTTCTGACTCAATAAGTATTTCAAACTTTTATGATCAGTAAAAATTTGAAACGTGGCACCATATAAGTAATGTCTCCATATCGTTAATGCAAAAACAATCGCAGCTAGTTCAAGGTCATGGGTAGGATAAGACAACTCGTATGGTTTAAGTTGTCAAGAAGCATAAGCAATAACCTGACGAACATGTTGGGTAATACCTCCAATCTTTGACGAAGACTGCAATGAAGAAAAAGAAAATCATGTTGTGGAGGTATTTGAAATTGAGAAAGAAGATTGACGTCAACTACTTGTGGATTATTTGAAGTATGAGAAGTTACCTAATGACCCACGACAAAGGGTAGATGTCCGACGTCGTGCGACTCGCTTCATTTACTACAAAGACACACTTTATAAACGGTCATTTGATGGAATCTTCTTGCGATGCTTAGGCGATGATAAAGTTGTTCAAGCCATGGAAGAAGCTCACTCGGGGGTTTGTGGCACCCATCAGTCAGGCCCAAAGTTACACTTTTGAATTAAAAGAATGGGCTACTATTGGCCGACAATGGTGAAGGACTGCATGGATTACGTGCAAAGATGCCAAGCCTGTCAATTTCATGCAAATTTCATCCACCAACCACCTGAACCATTGCACCCTATTGTTGCTTCATGGCCATTTGATGCTTGGGGGTTGGATGTGGTCGGACCTATGACAAAGTCATCCGGAGGACACTTGTATATCTTGGTCATGACAGACTACTTTTCTAAATGGGTTGAGGCAGTACCCCTCAAAGAAGTGAAAAAAGAAAATATCGCTGACTTTATCCGCATAAATATTATTTATCGCTATGGGATCCCTCGATACATAATAATGGATAAGGGGAAGCCCTTCTCAAATAGCCTTATCGATAAACTTTGTCAAAAGTTCGATTCAAACAAAAAAAGTCCTCCATGTATAATCTTTGCGGTTAACGGACTTGTTGAGGCTTTTAACAAAACTTTGTGTAGCTTTGAAGAAAGTGGTCTCAAAGTCAAAGCGAGGCGGCACGAAAGGATCGGAGAAGCTCTATGGGCATCTTGAACCACATATAAAACACCCACTCAAGCAACTCGCATGCGCTTGTATATGGTGTTGAAGCGGTTGTTCCCCTTGAACAACAAATTCCGTCACTAAGGATAGCCTTACAAGAAGGACTAACCAAAGAAGAAAATGCATGATTACGCCTTGAAGAATTAAAAGCTCTAAATGAGAAAAGATTGGAAGCACAACAAAGACTTGAATGTTATCAAGCTCGTCTTTCTAGGGCTTTTAATAAAAAAATGCGATCACACTCTTTTCAAGTTGGGGATTGGGAACTTGCTATCGAAGACCCATCATTACTACTCATCGAATCTGAAAACAAATGCACATCAAAATGGGATGGTCCTTATGTTATTAAAGAAGTCTACACGAATGATGCTTGCAAATTGGTCGTCGAAGATGGCTTGAGAATTGGCCCCATAATTGGCAAGTTCTTAAAATGCTACTATCCTTGAAGACGGAAGAAAGCTCCATGATGCATGAGCTTAAACTGCATGTTACTCCTGACCCGCACGAGTATAAAATGTGAACGGTAACAACCAAATGCAAAGTACGTGGTTAAAACTGCTAACTTCCCCCCCAAAGTGAATACATGTGGTTAAACTGTTAATTTCTCCCACTAAAGGTATTTTATGTGGTTAAAATATTAAATACCCCACCTAGTCTAGGGTGGTTAAGCAATAGATACTCCTGGCCCGCACGAGTCTAAACTGTGTACGGCCCCCCCTTAAAAAAATGTCCCTTGAACTACATTATGACTTGATCCCTTTTCTTGGGTACGTAGGCAGCTTAGAGTCTTCTAAGTTTTGTCATGAGTTTGTGATAGTCATGATTTTGTTGATGAATCATAGTTATTAAAAAAAAAAAAAAAATTAATCGAAAGCTTGCAAGCTCTTCAATTCTTCCTTGGCAGCCTCTAGACGCACCATCGAAAGCTCCAAATTTTCCAGCACTTCATCATTCGAAGGCGAAGTATTCTGAATAGTGGTAATCTCTTCTTCAATCTATTGGATTTCAGTATGTGCAATGTGAAAAAGTTCTTCTTGTCGCTTTAATGAAGCGGACAAATTCTTCTTTTGTTTCCTCAAATTGTCAAGCTCTCTGTTAATGGACTCTAACTCTTCCTTAGTGGATGAAACCGAGCAGACTCTTTAGCTTCTTTAGTCTTGGCATCATGCAAACGATCTTCGACTTGGCTCAATTGTCGTGCAAGAAGTTCTTTAGACACAATCTCTGAAGATGACGACATTGCTTCATCATATGCAACATCTTTGGCAAAAAGATCTTTCAATGACCCCTTCACAAAAGAGACGTCAATAATATTAAAACTCTTCATAGACTCAAGTACAATCATCACTTCATCTAGAATAGAAGAAAGGGAGTCAATTGGAATGTTGGATATCTTCTCACGGAGATCGCTCCATAGCTTTTGAAGGTATTCTTGCTGGTGGTTGCGAATAAATTTCTCACCTTGAAATACTGAAAATACCGCACAAGGGGACGTCTTGGCCTCAATGGAGTTAGATGTAACCTTTTGAGGATTCGCGGTTAACAAGTTGGGCCCCATGATCGACCTCCGAGCTATCTTGGGATCCATGCTCGCACTCATTATTGAGTAGTTGTTGCTCGGTGAAACATCACACCATCAAATTAGAAAAAGGATTACCAAAAAAAAATTATTGACCTCTTCAACAAATATCTCCGTAAGTGGTTGATTACTCGCAACACCATTGGCTTCTTCTTTGCTTAGAAGTTTTTAAGTCTCGACGGTCCGCATGGGCCATTTGTTACTTTCTTTGAAACAAGGAATGACTACTTTTCTCTTATTTGATTCGCAAGCTTCAACGTCTAAGGCCTCGCACCTCTTAGGAGAAGAAACAACATGCACAAGTGGGAGAGCGTCGAATATTCTCACCAAGTGGACCGTGTCTATGGCTTTTGCCCTTCGGTAAAGCTTTCTTTGGCTTCGAGTTAATCAAGCTCTCTATATTTTCTTTGAAGTAGTTTCCATGAACTCGGGCCCACCATTGTTTATATTCCTTTGACGAAAACGTCTTCGCACTTGGGGGCATGCAAGGAAGCCAAGCTTTAGAAAAGGTCTTAGATGAAGTGCACACACGCCAATGGTAAACCCCTTCTTCTACTGAAGCTCCACGCACATCATCTTTGAGAACTCCCGGCACCATTTGATGAAATTCAAACTGGTGACTGAATCTATGGGGATTGTAAGGCTCAATCACAAAACACCCACCTTATCGCAGGGAAAGATAACTTAAACGAATGGCAATGAAATAGTCTTGCTCAAACCTTTGTGCATTGTCGTTGTCAACATAGTGAAAATCCTTGTTTTTCGTAATCATAGTACAAGTCCAAGAAATCCCATCTCCTTTGTGGATTCGTCTGCGGGCTTCTTTGGGTTCATAGTATTTCGCGTGTCCCTCTCCCAAAAAGATTGCCATCTTAGGGCCATTCGTCCCTTGCCAAACTTGATTATGAGTTTTGAAATAATGAGCCAACCAACCATAGACAAAGTGGACGGGAAATGTTGAATACACTTTAGATGCTTCGGAGAATTCGCAATCTTGTTCAAACCTCTCAAGATACTCTCTAAAACAGGAACAGAAAGCCTGCCGTTTGCCCATATGCCATGAGACTCGCCATCTTGAAAGTGCCAGGGCGTATTGAGTTGAGATCATCGTTTGGAAGAACAAATAAGCATAGCCAACAAGCTAAATATGGCGCCAAGTACATTTTCTCCATCGAGCTCTCCTTGACACCGAGTTTGGAAAATAAAGCCTTCTCAGCAGGGGACCATTCACCATGGACGCTGATGTCACCAAGTGGATGATGAGTCGACTCGGGATTCACAGTTTGCTTGTCTTTACGTAAGACCTTCTTCTCTTTGCGTACGGGAGGTGGACTATACTCCGTAGCCTTCTTAAACCAAAAGTTGATCCAGTCATCGATAGAAACTTGCGAGTAGTGATCCCCATGAGCGCTCCCTTGAAATAGATGATAAGCATGAAGTAAGCGGTTGCAAGAATGAGGGAGAAATATAAGTCCCGCTTCGTCAACGCCAGTAAGCTCCTTGGCACTCGGAATGACTTCGTCGTACAAAAACCCAGTCATAGGCAAGCCAACTAAAGTATGCAGATCCCACAATGATAGAGATAATTTGCCATGGGAAGTCAGCAATGTGTTGGTAGATGGACACCACGCCTCGCAAAAACGCCTTGACGATATTGGAATTGCAATCATATGTGAAGAGAGAAGCATACACCGAATCGTATATATGGGCGCCCGGAGTTTGTTCTTGCATCAACTAAGGATGTCTTGGTCCACTCCAATAGCCTTTGACATAATGGAATTCACCGCCAAACCGGATTAGATCTCCCTATTTGGCTTCGCCTTCGATGATACCACGCCCCAAGGTTGGTAGTAAAATTGGCTCATCAGATTGTTGGTGATGAGTTGCTTCTAGAGCCCACATCTTGGATTTGGAGTCCTTGACTGGTGGAAGCTCACGAGACCATTCCCTTAGATGAAGTCGATTCGTCAACTTTGGCCATTGCTTTGCGTATCGGCCAATAAGTGGATCATAAACCGCTAAAATGGTACCTCGTTCTATGTCGTGACTCTCATCATCAAGAATAATCAAGTGTTGCATGCCGGGCGAAGAAGAAATATCTTTGAAATAAACCATTTTGCTGGAAAAAAATATATATAAAGGAATAAAGAGCTCAGTTCCGTTTTAAAGATAGAAAAAATAAGGGAATTATATGGCTCGATAATTATCGTATGACTCCCGATAAGTTATTGAAATCCAAATAGCTATCGCAACCTGAGTTCCAACAGAAGAAGGACCAGTAAATCTCAATTGCTATATATGAAAAAAAGAGGTTAAAGAATAATATAATTCAAGAACCGTGAACATGGCGACAAGAAAGCAAACCTTGGTCAAGTATTGATGGGAATTAGATCTCTTGAAATTCATTAAACAGATTAGGAGGGACTGTGTGCGAATACACCGTCTCTGTGTGCGATTTTCCACCGTCGTCTAGGTCTGCCGCACATCGCGTTCCGGTGGAGCCATCACCGGCGTCTTCGTCGGCTAGGATCATCATGAACTAATCGGATTTTTTCCATGGTTTAACTCCGAATTACAGACCTCCCCCTGTTTGTCCACCACAACCCTCCACGTTGCACACGTCATCCATGGCTGCTGCATCGTCGTCTGTTGCTGTTACTCCGAGTGGTTCTCCGGCAGCGGCCTCAACATTCCTCTCTCACTACGGAATTCCTCCGTCATTCGTGCCTTCGAAAACGACCATGCATCAGTCCCCATCGATTCTTAGCGTTGATGCATGTCCAGGCCACGATCGCGTGATCGCCGGGTTTGTCCCATCGGAATACTATCTCCATCCATCTTCGCAACCTGCTCCCTCAAATTATGTGCTACCTCCGTCCATCACACAACAGCCATATTTGAAGCATCCACCATACGCGCCCTTAACAACATCTTCATCGATCCATCCCGCTGCACCCTCCTCGCCTCCCGGAGCATCCATCCCTCCGTTCACTACTGCTGCTGATATCGCGCAGAGGGCGACCTCACACCAGCCTGCATCTAGCGGGCTTATTGGGGGGCACTTCCCTTTACCCCCATGGCCGTTGCCTGCCATGGGGGGGCTGGCCCCCTCCACCTGTCCTATGGGGGGCTCCCCCAGGGGAGTGATGACCCCTGGGCTGATGTCTGCCATCCGCATGGAACCCAGTCCACGGGCCCACATCCTATTTCTGATCCAAGGAATGTACCCCAGATTGCTGGAATCTCTCCGCCAATGACATCTGATTATAAAACGAACCTCCGACATTCGGCTCATATTCCCAATGTTAAATCCAATTTTGGAAACACTTTTGCTAAAGTTGTTACAGGTACCCATCATATGGATTCTACTACTCAGGCCCCAGGTAATTTCAACACATTTTCCCAAATGGTTTCTGGTAAATCACATTCTATCCATAAACCAGTTTTTTTTTGAATAATTACGAATATATATAAAAATGAAAAAAGAGTAATCCTGATCACAGGCAGATCAGGTAACCAAATGAAAGCCTGGAATAAAGTCAACAACCAAAGTATGCAGTGGTCACAAGCCGACCAAATGGCTGAATGGTTGGGGCCTCGTTAAAACCTTCCAAGGTAAAACCCACCCTTGTGGGAAAAATCCTTGGAAGGAAAAAGAGTACCCCCAGGAAACATAAGGCGCCTAAAAAGAAACCTGAAGTAGTGGCGCATTAATTAACAAACCTATAAGTGGATTGGCCAACATAATCATCCGTGATGTATTGAAGCAGGTATGTGGGCGGGACGCCCCACCAGACGCCACTCTCCGTCTTCTTGCTCATCATGTATGCCACCCGATTGCCTTCGCGAAAGATATGAGAGACTACAAGATCAATGCCACTGAGTAAATGCAAGGTTTGGCGCCAATATCCGAGGTGGCGCCATGGGACCTCCTTTGTTCTCTTCTCCAGTAGGTTCACCACATACTTCGAATCCGATTCCAGCCAAAGTTTCGTCCATCCTTTTACAAATGCGTAATGAATCGCCCACATTGTCGCAACCAACCACCGCTTTGAATGCGCACTCGAACCACACGATGGACAAAGCATCCGCGAAAGAATCCTCTACAATTTCGAAAGACACAGGATCTTTGTAAGATTGCGCGCCCTAAAAGCGCCGCCATCCGTGTTAACCTTGATCCAACCTCGGGAGGGTTTTCGCCATTGGACCTCCACAATCCTCGGAGCACGTCTAACTCGTCTGGGGACTCTTAAACCACTCAGGATGAAGAGTTCCTACTGATCGTTATTCATGCATCCCCGGTCCAAAGATGCTGATTCAATAATGAGTACCTGTAGGCGAATGAGAGCCGCCTCCGGAGTCCATATTTTGTTGTGAAAAATCAGCTCATTACGGATGTGCCAAAGAAGCCAGATGCAGGATAATATTGCCACACGCCAAAGGAAAGCGACCTGGTCGCTAAAGTGGAATGCCATGAGTCGTACCAGCAGTTCATTGAAACTGTAAGCCTGGAAGGGGTGCACGTGAAAGGCTTGGAAGATCCAACGCCAAAGATGCCCTGCAAAAGCACAAGAAACAAATAAGTGATTGACCGATTCCCCCGATTCCCTGCAAAGAACACAAACCGAAGGGCCAGTAAAACTTTCCCTAGCTCGTAAAGAATCCTGGACTGCCAATCGGTTGTGTATAGCTCTCCATGCCACCACTGATCGTCGTTTTGGGATATGCTAAGACCAAATCCAAGAACCCCATCTAACTATCGGGCGCTGAGGGCGTAAGAATTTATAAGCCGTCTTCGAGGTAATGAACCATCCTCGAGTTCATCCAAACACGAGTATCCCGAGATGTAGGCGCAATTGGGACACGCACAATAGCTCGAACCACTCCAAATAAGCCTCCACAAAGGGGAGGTGAAGTGCCAGGATCCATCATAAAAGTAATCGAGATACGTTCTGCTGGAATAAATACCTATAATCCTCCGGAATGCCAATTTCACAAGAATGGAATATCCCAACCAATTATCAATCCAAAATAATACCTCGGAATCGACTGGTATCCAACGAGAATCATCCACGCAATGTAAATACGAGGTTTAATCCCGGACCAAATAGAAGAAGGAAGGAAGGACCTCCAGGATGTCCCCATTTCTAGTAAAGTACCGTTGTCCGAGGGTCTTGAAAACCAACGAGTCCGAGTTCGAACCTTCCAGCCCAATTTCATTAAGAAAGCCTTGTTAGCGACGCCTTGAGCGATCGCACGCCCAATCCTCCCTCCGCCTCGGGCGTGCAAAGATGTATCCCGGTTGACCACTACCTTTCCTTTAGAATTCACATCTCCGCCCGGATGAAATTACGCATGGTTTTTTCCATTTGTTTTAGCAAAGCATGGCAGGCCATTTATAAATCATCTTGGAGTGCACGAAAGAATCGGTTATCACCGAAAGTTAACAAGGCAAACCCTACCGAGGGAAAGGGACGAGCCTTTCCATCGCTTCGGAACTTAAAGATTATCTTGTCAAAAATGGGCTGTAAACCCGACCTTTGGGGCTCCCTCGAAAATTGGAGCGCCTAAGTAGATGGTGGGAACGCCCTGGATGAATCCCCAAAATATGTTGCACCCTCCCACGTACATAATGCGAAACCCGCGCCCCAAAATAAGCTCTTGGATTTTTGAGGACTGAACATTTGACCCGAGATATCTGCATAGTGAGTAAGAATCTGAAGCAAGGCCCGAGCATTGGAAGAAGACGCCCCACACATGATGACGATATCATCCGCATAAAGAATGGATGTTGGGAAGATGATACTCCTTGGCGCCGTGAAGGCAGATAGCTGGATCGATCCATCGCCGATGTGATAAATCGACCCAGACCTTCTCCGCAATACAAAACAATAGGGGTGATAAAGGATCCCTTGTCGACCCCCTGGAACAGGCAAAATAACCAACAAAGCGCCCCATTCAACAAAGATCGATATTCTGGACGACCGAAGAACCACCTCCACCCAACACACGAACGTCTCGGAGAATCCAAAACGTTGCAAGACATGAAGTAAAAAATCCCATCTCAATGTGTCGAATGCCTTACGAATATCTATTTTCAGGATCATATTCGAATCAGTGCGTCCTTGTAAGACATTAAACCCTTCAGATACCATGGTAATACACTCATGAATTTGTCTACCCGGGATAAAACCAAACTGAGTCGGGGATAAATAGTTAGCAATAATAGAACCCAAGCGCGTAGCCAATATTTTCGTGATAATCTTGAAAAGGAAGTTGCTCATGACGATAGGGCGAAAGTTTTCAATGACATTGGCATCCTTAGTCTTAGGGATGAGCGCCATGAAGCTGGCATTCAATCTCAGAGGTAGAGACGAATTGTTAAAGAAATAGCGAACAACGTCTTACCTCAGCAGATATGACTTCCAGAAATGGCGGTAAAAAGCCCATTGAACCCATCAGGCCCCGGGAGCATGCGGATCCATATCAAACATCGTTGTCCGCACTTCCGAATCGTGAGGGAATGATCGTTAGGGAAGCATTGTCCGCGCCCCAACCATTGGAGTGAGTACCGGTCGACCAATGAGAAATTCGTGGTGGAGCTCCGTTTGCCGCAAAGAGCTCCTCGTAAAATGAAATAATATGATTCCGAAGGACCGTAGCATCATCGGTGAAGTTCCCGCCACCATAAGTCCCTCGAATCCCCATGCGCCCGAAGACAAATCGACTACGCCGATGAAAAAATGTTGTGTTTCGGTCGCGACTTAATTTTCTCGAGAATTCGATCTTTGGTGAATCCAAAGAGTTGTCCGGAAGGCACGACTCGGAGCACGAATAAAGCTTCCCCAAATGATACCGCATCTTGTGATAGGCATAATTGCGGCGGATGTGAAGCGGTTGTCGTTGTCGACCTTGAAGACCCTTGGGCGATGACCCCCTGGGGGATACTCGGTGTAGTCATCGTGGGTTGCGATCCGGGATTCAATCAACCAAGCGCCTCGAAGGTGTTACCAAGATGGATTTCTGGGAGGCAAGCGACTATGGCGTGAGGGGAAGATCCTACACGCGTGGTCGAACCCGTATTTCCCATCGAGTCATCAACGGGCCTTGCCCTTATCTGCGAACAGACGATAAACTCTATGAACCCCGGAACGCCCTCGCCGAGACGAGAATTATTCCGTTGTCAGCTCCCTGGCCGTCCCCGGGCGGTGACGCACGCCCATCCTTATTCGTATTACCCACCGTGTTAAAATGACAAGAAGTCAGAGTGCCCCGTAACATCGCACGCCGAGCAAAATGCGGTAGTTTTTCATAAGTGACGGAAACAAAAGAGCATTTGCCAGTGCGTTCAATCATAATCTGTTCCTCTAAAGGTTTGGAGAGGTCAACATCCACCAGAACCCGAACAAAATGGACCAAGGAACCATCCAAAGAACGCTGATCAATCTGCAATGGGTTCCCAAGAGCACTGGCAATCCCCATGATTGTATTGGGGTCCCAGTATTCCAGGCTGAGTTCAAAAATCCGCACCCAAACACTGGCTACTGAAGACTGAGCCTTGTAAGGGTTGAAGTCAGGCACCCACGGAGATAGACGGATAATACCAGGGTTAAGCGTCCAATTGGTGCGTTGCTGGGCCCGAGAACGATCCTGCGCATTAAACAATTTGACACAAAAGAATCCCTTGCCCAGGGGAATTAGTTTCCATTCATTCTTGATGCCCCATAATTCAGATAATCGTTTTTGTAAAAGCATGGTAGCCCATGGCTTGGTACCTTTTCCTAAAATAACCCGTCCAATTAATGAGTAGGAAAATTCAGCGAGACGTTGCTGGTAAATGTTATCATCAATAGTTACGGAATAGTAATCACCTTTGCGAACTGGTTTGGGGATCGGATTTTTACCAGAGACCACTGTAGAAAACAAATTGGAATTACCTGGGGCCTGAGTCGTGGAATCCATTTGTTTGATACCTGAAGCCTGTATGAAAGTTGAGTCTGTCGGATGGGGGTTTCCTGAAACCACCTGCGCAAAAGAATAAACTTGATGACCCATGTTACTAGCCGGAGGTTGTTGGGTTGACGAGTTGGGATGGCCCATGGTGGCAGAGCATCCAGCAAGGTGAGAAGCATTCATTGGTGGACATGCAGGAGGAGTGCTCTGAGGATGGGAGACTGTAGCCCAGGGGTCATCACTCCCTGGGGGGACCACTCTGGAGGGCAGAGTGGCAGCCGGCCCCAAGGTAGCATGGGAGGGGCCGGCCCCCCCATGGCCATTGGCAGCCATGGGGGTAAAGGGCGCAAGAAGCACTGGGCGGTGATGAAGGGGCGCCGCCCCCCTTTCTTTAGCCACATGGTGAGAACCACCACTGGGTCGCGTACGAAGTCATTAATTTCTTGGAATAAGAGATCACCCGTTGTCGTTGAGATCTCGGAAGGAGAGAAAATTGCATGTGATCAACGACGTTGGGGATGCAAAGATCTTTGTCAGGGTTTGGTGTGTTGTCCGGGGTTTGGTGGTGCGACGCTTTTGATGAAGGTGATGTTTCGCTATCGGGGGATGAGAGGGTGGCGCAAAGTTGGAAGTAAGCCCATACCACGGGAGGCTCGCCATGGGAGCAAAGAGAAGACGACCGGAGATTTCTAAGAGCAGCCGCCTTGTGGTCTTGTTGAGAGAGAGAATTTCTTAGAGATTATTGGGCATTTACATAATTATAAACATACGTCTATGGAGTATTTGTAATTTCAAAATATAACTGGGTTTTATGTAATTAGGCTAAGCCCAAGGGCAATATTTGTGATTATTCCTTATTATAAAAATGCGAGAACATATATCTCTATAAAAATGCGAAAACATATATCTCTATCCCTAAACCAGTTAGAAAGGGAGATTACTATTCCGTCACTATAGATGAAAATGTTTACCAACAACGCCTCACAGAGTTTTCTTATTCCTTAATTGGAAGGGTTATTTTGGGGAAAGGTAACAAGCCATGGGCGACTATGCCTTTGCATAAACGCCTATCTGAATATCGGAGATTAAGAATGATTGGAAATTAATTCCCTTGGGCAAGAGATTTTTTTGTGTCAAATTTTTTAATGCGCAGGATCGATCTCGGGCTCAGCAACGTACTAATTGGATGCTTAACCCGGGGACTATTCGTCTATCTCCATGGGTGCAAGATTTTACCCCTTACAAGGTGCAAACTTCGGTGGCCAGCATTTGTGTCTGCATCTTCGAGCTCAGTCTGGAATACTGGGATCCCTATACAATCCTAGGGATTGCCAGTGTGCTTGGAAACCCCCTACAGATAGATCAACGTTTGCTTGATGGCTCCCTGGGTCAATTCGTCCGGGTTCTGGTAGATATTGATCTTTCAAAGCCTTTGGGACCATATCATGGTGGAACGCATTGGCAAGTGCTCCTTCGTGTCAGTCATTATGAGAAACTTCTGAAGTTTTGCTCGAAATGTAGCGTTACGGGGCATTCGACAGCTTCTTGCCATCTCAATAACGCAGGCCATTTTGCTACGGAAAGACGCACTTCTCCTAATCAGGGATGTTCCCGGGCTCCAACCACTCGTCCAAACTCAGTGCAACGGGGTCGTTCCACGGTCTGTAAAATTTATCGTCCTGTGCAGCAGGACAAGGGCTAGGTCGTAGTTGACTCAGTGGGAAATACGGGTTCGACTATGCGGTCAGGATCTCCTTCCTGCGCTATAGTCACTTGTCCTTTAGATATTCCGACGAGTAACGATTTTGAGGTCCTTGCTTCAGATGACAATCCATACCTACCGTCAGCAGACTCTTAGTCCGATTATCTAGTAAGGGAACCGGTTCCGAAGGCCTCCACCTCCAACACCGGCCCTATTTCCACTATTCTGCCTCTTACGGTTCAGTATCCATTGGACAAGCCTATTCGGGCCCTCACTCGTGCATTCTGGGACAGCTCCATCGACTTCGCTAAATCACGATTAATCCAGAGTGTCACTCAGGGTCCATCACCAGCAATTCATGACATTAACATTGAAATAGACCGCCCAGGGCCGAATGAGTTAGATTTTGTAGTTTCAAAGTGATGGGCCGATTATGCAGATGAAGTGGCAAATTCGCAGTCATCGGACTCTGCAACACACCATACTCCAGTCTTTACCATGCGTTCAACACGGGCGCCCCCCCACTGTATCAATGAATTGCATCTTCTGGAACATCCGAGGGATTGGGAACATCGCCTCTTGTAATGTTCTTAAGGCGATATGTCATAAACACAAACCTTCCATTTTTGCTATTTGTGAGCCTAAAGTGGTCATTTCTTCGATATCAGATTATTATTGGAATTACTTGGGATTGTGATTCGTGGCTCAGAATTTAAGGGCAAATGGACGTCCAGACATTTGGGTCTTCTGTGATGCTGGTATCTCTGTCCTTAATCAGGTTTGGTCCTCTACTCAATGTATTGTTCTACAAGTTCAATTTGGTTCTATGGCTTTCCACGTTGGTTTCACTCATGGTTTGTGTGATCACATTGCTCGACGCGAGCTTTGGCTGGATTTGAGGAATTTGGGTCTTACTGATCTGCTGCTTATTGGGGATTTCAATGCGGTTTTGGGACATCATGAGCGCCCGGCAAAGAGCACTTTATCCCGTGCTTCTTGTTAGGATTTGGGGATTACTTGGAGGATCTTTGGGTTGTTTGCGATTCGACTACGGGAATTCATTTACTTGGTGCTCCACCCGAAGGCCTCTATCTCTTCTTCAGGCTAAGCTGGATCGAGCCCTAGCCACTGGTCAATTTTTCTCTTTGTGGCAAGTGGTTAAGGGCTTGGTTCTTCCGCGCATTGGATCTGATCACCATCCAATTCTGGTGTCTTGTTCCGATCCTATTTCGCTTTCAGCGTATGTGGATTCATCACGATTCTTTCCAGAATATTGTCACTACTTCATGGGCGTTTCCATGCACACGCCCAATCCATTGTTGCGCGTCATGTGGAAACTCAAGTTGCGACAGATGATTATGGTTTGGAATAAGAAAGTCTTTGGGGATGTTAATCGTCAGGTGGATTATCGATTGACGGTGGTCCGTCGATTCAGCCGATATTGAATCCGAGGGTTTCATTGAGGCTCATGCAGGATATGGAATTTGAGGCTTAGAATGCGCTGTCTCGTACTATGTTAATGCAATCCGAATTTCTTCAGCAGAAAGTCCGCTCGGCTTGGTTAAAGGATGGGGATCACAACACGACTTTTTTCCATCGCCGCTGCCAGATTCGTAATGGACGCTCGGGGATTCAGGGGATGATGGTTGATGGTAGTTACATAGATGATCCGGTGGCTCTTGGGAATCATATTATTTCCTTTTATACGGACCTTTTCGCAGATACGGGGCAAACCAGCTCTGACTATTCTTTGGTCGACCAGCTTATTTCCCATACGGTTAGCTCGGTTGATAATGCGCTTTTGACGGCTATTCCCTTGGAGATGGAGATAAAGGAAGCGGCTTTTGATATGGGTTTGGACAGCTCTCCGGGCCCGGACGGTTTTAACGGGAGATTCTACCAGCACTTTTGGGACGTGGTGGCTGACGATGTGGTGGCAGCTGTTCGTTATTTTTTTGTCACTGCGTCCTTTCCGGCGGGATTGAATGCCAGTGTTATGGCACTCATTCCAAAGACTAAAGAGGCTAACGCGGTGGAGGACTTTATGCCTATTGTGATGAGCAACTTTCTCTTTAAGATTATCACCAAGATTTGGGCGACTCATCTGGGCTCTATCATTTCTTCTTACTTGTCTCCTACTCAGTTTGGATTTATCCCGGGCAGGCAGATCCATGACTGTATTGCGTTGGTTTCGGAGGGTTTTAATATTTTGCAGGGACAGAATGATGCCAATATGATCTTTAAGATCGATATCCGCAAAGGTTTTGATACTGTTAATTGGGGGTTTCTGTTACACGTGTTACGTCGCTTTGGTTTCTCAGAAGTGTTTGTTCACTGGATTCAGATTATCCTTCAGTCTTCAAGAATTTCAGTCCTTCTGAATGGGTCGCCTGTGGGTTAGTTCTCTTGCTTTCGGGGGGTTAGACAGGGGGATCCGTTATCACCTCCTCACTTTTGCATCGCGGAGGATGTTCTGAGTAGAATCTTGGTGGAGGCAGTTAACCGGAATCGATTCAGGCATTCCTGGCGCCTAAGCAGATCGTTTTCCCCTCGTCCATTATGTATGCGGATGATATTGTGATTATGTGTGGAGCACCCACGAGGAATGCACGCTCTATTGTGCAGATCCTCAATCTCTATGCTAGCATTTCGGGGTAGATTTTCAATCCTAACAAATCTAAAGCATATTTTGGCAGTCGGGTTTCTAACTATGTGCGTGGTCGTATTCAAACGATTACTGGGATCCATATGGGAGCTTTCCCTACGGTCTATCTAGGCGCCCCTATCTTCAAAGGTGCGCCTAAAGTGGCCGATCTACAACCAGTTTTTGATAAGATTATTCTTAAGTTCAGAAGGTGGAAAGGGACTTCTCTGTCCATTGCTGGTCGTGTGTGTTTGGTGAACTCAGTGATTACCAGCTCCTTTATGCATACGATGATGGTTTACAAGTGGCCTAGAACATTGTTACTGCAAATGGAAAGGGGCATGCGTAATTTTATCTGGACTGGAAATGTCAACTCTAAATGGTCAGTGGTGGTTAGTTGGAGTCGTTGTTGTATGCCGTGGGCAGAGGGTGGTATGGGCGTCCGCTCCATTGTTGTCGCCAACAATGCATTCCTTATGAAGATGGGTTGGAAGATTATGACTTCAAACTCTTTGGTTCACAACATCCTCAAAAAGCATTTTTTGACCTCAGACGGAATTCCACGCCGTTCGTTCATCCCCTCTTCCATCTGGGGCGGGATTCGACCTGGGATTTCGGGTTTCTTGGAGGACGCCGATTGCAGCACTCGCATTTTATTCTGGCTAGATAATTGGCTGGGTTACACCATTGCCGATAGGATTGGTATACCACAGGAGTACTGGTATTTATTTCGGCATCGTATTTTGGATTACTTTTACGACGGGTCTTGGCACTTCACATTCTCGTTCATAGAGGCATATTTGGATATGGTCCGGGATATTTTTAGAGTCCCCATTGCTCCGACATTGACGGATACGCGAGCCTGTGTTCATTATGAGGATGGGATTATCACATCGAAGTCGGCTTACACCTATCTGCACCCTCATTCCCCTGAGGTTCGATGGGGTTCCTGGATTTGGTCACCTCACATTCCAGAAGGACGTTCGATTGTGGCATGGCACGCAATCCATAATCGACTTGCCGTATTGGATGTGCTGCGTGCGCAGGATTCTTTTACGGGCCCTTTAGTTTGCGGTCTTTGTTGTGCTGACGCGGAATCGGTCGATATGGTCCTGTGGATTTTTGCATCTTTTGATATCCAATATTTTATGGCTTTTAGCTTCAATGAATTTTTGGTGCGTTTAATGAGTTTTCATTTCAGTGAGCAGGTGGCCTTTTTATGGCGGGTTGCAGTGTTATCCGGTATTTGGATCATATGGCAAATCATAAATGACTTGACCTTCAATGACAAGCACCGGACAGTGGAGGCGTCCATCCTACGCCTTCGTGTTATGATTCTGGAGTCATCCTCCTTAGATCAAGGTTGCATGCATAATGATCAACATGACCTTTTCATTCTCCGCAGACTTCGTGTTCCAGGGCGCCCAAGACAGGCCCCGAAGATTGTGTAGGTCACTTGGCAAAAACCTCTGTCAGGCTGGATCAAAGTCAACACGAACGGTAGTGCCTTGGGAGCGCCCGGGCGTCTCAAAGCATCCGGGGTTTTTATAAACTGCAGAGACTTCTTTCGTGGCTGCTTTGTGGAAAGTTGTGGTTTGGGTTTTGCTTTTGAGGCGGAGCTGAGGGCGGCCATATGGGCAATTCATTACGCTTGCGAGAAGGGCTGGACTCAATTATGGCTGGAGTCGGATTCGGTTTATGTGGTGGAGTTGCTGCGGAAGAGATCCACAGGGGTTCCTTGGCGTCACCTTAGCTAGTGGCGACACACTCTGCACTTTCTTTCTCAGATGAATTTGGTGGTCTCGCACATATTTCGGGAAGGCAACAGGGCGACGGATATCCTTAGCAAGACGGCGAACGATTCTACGTGGTGGGGGGCGCCTCCAGCGGCGATCATTACGACTCTTACTCAGGATTATGTTGGACAGTCTAACTATAGGTTTGTTAGCTAGTGCGTCTTGGATTCTGATTTTCTTTTCCTCTTTTGACTCATTTTCTATTATGGGGGGTACTCTTTTTCCTACCAAGGGTTTTTCCCACAAGGGTGAGTTTTACCTTGGAAGGTTTTAACGAGGCCCCAACCATTCAGCCATCTGATCGGCTTGTGACCATCTCGTTTTTTATTCTTGACTTTGTTTCCAGGCTTTCCTTTGGTTACCTGATCAGCCTGTGATCAGGACAACTCTTTTTCCTTTTATATATATATATATATATATATTCGCATTTATTCAAAAAAGTATTGATGGGAATTAAGCTCCAACAAAGCTTTAACACCTGCAACCAAAGAAAATTGATGATAATAGCTTTTAAATTATTGTTTAAAGACTACAAAGTTCATGCAAGCAGACTAATAGATTGATCAATCAGACGTGCCTACTTTCTTTGGATCGATTCTTAAAACAGTTGGAGGGCAAACCATGAAGATTGGTTATGGCAAAGGAGATGAGAAGATTTCACCAAATCCTGAACGATTCTTCAATAGCAACTAAGCAGGTGAAAGAATAAATACGAACTAAACCACCGATAAGAAGAAAGATGCTATAGCCTAGAACTGGCGAACGATGTTGCGAGTGTTTCTTTTAGATTGATGTGAAAATAAGGCACATATGTGTCTCATTTATAGCTGCTAAAAACAATCCATTGTTGAGTTGATTTAGGAGATTGATGATTATCCCAATTCTTGCTGAAGAAAAGAAATCAATTAGAAGTTAGAATTTAATTTGGAGAAGGATTATTAAGAAATCAGATTTTAATTTGTTCGAGAACTCCTGTGCGAAGAAAGTTGAGGATGTGAATTTCTGAAGTTTTGCGAAGGAGTCAGGAGCTGTGCAAAGGAGGAGATAAAGTCATGGTGGGTCTCTTTTTTGAATAAATGCGAATATATATATATAAAAAAAGAAAAAGAGTAGTCCTGATCATAGGCTGATCATGGTGGGTCTCTGAATGTAAAGTTGTTCTATTCTTAACAGCCTGCTATTTTCTTGAATTGGGAAGAAATTTGTTTTATTTTGAATAAATTTGAATATACATAAAAAACTAAAAAAGAGAGTTGTCCTGATCACAGGCTGATCGGGTAGCCAAAAAGTAAGCCTGAAAATAATTATGAAAGAAAAACAAAATGGTCACAAGCCGACCAGATGGCTGAATAGTTGGGGCCTCGTTAAAACCTCCCAAGGTAAAATCCACCCTTGTGGGAAAAACCCTTGGCAGGAAAAGAGTACCCCCCCCATGAAGAAAAAGCATCCAAAATGATACAACAAGGAAAACTCAGATGCATTAACTAACAAACCTATAATTGGACTGGCCAACATAGTCTTCTGTGAGAAAAGGCACAATATCCGCAGGAGGGATTCCCCACGAAGTCCCAGGGTACAAGCTATTGCTTAGTAGGTCTGCCACACGATTGCCCTCTCAAAAAATGTGCGAGACCACCACATCCATTTGTGAGAGAAGGTGCATAGTGTAACGCCATTTGCTAAGGTGGCGCCATGGAACCACCTCGGACCTCTTCTGGAGCAATTCCACCACATAAGCAGAGTCGGACTCAATCTAAAGTTGGGTCCACCCTTTCGCGAATGCATAATGAACAGCCCACATAGCCGCCACCAATTCTGCCTCAAAAGCAAAGCCGGAACCACAATGTTCCACAAAGCAACCCCGAAAGATACCTCTGCAGTTCCGGAAGATCCCAGAAGCTGTAATGCGTCCCAGTGCCCCCGAAGCACTGCCGTCCATATCCACCTTGATCCAGCCAGGGAGGGGCTTTTGCCAACTAACCTGCACAATCTTCGGGGCCTATCTAGGACGCCCAGGTACACGAAGTCTGCAGAGAATGAAAATGTCGTGTTGATCATTATGCATGCAACCCCGATCTAGTGAAGCTGATTCCATGATAAGAACACGAAGGTGGAGAATGGCCGCGTCCACCCTCCATAGCTTGTCATTGAAAGCTAAGTCATTCTGGATATGCCAGATGAGCAGATGCAAGATAAAACTGCCACACGCCATAAGAAAGCCACCTGCTCACTGAAATGGAAATTCATTAAACGCACCAGGAATTCATTAAAACTATGAGCCATAAAAAGGTGAACGTCAAATGAGTCAAAGATCCACCGCCAAATGGCCCCTGGAAATACACAAGACACAAACAAATGATCAACACATTCAGCAGCAGCACAACGAAGACCGCAGACCAAGGTGCCAATGAAGCTTCCCCTAGGAAGTAGTAAATCCAATTCCGCCAGACGATTGTGGATAGCTCGCCATGCCACAATCGAACGTCATTCTGGGATATGGGGTGACCAAATCCAGACCCCATTGGACCACCGGAAAATGGCAGCGCAAATGAGAGTAGGCCGCTTTCGAAGTAATAATCCCATCATCAGAGTGCATCCAGACACGCGTATCCTTTGAAGACGGAGTCATGGGGATGCGGACAATCTCCCGGATCAGATCCAAGTAAACCTAAACAAACGATAAGGTATTTGCCAGGACTCGTCATAGAAGTAATCCGAGATGCGATGCCGAAATAAATATTTGTATTCATGCGGAATATCAATTCTATCTGCAATGGCGTAACCCAGCCAGTTGTCAAGCCAAAATAAGACCTCGGAATTACACCCCGGGATCCAACGAGAGTCATCCAAGAAACCCGTGATGCAAGGCCTAATCCCGGTCCAGATGGAAGAAGGGATTAATGAGCTTCGGGGAGAACCATCCGAAGTGAAATAACATTTTCTGAGAGTTGTGTAAATCACAGAATCCGAATTCATAACCTTCCAGGCCAGCTTCATCAGAAACGCATTATTAGCAATCGAAATAGAGCGGACGCCCAGTCCCCCTTCGGGCCGAGGCATACAACATCGACTCCAATTAACCACCAATGAAATTTGTTATTTTCTAAAGATTTACGTGGGCCCAGAATATATATATGTATATATAGGGGGAGGTTAAAATGAGACCACATATTATAGTGAGACAATGTGGACTCATCTCAACCCTTCTTTAGTTATATCAATGGCTAAGATAAATAGGGGTTATAATTACATTAAATATTTAATTAAATCAAAATAAGGGTATAGTAGTCAAATTACCCAAGTGGGGGACCATCTAAATATGGAATCAGTTATTAGGAGAGAGAAAACCACGTGGGGAGAGAGAAAATCGCGAGAAAATCGCGTTGGAGAGAGAAAATCACGCATGTGCTCTGCTATGCAGTATGTTGTACACTTATCATATATTTGTTGTATATTTAACACTATTTTACTGTATGTTTAGCATAGTTTTACTGCATATTAAAATGGTCAAACAAAAATATGTGGGGACCATAAATCAAGGAATCAGTTATATATATAGAGAGAGAATCATGTTCATTAACATGTGAGGATTAAGTAAATCAATTATATAGAGAGAGAAAATCACGCTCATTATTGTGTTGTACATTTAGCATATATTTGATGTATACTTAACATTATTTTGTTGTATGTTTAACATAATTTTACTGTATATTAAAATGGTCAAACGAAAATATGTGGGGACCGTGAATTAAGTAAATCAATTATAGAGAGAGAGAGAGAACTACGCTCATTAACATGTGGGGACCGTGGATTAAATAAATCGGTTATAGAAAGAGAGAAAATTACGCTCATTATTGTACTGTATATTTAACGTATATTTATTGTATATTTAACACTATTATGTTGTATATTTAACATATTTGTACTGCATATTACAATTGTCAAACAAAAATATAAGTATACAACAAAACACATATAAGTATACATCAAAAAACATAAGTATACAACAACATAAATACATACATAAAAAATTAACTACTTATACAGCAAAACACATCTAAGTATACACCGAAAAACATATAAGTGTACAGTAATCCAAACTGTCTCCTCGTAGACTCTCGTTTTCTCCACGTCAGTATCGTCTTCTTCACCAAGATCGATGGGCTCGGAATAAACCAAATGGGCAGTCAGTAAAAAAGCAAAGCTCAACCCAAAAATAGGTCAAGAAAGATCTTCAGTTTTCACTAGAAAACCCATTTGAAAGCACAAAACCGTACTATGATGCCATTATTGATGTAAAGGGCTAAAAATTGGGTCGCCATCAGAAAACATTTGTTCAAGCTCTGCCCTTTTGCATTTTAGCCCTTATATTTGTATACATAAACATTTGATATGGAAAATGAAGAAACTCTCTGAGAATAAAAGCCGAAAAGGGGTATTTTGTGCGGGGGCTGCGGTGGTGCGAGATGTTGTGGCGGTGGCGCAACCCGACAACCATAATTAGTTGAGTGGCGGCGGACGGTGAGGATGGGTTGATTGAAGCAGGGGTTTTCACGTACAGAGCTTTAGCGTATGAGCATTTGCACGGGACCAAAATTGGGGGTTGATTGTGTAATGACTATCTTGCCCTTTTCAGCTTAAAAATAAAGCGAAAATAATTATTAAATTGGAAAAATCTCAACCATCTAAAATTTGAGATTTGTGGTCAGGATTAGTCCACACTGTCTCACTCTAATTATGTGGTCTCATTTGATCCTATTCCTGTATATATATATTCAGAAAGTTAAAAGTTAGAAATCAAAAAAAAATAAAGATTGGAGTTGAATAGCTGAACATTATTTGTTGGAGGCCTTAGTACGTGGCTAATGCAACACCTTTCATGGTCATTATCTTCTTGAGCCCAAGTAAGCTTATTGACTTCCAATTAAATTATTGGGCCAAATTAATTTTAGTAGGCCCAATTCATTTATGCATTTACTTGGAGAAAAGAAATTCGCCTGATTAGCGATTCATGTAAAAATAAAATAACGGCTTATTAGATTATAACCTAAGCACAAATAGGTTTGGCAGTCACAATCATAAAGATAGTTTGGGTCCAGCTATATTTAAGTTGGAAATATAATTTCTCGTCTAGTATAAAACCAAATGGAATGAAGCTATTAAATTAATATATTTCTATTTTTTATTTTTTATTTTACGTCAATGGATTTTTTTAATAATTATGTAATGTAAGTTTGAGTGGGGCTAGTAAACTGAATGTTGTATGTTCTGAAACTCATGCTAGAATAAATATATGGCATTGTTAGTTAATATTGACCAAAACATAAATTACATAGATCTAGTAAACCTATTTGTAGCGGAACTGTCGATCCACGTATCCAGGATTAAGCCCGTTTACAAGTTTTCTTTTGATTCATGATTAAGCCATCTACAAGCCTCCTCTTAATTGAACCGCGAACAATGAACGAACCCCGTAGATTGGTTCACGAGCAAACTATGAACAAGATCACGAACCGTCTTTCTCGTTGGTGATGCTCCAAGAAGAAAACCATAGAAAAAAAAATTTTAGGAGAGAGATTATTTTCATATTGTGTGCAAGACGTATATTTTTCGCAGACTGATATTGTGGGAGAGATATTAATATATATCTCAATCCCATATTTCAGGTAGAGTCCTAATGGAAGAGGTTTCTTGATAAACCTCATCTAAATAGGACTCCCTATTGTTCCAAATATGGATACAACCTAATTGCACCCAATATCTCCCACTCATACATATTTGACTCGACTCATTCGAATCACATCCTCATAGTTCTCATCCCACGTCTCTTCTTTTGTACAGGGAATAAGATGTGCGACTAGCGAGAAAGTATTAAGGTGAGGAGAGTTATATTAAGTCATCACCAAACAAACATAACCTTATAACTCAATAACTCGTTGTGTACCCCAAACCAATTGGTCGCACTCAGTTAAGCATCTCTAGATCCCTCAATGAATATAAGTAGAGTATGCTTGACTCACTAAAAATATGTTTCTATGTTCATAACTTGGGCTATGAATTGTAGAACATAAGTGCCTTACCAACTCAAATCTTCCTCGGTCCCACATGCCAATTAGCTTGGTCTTGACAGCTTTGCTCGACATGATCCGACAGACCGAATCACACATGGCCATTGGATACATGCTAAAGTGGCATCATCAAGCTTACAACTCATGACATGGTCCAAAGTCCCAAAGGGTACAAGAAAATAATATGAGCCCACACCATGATGAATCAGAGACCCATTCAGTCACTTTCTCGTAGGTGGTCGACTCAAAGCACATGCAGTATGAATACATGCTATGATGGAGCTCCCACTCAACTTGGGCATGTCTCGCTCTTAACATCATACAAATCTTAGTCCAGTCACTATTCAAGCGCGCCCGACATGCATACTACTCTACTCACTTCCAAAGTGTCATATGATAGTTCGCATATTCGGGCTTTTATGAAGTTCGGACATACTTCATAATCGATCAACTCGGATCTCATCTTAGCCTCTAGCTAAGGTGACCGTTAATTATAATTATTAACCTTCATCACTGCTCTAGCGCGAAGGCGATCGTTCGCAAACCTTCTTGTGCGACACAATCTTTTAAGTTTCATCCTGCTCGCGCTCTTAGCGCCAAGGCAATCTGCCCGTGTGAGAGGGCCAATCAAAGCCCGGTGACAACTCACAAATTCAGTATCAGATATATAATGAGAATCCAACATATCTCATTAATCACAATATGTTCTCACCGGTCACATAATCAATTCTACTTAATCCCTAATTACTCACATGCCTTTAGAGCATGTCAGACCCCAGATTTTTATACCATAGTTGACACGATTCACCTATATTTTCTCGATATAATATTTTATTATTTTAGATTAATGTACTTACATAGATAATTTATTCTTATATTCATTTTTTTATTTTTCATAACATATTTTGTTACTGGATTTACCGTCACTTAATTTATTATCTAACAACAATACAATACTATATGAATTATGCTTCAGATTCAATGACTATTATCCATTTTCATCTTGTTTTAGTAAGAAGTATTATTTAAAAAAAGAAATCCATTCTTTAATATTTGACAGTCAAAACTCTTGTCATCATTTTTAACAATGATGATGATATTTATAATTAAGTATCTCTCACCAACTATTACATGATGATCAATTTCAATTTTGATAAACTTAATATTATTCTGCAAAACTACTATTTTTTTATTTAAAGAAACTACTCTATATTTTTTGAGATTTTGAAATAAATATAATTTGGAAGTATTCATTACAATAAACTCAACATCTTTACTTAAAATTTCTCATTTTAATTTATAATACTTGTACTATGATTTTTTGAAATTCTGAGCATAAAAGAAAGTAGTGCCTAATACTATTTCGAAGAAAGGTGATTTTATGCTTTACAAGCAAATCATTTTACTTTACGATCTATTAAAACCATCTACTACTAAATTAATATTTAACAAAGGCAATGCCTTATCTCTTGAAAGCTCATTTAGTAAAATTTTTACTTTTGAAAGAATAATATTTGAGATTTATTTTATTAAAAATTCAACTTCTATATTGAAATGGTGAAATGTCTTTTTCTTGATTTTGTTAAAATACCTAGTACTTGATTTAACTTCATTATGATGTATGTGAATAACCTCTATTTTCACCTCTTAAATAATTGCCTATTTCTTTCAATGTTTAATGCGATATCTTAACCGATTCAATTTCTTTCTTGAATGACTAGATATTAATTTCTTGTAGCAAAATACAAATTTATATATTTTATAAATTTCGAAATTTTTACTTATATATTTCGAAATAATTTTTATAATTTAATTAATCACTTGATTGATATTTTTGACTTGTGCATAATTCCTTAGATTATAAGTGGTGATACAACATTTGAGAATTATTGAACACCTTATAACTTAGATGACACATAGAAGATAGATGATATGTATTATAAGATAAGTGGAATGGAATATTGAAGGATGACTTAGATTATCACTTATAAAAAAATGGAAATGGAGGATGAGAGGGGGGAGAGTGGACGTCCAAATGGAGTAGAAGATAAGAGAGGACTATTATACTTTATTCCACATCACCATGTCTCCCACTTTGTTCCCCACTTCACCTTTTCACACTTTGTTTATTCCCATTCAAATCATGCATGCTAGACCACACAAAATACAAGACAAGCATACAAGACACATCACACATCAACCAATAAAGTGCAAAACAACAAACAAAACAAGATACCGATCAAAAAAAAGAAAAAAACAAAACAAGACAAAACAAAACAAAAAAAAAATTGTATGCATGTGTGTGAGAGTGGACGGCCATATGGCCAAAAGAGAGGAAAATTTCATTTTGTCACATGATTACTCTCATCCTCACTCTCTCATTTTCTCTCCAACACTTAGACAGTTTCTATTCCAAAACAAAAACACCAACTCTCCTAAACTTGAAGATTAAAGTCAAAAATTCAAGAACTCAAGGCTAGAAATTGTTTTCCATTTTTCTATCTTTCTTCTACTTCAAAGCTTCATCCTTCACATATCTAACTTAAATCATTTTTTTTTCTCTTGAATAACACTTAGAACAGTGAGTTAAGCAAGGGAAGAAGGAGAGGACACTTAGCTTGAAATGGAGTTTTGAGACTTGAGGGTAAATAGAGATCAATTTAAATTTTAGTATATTTTTATTTTCTAAGTTTTAAATTCCAAATTCTTGACCTTAAGTTATGAATTTTGAACTACTTAGGGGCTGACCTATGGAGCTAAGTTTTGAGGTTGGGAGCTTGAAGAAGATAGTCCATTTTTGGATACTCCTACCACTACTATTTGAAGTTTGTTTATGGTGGGCGGAAAATCTTTCAAAAATTCAAGTAATTTGTAAAAATGGCATGTAGTGTTTCAAAATTACATGAATGGTATGAAAATATATTGCACGTACATTTTAAGTACTTATGTCCAAAATTTCACCAAAATATGTTCATTGTACAAATCTTGCAAAAATAGGTGCATCCATGTACAAATCCATGAATTCCTTCATGATTCCTTGAATTATATGTTAATTCATGTTTATGTGCCTAAAATATCTATTTATACTTGTTTCATATTCTGAAAAAATTTGAATGTGTGTTAAAAATTGAGCTATTGGACCATTTATGTAATTTTTGCAAAGTTAGAGGACTATTTTTTAAATTATGAAACTGTGACAAGGACCACTGTAAAATTTGAAATTATGGACTGAACTCAACTAAATTTTTATATTTTAAGTTAATAGTAAAGATTTAAAGGTCTTGAGTTAAGAAAGCCAACCCTTGAAGTTTTAAGGACTCAAATGTGAAATTTTAAAAGTTTAAGGACCAAATGTGATGTTTTTAAAACTATCTAGGGACCCTTCTGGATTTTTCAAATTTTTTTACATATTTAAACTTAAAAACTTATATTTTTAGTAATTTCGAAAAGTTAAAGTGTTTTGGGTTAAGAAATCCAATTATTGAAACTTTAAGGACTTAAAGGTGAAAATCTAAAAGCTTGAGGACCAAACTGGAGTTTCCAGAAACTGTACAGCCATGTACTTGGAAAAATTTATAACTTTGATTTTATTGCATTATGGACCTATGGTTCATGTTTCATAACAAATGGACCTCAAATAAGCCCTTAATGGACAAAACAAATTTTTGAATTAGAAATGCAATTTTTAAAAATTAAGGGACTTAAACTTCACGTTTTTCAAAACTGATTTTGTCTCAATATCCTACTGTCCTAAGTGACATTTCAAAATTAGAATCACATTAAAAAAGCCTTTTCGGTTTGAGAAATCCATAATTTTTAAGTTAGGGTCCGAAAATGATAATTTTGACAAAAGGTGGGACCAAACTGAAATTTTCCAAACATTCGATCCAAACTCTATGAAAAATTGATTCTCTGGGAAACTTGGAGAATTTTAGAAATTGACCTTTTAATTTTCTGAGGTTGGGACCCAGACTTATAAAAATTTCAAAATCCGATAGGTTCTATTTTCCAAAAATGGGGCTACTTATAATTTTTTTTTTACCAAGGACCCCAAAATAATATTTTCAAACTCCAGCCCTGAGAACTAACTTAATTATATTTTTATCAACTATTCAGAAAAGTCTCTATGTTGAGACAGATGTCAGAAAACTCAACCCAGATGAAGGTAAGATAGTTGAATCTCATCATGAAAAATTAGATTCTCTTCTCCAGTCGACCTCAAATCTCTCTCTCATTAAAGGCGATGATGCCAAAATGGGGGAAAGTAGCTAGGGGGAAGATACAACCAAGAAGACCCACTTGAAAATTATTTTCAAAGATAAAAAAGGCTCATCAACTAGTTCTATCCTCTCTCAGCTGCCACAAAATTTGTCAGCTGAAGAGAAAGCTGAGCTTGCCTTCAAGAAACAACAAGCTAAAATAGAAGATCTTGAACGAAGACATCATGGCAGAGTTGAAAATCTCACCGCCAAGTTCGGTGGTCCGCCAACAGGAAAGCTCCAAGAAACCAGAGAAGAATCCACTCCCCCAGCTGACTTAGTAGAAAGGTCAACTGAAAAGTCTGAAACTCTTAAGTCCGAAGGATATTTTGATGGGATGGATCTAAAAAGTGCATAGGACTTGTACTAGGAAAAAGGAATTGATATTGTAAAGCTAGCCAAGAAGCAACCGACTCAATCATCAAAGAGTCAGCAGACTTCGAGGGCTCAGTCCAGTCAAACTCTCAGAGGAGCTAACCCTGCTAGGGGAAGAGGAAGAGACTCTAGGTCTGGTGGGAGAGGCAGAAGCTCTCCACCTAGAAGAACTAAGAAACTTATGTATGTTGATCCCAATAAAAAGGACCTCAAATATTGGATGGGCTTCAGAGAACTTGTGAACAAAGAATCTGCTCTGCGTGTAGATGAACTTCAGCGAAGAACTAAAGAAAAAAATGCACGGCAGGAGAGAGAATACAATGAACAATTGAGAAAAAATTATGAAATTTTCTTAAGATTTTTGGACCCATGATGAATTTCCTATCCGGACTATACGCACTACGCGTGGAGGCTTCCTCGCCTTGAATACGCGAATACATTAGTATCTTAGATTTTGCATAATATACAGAACCAAATATCTCTCAAGGCTAGATTGTCTATCCGGTGATTAGCCGTTAAACCATATTTTGATAAGTTGGTTATGGACACTGTGTAACTGGTTCACTCTAGCTACCTTAATGACTTGCGATATGACTTTGAAACTCTTGAATATGCTATATGTGATTTAAGATGTTTCCGTGACTTTGAATTTTGTCGGTGTTAGACATTGTGCGATGAGATCACATCGGATACTTTATTAACACATATGCATTTTTGTAACTATAATTTGTTTATGTGGAATGTATAAGTCGAGTATGTGATTGTGTAGCTCGGCTGCAATCCCTTACCGACCTCCATCGTCCAAATCCTAACCTCGAGTCTAAGAGAGGAGTCTGACGGGTGATTGGGTACAATCATGATATGACGATCTCTAGGCCTTACAAGCCTTCTGGGAGACGTCGTGCTCTTTGGGATAACGGCTCCGACCCTATCCATTCAAGGGATAAGATGATCTGTTGGGGAGTCAATGTTTGATCAACACTTTTCCACCGAATAAGGATGGTCTGGTTGTGTCACACTTGTGCGCAACACTTCTGTCTGATTTCTGGGTTGACGTTATGTTTAATACGCAACCACTTCTATTTGTTTAAATCTGTCTCGATCTGAAACACATGATTATTTGTTGAATAAGATTTAAATCGCATTCATTATGCTTGAATGCTCGCACGAACTATTATTTTTCTAACAAAAACCTTCTCATGTTAGTGACTCGAGAACCCATATCCTTCTTTTTATCTTATTTTCAAAGTTTGACTTATTTGTATATTTAATGTCAAATGTGGTTTTATTTTCTGTATGATTGTTTTGGACCAATAGTTGTTTGTATTTATATTCGCTGTAAATATTTGGACCGAAGTAAAAGTTTTTACTATTTCATATTTTTAGACATTCTAAAAAGTATTTCTATTATTTATTATTATTTTGCATTAATATTAGAGTAAGTTAGAAAGGGCGTTACATTCAGTGATATCAAAACAGAGGCTTTTTAAAATCGGTTATGCAGACTTCAAAGAATTTTGTTTAAGATCAATCAAAAGTCAATGAGTCATGGGTCCTGAGTTGCTCTTCGAGCATCTCTTTCTACACCATGGTAAGTTTTACATTCAGTTTAATTATGCATGTACAATATTGCGTTTATGCCTCTGTTTTATATTGCACTTGAGAATGTGCTTTGGGTGACATATATTATTTGATAAATTATATATGGTTCGTGGATTGCTACTATTTCATTTATTATATGTGATTAATCACTTCAATGCTTTGTCCCACATGAGCAAGTATTTATAAACTCAGTGTATGTATTTGAATTTAGATAGGTTTAATGACACCCTAACTTGGATTTTGCATGTATTATTTTTCATATAAGATTTTACATATTTTTATTAATGTCACAAAATATTTTGTTCCAAACTTTGAGTTATCCTTTATCCCTTTAAATTTTTCTTTTAAGAACAAAAGGACTCCATCATTGAATCTAAATTTATTCTATTATGATTAAAAAAACATTAAAATCTGGATGCAAATGCCAATAATCTAGAACTCCTGAATGGTATTGGCTCTAAATTATTATTTTTTTCTCCTTCAAAATTATTGAACAATGGTCCGAGATGTTATCTTCCAACCCCACTATAATTCAATCTAGTCATTGTTCCATCCACCCAACTGAGATCGTAATTCTATCTAATTGAATTGCATAACTGTCATCACATTTATACCAAATGAATCTTCTTCTTAAGAGAGAGATCAATAACTTCACAAATTCGAATAAAACTATTTCTTTTGTTTTTCCGTTATTCACTTTACATGTGTTGCCTTTTCTTTCCCACTGAAACCTCATTGCATTAAAGTCACTAGTAATACACCACTTTGGATGATTTAATATTTGAATTTTGGTATGTATCTCCTTCCAAAGTTTTCTTTTCTCAGCTAATAAACAAGGTGACTAGACATTAAAAATTTGTTATCAACTTGTTTTGATTCCCCCATTTTTCTGTTATTGCTAAACATCCTTCGGTAAACCAATCTTTGATAAAATTAAATATTTTTATTGTTTCATATGCTGAGCAATCCTTTTAATGCTCCTTGAGAACCCAAGTATTTCCTTCCAAAATTATTGTTTGGCCACATGTTTACAGCAAGCACGATATCAATGTTCTCCATTTTTGTTCTTGTAGATAAGCAAATTTCGGCCCCTTCCTTCCTAAGAATTTCTCTGGCCTTTCTTTTCTTAATGCCCCAAACGGGACGCGACGAACGATTCACAACTTAAATACAAATGGACTAACAGTCCAGACAATACCAATGAGAACCCAATAAGACAGAGTCTAAATAGCAGCGGAAATAAATAACAAATACAAGTTATCACTTAAATTCTACATTCCAACATTCAAATTACAACCCGAAATTCAACAAGGTAGTAACTTAAAGCCAAAGGGTCATACGCCCCTCAATTACAAATCCGAATTGATTAGGATACAAAAGTCCAACAACAACATAATAAGAAAAGAGTCCAATCAACAACAAGAAGCAGTAAATCCAACAAGCGTAGTACAAGGTCTCAATCAGGTAGGTTCAAAGCATCCCCAAATAAATCCTCATCTAAGGTTAGAAAAGCGGTGGGGATGAGACAAAAATCTCGGTGGATGGGGTGATGGGTAATGCGAGTGTGGCGCAATATAGTTAATGTGAGAAAACGATTATCGAAAAACGCGTGAGTATGATGCATGGTTTCACACACGATTCTAAGCGTCGTGATAAAATATTTAAATAATATACTTATTGATTTAAGAAAACGATTCATGGTCACACAGGCACTATGTGATACGATCAAGACGGTATGATTGCGTGCGGAAGTGTAACGCCAATCCTATGCGAGGCAAATAATGGTTGCGTACGGACTTGTAGCGCCAACCAATGCAAAAGCAATTAGCGGTTGTGTACGGAAATGTAACGCCAACCAAAGCGGGATGATAACTCCGGAATCGTGTGGATCGGGCGATTCCTTCGTTCTTTCTTGTAACTCCCGGTCAAGTATGGTCCAAGACCGGCACCTTATCGCTCCGTAGGCAAAGACAAAATCCCGGTGGAGTGGCGAGGCTCGGATCTGTCATAATCATGATTATACCTCGATCTACGACCCACTTCCCTTGGACAAACTCCGTCCCTCGATTTGCGGGATTAGGGCGATGGGGTAGGAAGAGTGGAATAGCAGCCGAGCTGCGGTTCCATCCCGGCGTATCCATTCCGTGGGTGAGCTCGACACACCAAGTTAACTCGAGGCGGGAAGGTAATAACAATTACAGGCAGTCAACAGGCAAATCGAGTATTATTGATTCGGGGAAGCGATTTAGGAAAAGTTTTGAAAAGCGAGTGGTAATTATGGCGTTGGTGGAGTATTGGTGAAGATGATCATCGGAAGGATAAGCAATCTTCGATATCTTGAAAGATTAGGTGGAACATGAGTCCCGTTAGATTCAAAATCGCAAGGTGAGGAAGTCGCTACGCGATCGGGTATTAATCGGTCAAATTGATACGATAAGTCAAGGGTTTTGAGAAAAGTAAAATACTTTAATTAAATCTCAAATTCAGAGAGTCCAGGGCTATTTTAGTAAAAGAGAAAATAATTTGAGTTAGGTCCTTTATAAAAGAGAAATTGTAATTTAGCCCCGTTTTGTAAAAACTAACACTTTTGGGGTTAAAATTGAATAATTAAATATCCCGGCCTTGAAAAATTATGAGGTCAGTTCCTAAATTCTCCAAATTGTCCATAGATTCAGGTTTTTAAAGTTTTGAGGTCGAGTTTTTGTAAAAATATCACATTGGTCCCAAATTTGTAAAAATTGTCAATTCGGACCTTAAGTTTTAAAAATTCGGAACTCACAAACCGGAAGGGCTTTTAAGGTGGTTCCAGTTGGAAAATGTCACTATGGTTATTAGGATATTGGGACAAAAGCAGTTTTTAAAAGCAATATGTGTAGGTCCTTCAACTTTTGAAAATATCATTTTTGTCCCATTTTAAAATAATTGCCTTTAAGGCTTTTAGGGGTCCAATTGTTATGAAATTTGAACCTTGGGTCCAAAATACAATTAAGTTATAGTTAAGTTAGTATTCCCAGGTGCATGGGCTGCATAAGTCCTGGAAATTTCATTTGGGTCCTCAAGTTTAATATTTTTCACATTAGTCCCTCAATTTTAGTAAAATTGTTTTCCAAGCCCTAACCACTTGGATTTTTGGAATACTTTTAAAATGTGTCATTCCCATTAACTTAAGAGTAAAATTTTCAATTTATAAAGTTTAGGTCTGGTACAGTTTTAAAAATTGCAAAGTAGTCCTTAAACTTTCAAAATTTTACAATCTAGTCCTTGGGCTTTTAAGGGTTGATTTTATTTATCTTAAAACTCCTAAAACTTTATTAAAATGTCCAAAAGTCATTTTTGAACCTGAGTACAGTCCCAAAATTCGAAATTTGCAGAGGGGTCCTTTAACTTTTATTTTCTTGCAATTTAGTCCACCAACTTTCCATTTTTACATTTTTAAGTCCAAAATTGGAATTTAATCAATTATGCTCGACTTTTCCAGGTTATAAGGCATCCAAAACATAGAATTTAAAGATCATACACATGCATGTCCAATACATACAAGAATTCATCAATTAAAACATTAAATTGCACATGCATGCACTTAAAATTCAATAAATAGCAAATTTGAGCAACTCTTGAGAATTTTCACGACTTGATATATAAAATTGACATGCAATACATATATTATATATATCTCAAGGCTCATGATCAAATTTTCTACATGCATTTTAATAAAACACCTAAAAGTTGGAAAAATAATTTTCCACCCACCTTAATTTTGGAAATTGTGAAATAAAAGGATAATTTCACAATTTTTGGATGAGGCTTCTTAGGTCAGCCCCTAAGTCAATAAAATATCAAAATTTGGAGTTAGAAAAATGAGAGAAAAATTAAGGAGAAAAAGAAGGAATTAAGGAAATGAAAAGGACTACACTTTACCTTGTGTAGTAGATGTTTGGAGACTAGTTGAAGCTCAAAAATTGGAATTTTGGCTCAACTCCAAAATCTCCTAAAGTCAGCCCCTATTTCTCAAAAATGAAAAAGGGGTGTTAAAATTTGAAAAAAAATAGGAAGAGTAGGAAAGAAGGGTCTAGTACACAATTCTTACCTTGTAGTCAAATTTTCTCTACTATTTTCTTCTTCAAGCTTGAGGTCCTTCTTCAAAATGTTGTCAAGCTCTAACCTTCAAAGTCTTCTAAATGTACCTCCAAAAACAAATCCAAACTTAAGTTAAGAAGGTGGAAGAGATGAACAAGGTGATATCCAAAAATGGATTGAAGCTAAAATTTCTTACCTTGTAGTATAGTGGTTCGATTTTTTTTATGGTGTATAAGGAGGAAAATGTTGAATTTTTTCTAAGTATGGAAGAAGAAAGTAAGAAGAAGAGTAGAGAGAAGTTGGGAGTTTTTAGAGAGAAGGAGGAGGATTTTTGCAAGATTTAGAACATGAGTTGGTGAAATGAAGAGAAATTTTGTGTAGGAAATGGCCATATGGCCTTCCACTTCAAGAGAGAGAGGGAGATGATTTTGTTCAAATTGTGTCTTGTAATTTGTCTCTTGCATGGAGACAAAATGCAAGTCAAAGTATGGGTTTGAATGGTGTTGGGGAATATTGAGAAGAATGTTGGTTAAGTGGGAATAAGTTGGGGAAAATAGTAATAAAGAATTGGTGTATAAGATGATGTGTATAATGTTTGAATTAATGATATAATTATACACAAGATGACTAATATATGGTGTATGTGTACAAGAGTTGGATGATATTTTTATCCCAAAATATCCACCATGGCCGTCCACTATGAGGGCAAAATGGTAATTCCATATATTTTTTTGTCCCAATTTTGATGATAATAGATGAAATATATCAATCTCCAAAATAATTAGTGATTTCCTTGATCACTTGTAAATCTCATGATCACTTAATCTAAATCAACATCTTAATTCTATAAGGTAAAAGTCTCTAAAATAAATAGTCTCTTAAAATTCTAAGGTGACTAATAAATACAAAAATAGTAATAATGATCAATCAAGTGATCATAAATGAGGAATAGAATTAATGATGATCATGATCACAAGTAATTAAATAAAATGAAATAAAATACAAAATGTATATATTGTTAATAATTACCCGTCAAAATGACGCGGTAAAAAATAGTCGATCAAAAGCTTAAATAACAATAAGGTTCAACTAATAGCTTCGGAAAAATCGGGGCTTCACATCCTCCCTCCTTAAAAGAATTTGGTCCCCAAATTCTCTTGAAATAGTTCGGATATTGATTCCTTATGTCATCTTCCATTTCCCACGTTGCGTCTTCGTCTCGGTTGTGGTTTCGCCACACCACTTTAACCATCGAATTTCTCTCTTACGCAATCAATCGTATCTGGCGATCGATGATCGATTGGCCTCTCGGTGTAGGATAGATTTTCCATTAGAGGAGGAGTATCTCGGTGATGATATGCTCGGGATGCGGTTGATACTTCTTGATCGACCGACACGTGGAATACATCGTGCATTCCGCATATGGTCTTTGTAACTTTCGAGTCAGTAGGCTAACTTCCCGATCCTATGTAAAATCTTGTAAGGTCCAACATATCTCGGACTCAACTTGCCTCCTTTCTTGGATTGATCAATCCTTTCCGTGGTGAGAGTCTAAGAAACACTTCATCACCGACTTCAAATTCCAAATCCTTTCTTCTCTTGTCCGCGTAACTCTTTTGGCGGCTCGAGTCTTGCGAATCCGCTCCTTGATCGGCTTGACCTTCTCCATGGCCTCGAACTAAGTCGACCTTTGGAATTGAGGGCGACTTTCGTTTCTCTTTCGGAGTCCATTGGTCATCAATCTCCCAGTGTAGTGGGGATCTACACTTTCGCCCATACAATGCCTCGTAGGGTGCCATCCCAATCGTGGCACGATAAGCTGTTATTGTAGGCGAACTCGGCTAATGGTAAGTGCGAATCCCAACTTCCTTGAAAATCCAAGGTGCAGGCTCGCAACATATCTTCAAGAGTTTGAATTGTTCGCTCAGATTGTCCATCGGTTTGTAGATGTGCTGCTGTGATGAAACTTAGCGAGGTACCCAATTCCTCGTGCAAGCACTTCCAAAATCTGGAGACAAACCTCGGGTCTCTGTCGGATACTATATTGACTGTTACTCCATGCAGTCGAATGACTTCTCGGATATAAGTCTGTGCAAGTTTCTGCAAGCTATCAGTTTTCTTGATGGGTAAAAAGTGTGCAGATTTCGTGAGTCGGTCCACAACTACCCAGATAGCATCATGGCCTCCTCTGGTCCTTGGTAGATCCATCACGAAGTCCATCGTTATATGTTCCCATTTCCACTCGGGAATTCTCAATGGTTGTAGTAAACCGGATGGTCGTTGGTGTTCTCGCTTTTACTCGTTGACAAGTCAAACATCTCGCAACGAACTCGCTGCACCTGGTTCTTCATGTTTACCCACCAATAACTCCGTTTCAAATCCTTATACATCTTGTTTCCTCCAGGATGTATAGTGTATTTCGAGCGGTGTGCCTCTGCTAGGATTTTATTCCTAATCTGCTCGTCATTCGGTACACACACTCGATTAGGAACCCGATAACTCCATCTTGGTCCGAGAATTACGATCTTTCTCCTTTAAGTATCTTCTCCTTGAGTTTTTGAAGATATGTATATTTCTCTTGTGCTTCTTTGATCTCATTCAGTAGATTGAGTGTAACTGAAATGTTAGCACATGAAATCTGAGTATTGGTTCTCGTCGATTCCAATTGCTCGGCTCTTTTAATGATTCCCACTCTCGAATCATAAGTCCGGCTAAGCTCGCCTTTACGCTTAGAGGCGTCGCTACGACGTTAGCTTTTAGGGATGGTATTGAATATCAAAGTGATAGTCCTCAATCAACTCCATCCATCTCCGTTGCCTCGATTGAGATCTTTCGGGAGAATAGATACTTCAAGCTCTTATGATCCGTGAAAACCGTGAATGTTGCTCTGTATAGATAGTGTCTCCATTTCTTCAACGCGAAAACTATCATTTGCCAATTCCAAGTCATGCGTTGGATAATTGGCCTCATACGGCTTGAGCTTTCGTGATGCATAAGCGATAACCTTTCCTTCCGCATGAGCACCTTTGCTCCTAGTCCTTCTTTTGATGCATCTTTGTAGGCGACAAAGTTTTTGTTCCCTTTGGAAGGGCTAAGATCGAGCTGTAGTAAGTCGTTTCTTGACTCTTGGAAACTCGTCTCGCACTTGTCGTTCCACTCAAACTTGACTTGCTTGCGGGTTAGTCGAGTGAGTGGTCAAACTATCTTGGAGAAGTCCTGGATAAATCTTCGATAATATCCGGCTAGTCTAGAAACTTCGATTTAATTCTGAGACTCGGGTTGTTTCCATTCAACCACTTTATGCTCTGTACCTTCGAAGGATCTCTTTGCAATCCCGGTCGGATACTATATGTCCTAAGAATGCGACTTCACTAAGCCAAAATTCGCACTTCTTGAATTTGGCATCGGCTTATGCTCTCGCAGTGTCTCTAAAATGATTTTGAGATGACGTTCGTGCTCTTCTCTAGACTTAGAGTATACTAGTATGTCATCAATGAATATCACTACGAATTGATCCAAATAAGGTTGGAAGACTCGATGCATCAGGTCCATAAATGCCTTTGGTGCATTCGCCGACCGAAAGGCATTACTACAAACTCGTAGTGTCCATATCGGGTTTGAAATGCGGTTTTGGAAATGTCTCCTTCAGCGGATTTTCGAGTTGGTAATATCCTTGTTGTAAATCAAACTTGAGTACACCGTTGCTCCTTGAAGTTGATCAAATAGTTCGTCTATCCTCGGGAGGGGATATTTGTTTTTGATGGTCACACTATTAAGTCCACGATAATCTATACATAGTCTTAATGTGCCATCCTTCTTTTTGACGAACAAACACAGTGCTCCCCACGGAGACGTACTCGGTCGGATAAATCCCACATCCATCGGTTTTAGTAATTGCGTTTTCAACTCTTGTAACTCAAGAGGAGCCATTCTATACGGTGTTACGGCAATCGGGCGAGTCCCACGGCAACACTCGATGGTGAACTCGACTTCCCTATCCGGAGGGATAGTGGTGAGTTCTTGTGGAAATACATCCGTATATCCGATACTATAGGTACTTGGTTGATTTGTATCTCAACCTTGGGTTTGTTAATTACAAACGCCAAGTACCCCGAGCCCCTCTAGTGATCGCCCTTCTCGCTTTTATTCTTTGAAATGATTGGTGCAATCTTAACTCGTGCCCTTCCCGAAATCTCCACTTCGGTTTTTAGGGTTCACATAGCTTAATGGACTTGTTATGGCGTCCATTTGTGCATGGTGTGCGAGATAACGATTCATTCCCAATATTACGTCGTATTCGGATATAGGTAATAAGATCAAATCGGCGAGGAAAGTTTATCTCAATCTTAACTTCGCATGCATTATAGATAATATCCGTTATCGACTCGCACCCATAGGAGTTGACACTTCTAAGCATATAGGCATATGTTCCATGCATGCATGCGGTTTGTGTACAAAATGCGGTGCAACAAATGAATGTGTTGATCCAGGGTCGAACAATATTTTAGCGTAGTGGTTAGATACTAGAAGCGTACCTTCCACCACGTCTGTTGCCTCCCGGAGCCTCTTGTCCGGCTAGTGCAAATGCTTTCGGCGGGCATCCTTGCCCTCGATTACCCTGGCCGTTTCCGGCTTCGTGGTTGCGTTGGTTTAGATCGGTCATTGTACTTGGCAATCTTGCGGTGGTGCCGACATTACTACCACAGCGCAAACACCTTCCTTGTTTACGCCAGATTGTCGGCAAAGTATGTCCGGTTTTACGGCAATGCGCACATTCTTGACCCGACTTTCCTTATCTTTGGTCTCTTTCCTTTGTCATGTCTATTAAGGTCCCTTCAAACTTAGCGGCGGTTTAGATGGTCATCCCCACAGTGGCCTCTTAAAACTGTTCGATGGCCTACTCTGCTTTGAATCATCAATACGGTTGGCCCCAGGACTCAATGCGGAGAGTTTGCCTTTTCTGGCCGGTGAGTAGGTTGCCGATTCAACAATCAACAATCAAGCTTTTCGAAGTTCAGTTTCAATCCTCGAGTGAACTTGTAAAACTTATCCTCTTCACTCCGATTGTCCCCAGAGCATACTTGGACAATCGGTGAAATTCGACTCAGATCTTGAGCCACAATCAGTTCCCTTGCCTCAATCTATGGAATTCATCGTGCGTGCTTCCTTCACGACTGGGAATATATTGTTCATTGAACTCGGCCAAGAAATTTCCCCATGATCGATTGCCGGTCCTGTTCCCATCTCCTTTCAATCGCCCTCCACGGTCTCAGCGGTAGATTCCATTTAAATACAAATGAGTGTGACTCTCGCTCGTCGGAGTATTGAAGAGCATTGAAGATATTTTCTAGCTTCTCTATCCATTCTTCCGCTTTCACATCGCCCGGCTCCCCAAGAAGGTTGGTGGGTTGAAGCTGCGAGAATCGCTCTAATGTGCGATCGTTCGCCTCTCGGGCGGGTTCGGGAGCACGGGGTTGAGGCTCTGCTGTTGCCTCATAAACACCGAGATTTCTTGCCGCAATGCTTGTGCGATCAGATTGTCTCCTACGGCCCAGGTGGAGGAGGTGGTGGTAATTGGGAGAGGGTACCGATCCTCGGGTACATCGTCATCTCCTCGTGGAACGCGACGAGGTCTCCCACGCCCTCGATGTTCGCCATTCTCGTATCTTGGAGCGTTAGTTGCGATTTGCAAGTAAATGAATACAATAATTATTCGCGTAAAGCAAAAGATATCGTAGGGAAAGTAACATCGGACACAAGACAATCGAATAAATAGCAAAAGGTATATCCATTAATATAAAATTGAATACACCCAAAGTACATCGTTGAGAATACTAAGTCGGATACATGGAATCAAAATACATCCGAATCTAGTACAATAATGTAAGGTACAACTTTGGATTACACTACAACAACAAAAGTACAAGCGACAATCTGCTAGCTAATCGGTGAGATCGCCATCATCATCGCGCACTATGTATATGATCGGTGGCCGGTCGGGTTGAGGCGCCTCAACCTCGGGCCAATCCACAAAGTCCAACCCTTGCTCAAATCCCCGAGCCTCATCGAGTGGAGCGACCTCGGCTCTCTAATGTCGATGGATCCTCCTCGGGATCTTCCTCGGCATCGTGCGGAGTTCGCCTCGGGCGTGGCAATGGTGAGCATTAGCCGCTAAAGCGCCTCTAGTGCGGCGTCCTCCGAGCTAGGGCACGTGTAAGGTCCTCGATAGTTTGTCATGCTTGATGAGGGTCTCCTCAAGCGATCGACGATCTACGGGATAGACGGGCATCAATCTCCCATTTCGCGCCGCCGCCGTCCTCTTCATTTTCTCCGCATGTTATCCAGGCGCTCCTCGATACTTTGTATTTGGTCTGCCGTGCTCTTATGGTGTTATTGCGGTCCTTGATGACGGTGGTCGGATTCGTTCTTCTCATTGGCTTATCGCCAAGCGCCGAGTCAGTCTCATTGCGTTGGCGCTTGGGCTAGTTGCGTGGTCGCGCGTTCGCTTTCCGGTGCCAATGAATCATCGGTGCCGGTAATATTCCTTTCAAAGACGGGCATGGAATACATCCCACCATGTAGGTGGCGTCGGCTCCATCCTGATAAAACAAACTAAGGCGGATCAGTCAAAGGTAGAGGAAAGATAAGAAAGAATAAGGAAGAACGAGTAAGGGAAATCAGTCAAAATCAACTAAGTCAAGACAAGTATGATTATGAATCTCAAAGTATGCATTCTAACTTAGTTCAAATATCAATAAGACGGTTCTATGCCAATTTGAAATCGATTTCACACTTAATTGGTCAAGTCGCGGTACTACCCAAAACACAGACCGAGGGTCCTATCCTGGGTCAGCTCGGTGTAAGTTTCCATCTTACTAGCCGAGCTCGATACCACTCTTCTTTATCACGCCCAAACGGGACACGACTTAAGCGATTCACAACTTAAATACAAATGGACTAACATGATCCGGACAATACCAATGAGAACCCGATAAGACAGAGTCTAAATAGCGTGAAATAAATAACGGATACAAGTTATCACTTAAAGTCTACATTCCAACATTCAAATTACAACCCGAAATTCAACAAGGTAGTAACTTAAAGCCAAAGGGTCATACGCCCCTCAATTACAAATCCGAATTGATTAGGATACAAAAGTCCAACAACAACATAATAAGAAAAGAGTCCAATCAACAACAAGAAGCGATAAATCCAACAAGCGTAGTGCAAGGTCTCAATCCAGAGCGGTTCGTTCAAAGATCCCCAATGAAATCCTCATCTAAGGTTAGAAAACGGTGGGGATGAGACAAAAATCTCGATGGTGGATGGGGTGATCGGTAATGCGAGTGTGACGAATATAGTTAATGAGAAAACAGTTACGAAAAACGCGTGAGTATGATGCATGGTTTCACACACGATTCAAGCGTCGTGATAAAATATTTAAATAATATACTTATACGATTTAAGAAAAGCGATTCATGGTCACACAGCACTATGTGATACAAGATCAAGACAGGTAGGATTGTGTACGGAAGTGTAACGCCAATCTATGCGAGGCAAATAATGGTTGTGTACGGACTTGTAGCGCCAACCAATGCAAAAAGTAAGCGGTTGCGCACGGAAATGTAACGCCTTGCCAACCAAAACGGGGACGATAACTCGGAATCATGTGGATCGCAATGCGATTCCTTCGTTCTTCCTTGTAACTCCCGGTCAAGTATGGTCCAAGACCGGCACCTTATCGCTCCGTAGGCAAAGACAAAATCCCGAGTGGAGTGGCGAGGCTCGGATCTGTCATAATCATGATTATACCTCGATTACTACGACCCACTTCCCTTGGACAAACTCCGTCCCTCGATTTGCGGGATTAGGGCGATGGGGGGAAGAGTGGAATAGCGGCCGAGCCGCCTTGTTCCATCCCCGACGTATCCATTATTTGTGAGCTCGACACACCAAGTTGACTCAGCGGGAAGGTAATAACAATTCTGAGGCGATCAACCAGCAATGAGTATTATTGATTCAGGGAAGCAGTTTAGGAAAAGTTTTGAAAAGCGCGAGTGGTAATTATGGCGTTGGTGGAGTATTGGTGAAGATGATCATCGGAAGGATAAGCAATCTTCGATATCTTGAAAGATTAGGTGGAACATGAGTCCCGTTAGATTCAAAATTGCAAGGTGAGGAAGTCGCTCCGCGATCGGGTATTAATCGGTCAAATTGATACGATAAGTCAAGGGTTTTGAGAAAAGTAAAATACTTTAATTAAATCTCAAATTCAGAGAGTCCAGGGCTATTTTAGTAAAAGAGAAAATAATTTGAGTTAGGTCCTTTATAAAAGAGAAATTGTAATTTAGCCCCGTTTTGTAAAAACTAACACTTTTGGGGTTAAAATTGAATAATTAAATATCCCGACCTTGAAAAATTATGAGGTCAGTTCCTAAATTCTCCAAATTATCCAGAGATTCAGGTTTTTAAAGTTTTGAGGTTGAGTTTTTGTAAAAATCTCACATTGGCCCCAAATTTGTAAAAATTGTCAATTCGGACCTTAAGTTTTAAAAATTTGGAACTCACAAACCGGAAGGGCTTTTAAGGTGGTTCCAGTTGGAAAATGTCACTATGGTTATTAGGATATTGGGACAAAAGCAGTTTTTAAAAGCAATATGTGTAGGTCCTTCAACCGTTGAAAATATCATTTTTGTCCCATTTTAAAATAATTGCCTTTAAGGCTTTTAGGGGTCCAATTGTTATGAATTTGAACCTTGGGTCCAAAATACAATTAAGTTATAGTTAAGTTAGTATTCCCAGGTGCATGGGCTGCATAAGTCCTGGAAATTTCATTTGGGTCCTCAAGTTTAATATTTTTCACATTAGTCCCTCAATTTTAGTAAAATTGTTTTCCAAGCCCTAACCACTTGGATTTTTGGAATACTTTTAAAATGTGTCATTCCCAGTAACTTAAGAGTAAAATTTTCAATTTATAAAGTTTAGGTCTGGTACAGTTTTAAAAATTGCAAAGTAGTCCTTAAACTTTCAAAATTTTACAATCTAGTCCTTGGGCTTTTAAGGGTTGATTTTATTTATCTTAAAACTCTTAAAACTTTATTAAAATGTCCAAAAGTCATTTTTGAACCTGAGTACAGTCCCAAAATTCGAAATTTGCAGAGGGGTCCTTTAACTTTTATTTTCTTGCAATTTAGTCCACCAACTTTCCATTTTTACATTTTTAAGTCCAAAATTGGAATTTAATCAATTATACTCGACTTTTACAGGTTATAAGGCATCCAAAACATAGAATTTAAAGATCATACACATGCATGTCCAATACATACAAGAATTCATCAATTAAAACATTAAATTGCACATGCATGCACTTAAAATTCAATAAATAGCAAATTTGAGCAACTCTTGAGAATTTTCATGACTTGATATATAAAATTGACATGCAATACATATATTATATATATCTCAAGGCTCATGATCAAATTTTCTACATGCATTTTAATAAAACACCTAAAAGTTGGAAAAATAATTTTCCACCCACCTTAATTTTGGAAATTGTGAAATAAAAGGATAATTTCACAATTTTTGGATGAGGCTTCTTAGGTCAGCCCCTAAGTCAATAAAATATCAAAATTTGGAGTTAGAAAAATGAGAGAAAAATTAAGGAGAAAAAGAAGGAATTAAGGAAATGAAAAGGACTACACTTTACCTTGTGTAGTAGATGTTTGGAGACTAGTTGAAGCTCAAAAATTGGAATTTTGGCTCAACTCCAAAATCTCCTAAAGTCAGCCCCTATTTCTCAAAAATGAAAAAGGGGTGTTAAAATTTGAAAAAAAATAGGAAGAGTAGGAAAGAAGGGTCTAGTACACAATTCTTACCTTGTAGTCAAATTTTCTCTACTATTTTCTTCTTCAAGCTTGAGGTCCTTCTTCAAAATATTGTCAAGCTCTAACCTTCAAAGTCTTCTAAATGTACCTCCAAAAAAAAATCCAAACTTAAGTTAAGAAGGTTGAAGAGATGAACAAGGTGATATCCAAAAATGGATTGAAGCTAAAATTTCTTACCTTGTAGTATAGTGGTTCGATTTTTTTATGGTGTATAAGGAGGAAAATGTTGAATTTTTTCTAAGTATGGAAGAAGAAAGTAAGAAGAAGAGTAGAGAGAAGTTGGGAGTTTTTAGAGAGAAGGAGGAGGATTTTTGCAAGACTTAGAACATGAGTTGGTGAAATGAAGAGAAATTTTGTGTAGGAAATGGCCATATGGCCGTCCACTTCAAGAGAGAGAGGGAGATGATTTTGTTCAAATTGTGTCTTGTAATTTGTCTCTTGCATGGAGACAAAATGCAAGTCAAAGTATGGGTTTGAATGGTGTTGGGGAATATTGAGAAGAATGTTGGTTAAGTGGGAATAAGTTGGGGAAAATAGTAATAAAGAATTGGTGTATAAGATGATGTGTATAATGTTTGAATTAATGATATAATTATACACAAGATGACTAATATATGGTGTATGTGTACAAGAGTTGGATGATATTTTTATCCCAAAATATCCACCATGGCCGTCCACTATGAGGGCAAAATGGTAATTCCATATATTTTTTTGTCCCAATTTTGATGATAATAGATGAAATATATCAATCTCCAAAATAATTAGTGATTTCCTTGATCACTTGTAAATCTCATGATCACTTAATCTAAATCAACATCTTAATTCTATAAGGTAAAAGTCTCTAAAATAAATAGTCTCTTAAAATTCTAAGGTGACTAATAAATACAAAAATAGTAATAATGATCAATCAAGTGATCATAAATGAGGAATAGAATTAATGATGATCATGATCACAAGTAATTAAATAAAATGAAATAAAATACAAAATGTATATATTGTTAATAATTACCCGTCAAAATGACGCGGTAAAATAGTCGATCAAAAGCTTAAATAACAATAAGGTTCAACTAATAGCTTCGGAAAAATCGGGGCTTCACAAGTTCATATTGGTTATAACCCTATCTGACAAAGAAATTTTCAATTGTTGTGTGAAGCCTACTCTACCTCCAATTCCTTTACTTTCTTGGTCTCCTTCATTTCTTATTTTTCTCCTTCAATTTTAGTTTTTTCCTCTTTCTTTTCTCCCTGGTTATTCTCACTTTTTCCATTAGGATTCTTGATTTAGCTTATGTTTTTCTCTTTTATTGATTCAACTCCTTATACGATATTTGGCTATCTCCATCTATCTTTGTTTGCTCCTTTTCTTTCTTCCTCTATTTAGCAGAGGCTCCAGTTGAAATGGATCAATAGTTTTCATGCTGCCATTAGACCCTAGTTCCAATTTTTTCTTGTGAGCTCACAATGATCGTACTCTCTCATTTGGGCTTCCATTAATATTGGGTCATTCATCATCATAATTTATTTCCTCAATTTAGTTCATAATTCGGGAGATGAGTTCTAACTTATGAAAAACGAGTTCATAACATAAATGGGTATAAAGTTGGAAGACTTATAACTGTTTGTGGGGAGTATTTCAATTCAAAGATCTTTTAGGAGTTGATATTAATTGTTGAGTAGGGATGCTAGCAATTGGTATTTATCAAGTGTTTATTTGCTTCAGCAGGGGGAATAAACTAATCTAGGAATTGAACCCATAAATACACATAAATTGGATTTGATGAAACATTAATTGGAATTAATATTGAAGAAACATGTTGAGATTATGTGCCTAGGGTTGCTTTCGTATTTGTTAAAAACTTGTGGAGTTCGGGTCTTTAATAATTTAGATATTTTTATTTTATAACTTAGGATTAGTTTAGATAAATAACTTTTTAATTTTTGACAGCTTCAATAAAATTGAAATACAATATTTACTACACTTTATGTGTTTCATATTCAATCCCTGAAGAATACGACCTTGATCACTGTTATCTGCTAGCAACACTGTACACTTGTAGTTTAGCGAAAAGATTTTCACGATCAGAGGGGCACTATTGCGGTAAACGGGTCTCGTTGTTGCATGCCAATATCACTGCTATCACAATTGTTTTTATTTAAAATTGGTTGGAAAGTTCTTACCTCGGATTCTATGGTTTTCACTACTCTCAGACGTAGGTTTTTTTGGATGACTCTACGCCTTGTTGTTCCTATCTCCCATCTTCTATATGGCATGACTTTTGTCCAATTATAGAGGATTGTCTTGCAGAGTCCCTGTGGATTCCCGGAACTAGTTCAAAGGTTTTGCTTTGGCTGGATAATTGGTTTGGGTATTCTATTGCGGATCGGATTGGTATCCCCGAGGAATATCAGATTCACTATCGTCACTGTATTTCAGATTTCTTCTTTGATGACACTTGGCATTTCACGATTGGCTTTGTTGAAACTTAATTGGATATTGTTCGTGATGTTGTCCGTTTTCCAATTGCTTATGACTCTTTGGATAAACGGGTTTGTGTTCACTCTTTGGATGGGAATACTTCTTTCAGTCTGCCTACTCGCACATACACTCTTTTGTTTTGCCTATTAATTGGGGGACATGGATCTGGTCTCCTTATATTCTGGAGAAGAGGTCAATTGTGGTTTGGAGAGCTATCTTTAATCGTCTTATGGTTCTAGATCTTTTGCAACACAGGGGCTTTATTAGACCATCGGTTTGCTGCTTCTGTCATGCTCACGTGGAATCTATCGATCATATTTCTATTTATTGTGTTTTTGTAGGGGCTCTTTGGGCTTGGATTTTGGATTCTTTTGCGGTTACTCCCCATAATGTCGTTGGTTTTAATGAGTTTTTAGTACAGGCAATGACCTTACGGTTTAACGACCAACTCTCATTCTTGTGGCAGACTGCAATGATATCATGTACTTAGTTTATTTGACACTTGCACAATGAGTTCATTTTCAATAATAAGCCCCTGTCAATGGAAGCGGCCTTAATACAACTTCAGGTCCTTATAGTGGAGTCATCCGCCCTAGACCATGGTTTATGAAATAACGATCTACAGGACCACCTTTGTCTCCGACGTCTATAGGTGGTGGGTCAGCTCAGGAAAGCTTCTAGAATTATCCAGGTTGATTGGCATCTACCTTTGCCTGGTTGGATAAAAGTAAATATTGATGGTAGCGTGTTTGGTGCTCCGAGTTCATGCACGGTTCCTGGTGTATTTTGGACACCTTGGGGATTTTTCAGAGGTTGTTTTGTTCAACATTATGGTATTAGTTATGCCTTTGAGACTGAATTAATGGCTGCGATGTTGGCTATTTCTTTGGCATACTCCAAAGAGTGTTATGGCTTGAAATCGATTCTACTTATGTTGTTGATCTTCTCATGTTGAAGGTGGGTACGATCCCGTGGTGTTTCTTTAGTCATTGGTAGTATACTCAATATTTGGTTTCTTAGATGGAATTAGTCATTTCCCACATTTTCTAAGAAGGTAATTAGAGTTGATGATCGTCTTAGCAAGTTCCAGGGCACTTCTTCATTGTGGGATAGTCCCTCGGCGGACATTATTCATCTTCTCACAAAGACTATGTTGGTCGTCCACAGTTTGGATTTGTTAGTTAGTATTACCCCGTACTTTATGGTTGGTTCGTTTATGTGGTTCATGTGCGTATTCTTGATTTTTGCTTTTGGGGTACTCTTTTTCCTACCAAAGGTTTTTCCCACAAGGGTCGGTTTTACCTTGGGAGGTTTTAACGAGACCTAAACTTTCGGCTACCTAGTCGGCTTATGATCAGGACTTTTTCTTTCTTTTTATATATTCTTATTTATTTAAAAAAATCTTATAAGATTTGTTTTTATAAAAAAAAGATTAACCAAACACTACCCACTCCCACCACCTATATAACCTTTTTATTCTCAACAATTTATTCCACTTCATCTCCACTCATATTATTCACTTGAAAAATATCATTAGCTTATCAACTTTTCTAATACTCTCTCTTTTCATCAAAATGTGTTAGAGATTTTATTTCTTGTTCCAACGTGATTTTCGAAGATGGATAGATATATTGTGCTTCTATAATTATTTTTGTATATTTATTTTGATTTGGTTAGAAAAAAGATTTATCTTGATAATGAAATATTTATTTAGATATAGATTAGGAAAGATTTTGTTTAATCTTGTTTCCTTCTTTATAGAATTTGATATTGATGTTGTATAGATAAGGTAGGATTTCTTAGATACTTATCTTGTTTCCTAACTTTAAGTGATTTACTTGTCATATACTTGTTTATATCTTATTTTTATTTTTTGTAGGTCTCTTGAGGCACAAGAGTACACCTATATAAAGAGAAGGTCGTCCTTTTATTCCTACACAAGTCATACACATGAAATTAAGAGAGAAAACCAACAGAGATTCGTTCATATAAGCAAGAAGACGCCCAAACTTAAAAAAGAGTTTACTGAAGCAGATGTTATTCCAAGTGTTGTTGACATACAGTCCCGATTGACGTCTTATTGTATTTTTTAGTCTTTTCTTGTTGTGTGTTTGGAGCGATAGTGAGCCATGCACATATATTGTTGGACGATCTGGTTTACAAAGGATAGATTTACTCTTGTGAGGATTTTTTCACTATACTAGCTGATACTTTAAGAGTTGTATTATAAATCGTAATATTCAACTAGTAATTTCGTCATACTGACACTTCTACAAGTTTTTATAACTTGCAGATAATTTTTATATTGTGTGTTTTTATTCCGGTGAGTATTACACTGAGTGTTAGAACATATGATTTAGCATTTTCTTTGACACATGATAAACAAACGTTTTGGGTCAAACGCTATTTTTGGGGCTATGGACATTAATATGTTTAAATATCTCCAGCTATTCTGAAACAAAAGAAGCATGGAAAGCACTACAAAAGCATTGTGAAGGATCTGCAAGTGTACGCTATAATAAGTTGAGACACGTGATGGTAAGATTTGAAAATTGGAAGATGGAAGAGGATGAAGTCATCACGTCATACAACAGTAAATTATGTGAGTTTGGTAATGAATCCCAATCTCTTGGAGAACCAATTTTGAAGGCTAGATTGGTAAGTAAGATGAAGCAATCCCTACCTAAAAGGTTTGACATGAAGATTGCTGCCATTGAAGAATTGCCATGTATTACCATGCTTCGTCTTAATGAACTTGCTGGGATTCTTCAGACATGGGAACTCAACTTTTCTAACAAGAGAAGACCCAGGGGGAAAAGCATTTCCTTATAGGTAATACCCGATGATACTAATGATCTAACTTAATTAACCAAGGAGGTTGAGGAATCTGAACAATGCGAGGAGTCTGTGGCTTTCTTTGCTAAGAAATTTAGTAAGATTATGAAAAACAAAAGCAAAAACCAGTTTTCTTCCAACTCCAAAAAGCCTTTAAAATTTGATACTCACAAATATCCTCAAAGAGCATGTCTGATAGGGAACAAGAGAGATCTATAAATCAATTTGATATTGAGAAGGTTAAGTGTAGAGCTTGTACTGGTTTCGGGCACTATGCAAATCAGTGCGCAAGTACCTTACACAAAAGGGGTATGAATTAAGTGTTACGTTAAGTGATGATGAATCTGAGGAAGAGAACTTAGGCAAGAGAGATGATACCACCTCCTTATCAAGATAATCAAAAATTTTCCTAATCAAAGTAAAATACAATCTTCCCTAATCAAGATCAAATCTTTTTACTAACCAAATCAAACCAGATATACATGGAAGAGTTCTAGAAGCACAATATCTCAATCCATTAAATCATGTTGAAAAATAATGAGGGTTAAAATCTCTAACAATCTCCCCCATTTTGTCAAGAGAGGGAAAACAATAAAGTCAAATAAAATCAAGAAAGAAATCAGTTGGAAATAAATTTCCAACAATGTCTCCATGCTTTCCTTTCTAGACAAACTATCAAAATAAAAAAAAGGGTAAATCTCACTTTACCCCCTTATACTCTCATTGAAATTTAATCTCACTTTACCCCTTGTACTTTTAATTGTATCATTTTACCCCCTTGTACTCTCAATTTGTATCACTTTACCCCCTTATACAGTTAAAATATTATTTTATCTTCATATTCCTTTATTAAATGACCCAAATGTCCCTACTATTATTTTTAAATTAATTTAATGACATTCAATTCATATGTTTATTTTTTGAGAAAGTTTATTTGCTATAAAATAAATTAATATAGTTCCTATTAAATAACTATATTCTAGATTATTTTATGTTAACTAACATATTCATTTTTGTTTCCATGGTAAATCTGAAAAATGTGTATTATATTTTAAATAATATTTGGTAATATAAGTAAACTATTTGTATTACGTTTTTCATCATTAATGAATTATAATAATATCATTTAAAAAATATAGATAACTGTAAAGACATATTTAATATAAATTATGTTAAATTAAAGAATATTCATTTTAGTATTAAGAAATTAACCACTAAAAATGACTGTTTTTTTCTATTTAACATAGTTCTCATTTTAAATTAACTTTCACAATTTAATTAGTTAATAATTAATTAATATTAAATTTATTTAAAATATTTATATTTTATATTTTGATGCTAATTATTTAACTTTATATATATCCTGTTTAAAATTACTCTATAACATGATATTTTCTATTAGCTAATGCATTTATACTTTAAATTTCTTATTCATCACAAACTTAAAATTATACAATATATATTAAATGAATTTTTATTAAAGATGTAAAATATTATTAGTAATTTTTCAATTATTTAAAAAAAATAAGTATAAGTTTATTATTATTAAATACTTTTAAAATAATTTGTTATTGTACTAAAACTAATAGATGAAGATAAAATGGTCATTTCATAAAGGAATATGAATATAAAATAATGTTATAATAATATAAGGGGGCAAAGTGATACAAATTGAGAGTACAAGGGGGTCAAATGATATAATTGAAAGTAAAAAAATTAAAGTGAGATTCAATGAAAGTATAGGGGGTAAAATGAGATTTACCCAAAAAAAAAACTTCAAAGATCAGCAAAATTCCCCCTTAATCGAAAATCACTCTGTTCAGAATGTTAGTTAGAATGTCACTATGAATGTGATAAAATTTTCTGTAACACCTGCATGTTAGTTAGAAAATAATACAACACAAAAAGATATATGTATCAAAGCTAAATCAAATAAAGAAGAATATCACATCATTCAAAACTCCAATGTTAATTGTCCTAATCAAAACCAGAAAACTCCCCCTAAATTGAAAGTATAATAATCAATATCAATCAACATGTTCAGACAAACAATCATTCAGAACAGTAAAAATATCACAAGCTTTTTCTCCCTTTTTTTGTCCAGAAAACATAGGTAACAAAGATTGTACATACTCCCCCTGACTTGGACACTAAAAAATTCAATTCTCATTTAGAAATTTTGAGGAGAATAAACCATCAGGAGTCTTTGAAAATTTTGGAAAGCAAGCATCGGAAATTGTGATAAAAAAATCAAAGATTCTTAGGATTTCTAACAGTATGGAGATAGGATCCTACACATCAATGACATACTTAACCAAAAATATAGATAATTTTGAGCAAAATATAGTCAAATCTTCAAAGTCCTTCAAACCGTGTATAACTCCACTTTTCATGAAGCTCTACAAATTCAAAAGTTAGGAAAGAGAAATAAATATCAAAAATTATATATGAGGTGTCACGCCCCAAAACGGAAGTCGTGACACGGAATTTCAAACTTATGCCGGTTTATCAAGCTGACCTAATGATCCTTCATTATAAATCAACAATAACGATAAAATCCTAATTAGGCATAATTAAAGGAACAATTAAGTTAGAGTACGGTTGCAGCAGAATCAAAAGAAAATACCATACAATATCATAATCGTACCTCAGGGTCCTATAACCTGCTATTACATCAAATAAGTCCAAAGTCTAAAACATTACAATTTAAAATCTAATGTCTTATCAAATTCCAATTACAATAATGAAGCTAGGCTACGTCTTGGAAGTCGTTGCCACCAACTTCCTGATACGATTGCTCATCTTCTGGTTGATAAAAGAGGTGGGGTAGGACAAAAATTCTCAGTGGGTGGATGCCAGTGTGCGAGTGTGGCTTACAGTTATGCAGGAAAAACGGTGTCATGGAAATCAATGCATGAGAGTGCACGTGACTTTAACTCATTATTTTAATTAAGATTTTTCCATTAATCATTAAGCTAGATTGGTTCAGAATTAGTTAAACAATAGTTTGTTATTTTCTTAATTCACTTGGTTGTAATTTGGATAGGGCTGTAGCCGGTATCCCACTTTAATTTGGATAGGGTCGTAGCCAGTAGTATCCCACTTCACTTGGATAGGGCCATAGCTAGAATCCCACTTTAATTTGAATAGGGTCGTAGCCAGTATCCCACTTCACTTGGATAAGGCCGTAGTCAGTATCTCACTTCACTTGGATAGGGCCGTAGCCAGTATCCCACTTCACTTGGATAGGGTCGTGGCCAGTATCCCACTTTAATTTGGATAGAGCCGTAGCCAGTATCCTACTTCACTTGGATAGGGTCGTAGCCAGTATCCTACTTAATTTGGACAGGGTCGTAGCCTGTAACACCCAAACACTATTTAGTTTTAAGTAGGGATGGCAATGGGTAGGATTCGGGTAGGATTCTATATCCTCCATCCCCATACCCATTTATTATACTCATACCCATACCCATACCCATACCCATCGGGTATTCTGTTTTCATACCCATCCCCATACCCATCGGATGATCGGGTATTCATACCCTACCCATACCCTCTTACCACTTACAATTGTATTTTTTTCAAATTTAAGTTATTTCTTTTTTTAAAGAGAAATTTGAGTTATTTAAATAAAGATATTGATATTCACTAAATTCTTAAGGAAACAATAAGGAAAAAAGAATACAAATAAGAATTAGCTTAACTAAATATTATAAAAATATAGCAAAATATTAAAAAGGATTAAACAAAAGTGTTGGTGGGTTTGTAGATTTTGGTTGAGACTTAGGGAAAAAATCCTTTTCTTTAAATATAAATAAATAGAGTTGTATAAATAAAAAAATATATGTAAAATATTATAAATAAATATATATGTAGATATATTATATATATATAATATTATTATTTAATCGGGTATCGGGTAGGGTATGGGTAGGATGTACCTAGACCCACCTCCATACCCATACCCAAAAATACCCATACCCACGCACCTATTTATTTAATCGGTACAAAACTACCCTCCATACCCTCCTCCGTTAGGGTCGGTGATCGAATCCTCCGTCGGGTTCGGAGGAAATTGCCATCCCTAGTTTTAAGAGGAGAATTTTAGTTATTTAGGGGCTTAAACTCTTATTTTTATCCAATTTAATTACGCCCAAAACTCCTATTGGTCCAAATTCAATTTTTAACAATTGTTACTACAGCTCATTAGTTATTTTATATTAGCCCAATTTCAAGATTAATCCGATATTATTCTTGCCATACATTATTATAGCCCATTATTAATTCCAGAAAGTTCCGATAAAGATTTTACCGATTCCAAACTCTGTTAATTCCATAATTTTCTCTTATCCTCTTATCAAAAGTGTCGATATCAAAAGAAAGAAAAAAAAAAGGGGGATCCATTCTTATCCTAGAATTCGATTTTTAAAAGTCCTGTGATCTTGAGACTCCTAGCCCTAAGTTACTGTATATATAATCCCTTAGTCTCATTAATCTGACCGTGCACTCTCTAATCCAACAAAAAAGCTATGCAAATTCCTTTCAATTCCAATTCATAGCCAACAATCCAAATCTCCGAAAAATCATTGTCCACAAAATTACACTAGACGGTCACCCAATCCACCCAAACGGCCACCACCGTAACCAAATCTACAATTCCAGCTTGAAACTAGAGAAAAATCCACTTGCCAGCAAAACCCAAACCGGCACCCTTTTTCGCCGCTGCCGCGCCTCTTGCGCCGCTCGAGTCGCCGCTCGTCGGTGGTGGGTACATGTAACAGAGTAGAGAGGAGATGGGGGAGAATTTTGGTGATGGAAGAAAAAAAAAAAGGAGAAGAAGAAGAGAAAAACAAGAAGAGATGAGAAGGAAGTTTAGGAGGGAAAAAGAAAAAAAGATTAAAATCTGTGGGGGGGAGTTTGCTGTTACACGCAGAAGGAAAAAAAAAAAAACAAAAGAAAGAGAGGATAAAGGAAGAGGTAAGAAATAATGGAGCTTCAACAATTTGACTTGAGGGAAGATTGGATATGTTAAAGCTGGAGATTTTAATTTCCTATTTCCAAAAATTACAAAACTGCCCCATTCAAATTCTAACCTTTTCCAAGAGAGACTGGACCCAAATTTTTACCACAATTTCTATTATACCCTTCCAGATTTCCTATTGCCTCAAAATAGTTTTTCCCCTTAATAGTTGATGAATTTTAACCCCATTTATTGCAAGAAATTTCAAAGTTAGCCCTCTCAAATTTTTAATTATTCAAAATCAGCCTATTTTGATCTCAAAATTGACCAATTCATATTTATACAAACAAATTCTAATTTAGTCCCTAATTTTTTTTATATCCTATTAAGCCCCTAAATTAGGATTTTTAGATTATTACCTTTAAGTTTTTAAGTTTAGAATATCTCGAGGTTTGATTGGTGTTTTCCTACTTTTATGATTAGGCGACTTATCGAGCGAGGATTAGGCGTGCTTGTATCCAACACTTTTAAGTTCTACTTATTTTCAAGCTACGTTTCAATGTGGGGTTTGTTTTCTAAACCTTATTGTCCTTGTTAAATGCTTAGATTATTTTGCATGAATGTTGCTTAGGCCCTATTGAGCCAGGAACTCAAGAGGTCCGGGGTCGATGTATCCCTCAGGTGGAACCCCTGCAGTGCTACCTATTGTCTATGTCTACGGTTTTTCAAAAGATCTATGCTATGTCCTATTGGATTGTATTTGCATGTCTATGTGAGATATCTGTGTATTTAGCTTGGACAATTTATACTCCACTGAGCTGTGTCGCTCACCCACATATATAATCAGATTTTTTCAGGTTAAGGAATCGGCGATGGTTATTGGCGGTGGATAATGGGTGACCTATGAAGCTATTGGAGTAATGTTCTTTTTATTTTTTTAAATGGTGATTTTAATTAAACAAGAAATTATTGAGTGAATTATGATTTTCCTATGTAACTGCTAGAGTGATGTCTTTTTCTAAATATTAATTTTCAAATGAATGAGAAATTGTTAAACAAATTATTATTTTCTAAGTATTTACCTACGATGCTAAACTCTGTGTGATAATTGATTGTTGTTGAGAACAAACGTCCAGTTTCTAGGGAATTTTCGAGTTGTAATAATAAATGATGAATTACTATGATTTTCTAAGCTTATTTATGTAAATAGACAAAAATAGATATTTCTTTATTATATTATAAATTAGTAAATGAGCGAATTTCTTAGAAATAAATGAATATATAAGTTTTCTATACTTTATAATTTGCTTCTGCTGTCGCTATTGAATTTTAAATGAAATATATTTACAGGTCTATTTTCTCTTATAAATAAAAGTATGTACGCGATATTTTTCAAAGTCTTTCACTGTCAAATGGTTTGTTAGAATTATATGTAGATGTCAAATTTTATTATGTGATTGTTTCCACTGTAATTATTGTTCTTTTGAAAATTAAATGGTTCGCTATAACGAGATGTCTTTCTTATTAGAAAAAAAAAATATTTGATAAAATGAATGCTTCATATATTTTATAGTTAAAAATTTCGGGGCATTACATAGCCAGTATGTCACTTCACTTGGATAAGGCTGTATCCAGTATCCCACCTTAATTTGGATAGAGCCATAGCCAGTATCCCACTTTAATTTGGATAGGGCTGTAGCCAGTATCCCACTTTAATTTTCATTTTAAATTTCACTTCAACTTTCACTTTAAGTTTCACTTTAAATTACACTTTAAATTTCACTTCAAATTACACTTTAAGTTTCACTTTAAATTTTACTTCAAATTACACTTTAAGTTTCACGTTTAAATTTCACTTTAAAGTTCACTTTAAAGTTCACTTTAAAGATCTAGAGATTGGTAAAAATCAGTTAGCAAGCTCGGAGTGATCTTGGTCATACAATATTCGATATTTATTTTAAAAACTCGTGGTCTAGTTATCATGTGGATAATCTAGGCGGATTCGATATTTGGTTCGGTGCAATATGCTCAGGCTCGATAGTTTTGTTAGTTAATTATCAAAAAAATATATCTAAATTTTTTATAAGGGAGCTGAGTTTGAAAATATCAATATCAAGGTCCTTCGTAAGTTTTAAAAATAAAATCGTTTTTACTAAGGAGAATATTTTCTTACCGGGTTCTAAAAATTCGGTAAGTTTCAAATCCGGACTCGAGAAAGGGTAAGGTCGGTTTCAAAATTTTTCTAAATTTCTAGAGGATTATATTTTTCAGAGACTCGGGGGCAGATTTTTAAATTTGCGGATTTGTCCTCTAGTTTCCAAAATTTGCGATTTTTGGCTTGATATTTTAAAAATAGGTAACTCTTAAACCGGGAAGGTTTTAATGTGATTCTAATTTTTAAATACTTCTTAGGACAGTAATAAGTTTTGGTAAAAATAGTTTTGGAAAATTCACAAGTTATGTACTTCATTTTTGAAAATTATAATTTTGACCCAAAAGTGATTTTTTGTTGTTAAAGGCTCGTTTCAAGTCAGATGGTTATGAAATTTGAACTAAAGATCCAAAATATCCGGATAAATAAGTCAATAAAACATTGAGGCACCAGGACTGCCCCAATTTCGAAATTTATAATTTTAGTCCTTTGAGTTTTAAAATTTTCCATTTTATGTCAAATTTAATTCTTATTGCGTTTTCTTTCTCGAAGGGTCTCCAATCTTTCAAGTCACTTCATATATGTAATTTACCGAGTCTTAGGTCCAATATTTTGAATTTCCAGAGGGGGTCTTTCATAGTTTTAATATTTGCACTTTTGGCCCTATATTTCACAATATTTGCAAAAATGACACAAGTTTCAAATTTCTTTGTACAAATCACAAGTCCAGAATTCCAATAATATATAAAAAAATTTATTAAATATTTCTACTCATATTTGAACATGCATAGCATCATAAATCATAAAAGCACAATGACGAGCATTTTATCAACAATTTTTGCAAGAAAAGAACATCATACTCATCTTTTTATTTTCTCAAATTTCATTAAAACATGAATCTTATAAATACTTGCTATATTTTATAAAATACCACATTATCACATGAGCATGCATTTTTATATACTTAGTAGAAAGAATAATGCATTTTTGTAGAAATATGTTTTCACCCACCTCGTAGCAGTTTTTCGGGTTGTGGTTAAAAGTAAAGATCTTCTTAAGAATATAAGCTCTTGGTCTTAATATTCTATGTTCAGCCCCTATATGTCACCATAACCATTTTTTTGGTGTTAAAATTGAGAGGTCTCAAGTCCAAAGAAAATATATTAAAACCAAATGACTACTTACCTTAATGTCCTCAAGTAGTCTCCAAAAATGAACTTCTTTCTTCAAGCTTCTAACCTCAAACTTGAGCTCTATAGGTCAACCCCTAAGCTCCAAAATTTCAAGTCCTTGAGTCAAAATTATGTCCTTAAGTTGACAAAAGGAAAAATACTAAAAATCACAATTTCTCACCTTAATTTCTTATTTTCTAGAGTGGCTTTGAATATCCTCTTCAAGCTTAGAAATCAAGTCTTAATCTTCCTTAATTATTCAAGAAAAAATCCTCTCTGAGTACCTCAATAAGAAGGATTCTTCAAGTTACAATTGGAAGTATATGTTTGAAGTTTCAAGAAGATAAAATAAAGATGAAAGAAGAAAAAATTTCTCACCTTTTGGCTTGAAATTTTCGGCCCTTAGAGAAGAATGGGAGAGAGTTTTGTGTGTTCTTGTTCAAGTATAAAAATGAGGAGAGGTTGGGGATTTTGAATAGATAAAAGTTAAAATTTGATTCCCCCTAGTCCCCTATGGCCGAAAGTTGCTCCAAATGGGGTGATTATTTTTGTGTTTTGATGTCTAATTATTGGATTAAGGCTTGTTGGAAGGTTTATAAAAATTGAGTTGATTCCCCCCTAAAAATGCTATGGCCGAAAATGTGCATGTAGGAGGATTAATTTTTTGCTTTTGGTGGTTAATTATTGGGGATTATTGGGGGTAAAGAAATGTTGTAGGATAAAAAAAATGGGATTGATTCCCCCCTATCACCCCTATGGCCGAAAGTTGGGGGAATTATATATATATATATATATATATATATAGGGGAAGGATTATATGAGACCAATGCCTTAGGTAAGTACGTAAGACCAAATCTGGACTGTGGATCAATAAATTTCAACGACTGATAATAAATATGCTTAAAATATATAAAAATACCTAATTAAATTGATAAAGTGGGTATGTTAGTCTAAACCAATCAATCATATCCCATGAAATTAGGGAAGTTGCATACAACAGTATAGATGTTATCTTACCATCTAAAATCATAGCAAAATTACGTAATATTTGTAAGCAACTAATATACAATGTCTAAGCAACATATTTGTCATCAATAAGCAACACGGTTGACATAAAAAAGCAATAAAAATACATATATATACGACATGTGACCTATTTAAATCAACAGATTTGCACCCATCTTAGCAACATTGTCTACTTAAATTAGCAAAATAATTGTCTTCAATAAGCAACACAATCCACATAAAAAAACAACATACTTACTTAGCAACATTGTCTGCCTAAATAAGCAACATAGTTGTCCTTGATAAGCAACATAGTTGATATAAATAAGCAACAGATTACATATATATAAAAAGACAAATCTAAGGGAATAATTTGTGGTTGCAACATTGTCTGCCTAAATAAGCAACATATTTGTCATCAATAAGAAACATATTTCGCACAACAGAATGCGCCAATATTAATTGCAAGTTTGACAGCGAAAGGAAAGAGAGAATTTCAGAGATACGGTTTCAAACATATCCAAAAAAGGCAACATATTTGTCTTCAATAAGCAACATATTTCTCACAGCAGAAAAGGTCAGAGATGCGGTTTCAAACAAATCCCCAAAAATCCGGGATGTGAACGGGTACTACCAAAAATAACTCTTTTTTTTTACAGATATTCAAACAAAATTACCTACTTATCCTTAACAACCATTAATTAAATATAAATTAAAATAAAAATCAATTAAATATGCATCATTAAAAAGAAGAGGTCAACACTCCAGATTTGGTCTCACGTACTTATTTAAATTATATGAACTCATCGATCCAAATTTATATATATATATATATATATATATATATAATTTTTAAATTGAGTTTAAAAATGTGTAGGTATATATATATAAAATATAGGAGGTAAAAAAAATAGGTATTTAATAATAATATGTATTATAAAGAAAATAGAAATTGGTTGGGTGGGAATGTATTATAGAATAAGGAGAAGTATTTGTATAAGGATTGAAATGTATTTCTACACCAAAATCCCGTCCCATATAGATATTGTACCATGATATTTTATTTTATTTGTCCCAAAATTGATGATAATTGGTGTACAATATAAATCCAAAATTGATAATAAATCTCACAATCACTTATGAGTCCCATAATCACTTATTCTAAATCAAGTTCTTAAGTCTATCGGATATATGACACTTAGTGAAACAAGTCTCCTAAATTCTAAGGGGTCCAATATTACTCAAGACATAAAATAATCGATCGAGGAATTAACACTTAAGGAGGAAACATTAAACAATATTTGACTGGTTGCATTAATGAAATGACTTTGAAAGTTGCTGGAAATCTATGATATTGCAGTATGAGTTGCAAGATGACTCTTGGTTTAAATGTATGTATGATTTGAAGCAGAAATGGTGTACTGCACTAAGAAAAGATTTCTTTTCTGCGGGAATATTATCTTCACAAAGGAGTGAGAGCACAAACAACGCAATAGGATTCAACGCCAAGAAAACGACAACTTTAATTGAATTTTATGACATTTTCCAAGGGGCAATAAAGCGTTGGAGAAACACTGAGAAAGAAAATGAATTCCAAAGCTCAAGATCAATTCCAAAATCTGTGCTACCATTGACCGGCTGTTGAAGCATGATGCAGAGGTATATACACTAACAATTTTTAAGGATTTTGAGGCTGAGTTCATTAAAAGTATATCTACCAACTGCACCACTGTTGAGGTTGAAAAGAACTTAATGGTTTATGACATTTTATCAAATGATGAGAGTTGTTGTCATCGTTTGGTGTATGATTATTTACATACCTCATTAATTGTTCTTGTAACAAGTACAAAGAGTGTGGTTTACTTTGTTCTCACAGCTTAAGAGTTGTACGTATGCATTCTATATCCAAAATTTCAGACTGTTACATCGCCAAAAGATGGACAAAGTTTGCAGAAACTGAATTGTGGAAAAATTTCAGTTCGAGAATTGAAAGTTCAGATAAACCTAATGATTGTGTTCCTTAGAGACATGAAATGACACGCAAATATTATAATCTTGTTCTGAAATGCCAATACAATGAGGATGCAAGAACCATTTTAGAAGATTGCTACAACAGAAATTTTATGGTTGTTGATGCGTTGACAGATATACCAGATTCAACAGAGCACAATGATCTTTCAAGTCCTTCTACAAACATTTTGGATCTAGCACGATCAGTTACAAAGGGGAGGAAACAAAGGATAAAAAGGCATTTCCAAAAAAACAAGAAGAAGAGAAGCGGTAAAACGTCAGACACACATCTATCAAAGGAGTTTAGTTCAAAAACTCCTAATCCAAAATTGTTTTAGTAATCAATTGAATACTTTTGTATCAAACTGATACTATTGTTTTGTAGTTTTTTAAATTAATACTTTGACCATATTTATTTGATGCTTTGTTAGTAAGAAAGGTAATACTTTATACAGAAAAACTGATACTTTGTTGGTGAAAAGTGATACTTTGTTGGTAAAAAGTGATACTTTATGCACATAAAACAGTGAAAATTTGAACATATATTTTTTTGGTAAAAGGTGATACTTTGTTAGTAAAAATCGATACTTTATTCATAAAAAGTGATACTTTAAACCTATATTTTGTTGTGTAAGGAAAAATATGACTGAATCAATCATACATGAGGTTTATTTGTAATGAGCTCAAAGTAATCAAACATATCAATCGTGCGATGCAAGCATTGGAGTATTGGCAACATATCGATAGTTGGAATGATGAAATTGCACTTAGTAAAGCTAGAAAGATAAAAAATTAATTCTGACAAAATATAACCATTTTTTGGGGTATGAGATTTTTGAATTCCAATTTGGACTAGGAGTTCCCATTCGAGTTATACTTTGTTGGCAAATATTGATTCTTTATGCCCAAAAATTGATACTTTTAAATCAAAAAGTGATACTTTTCAATACATATAACAGAAACTATGCAAGTATCATTTCCATACAAATACTAATACCCATTACAGAAAAACAAAAACATACTTTCTTAGTAAAAAGTCCTACTTTACGAACGAAAGTGATACTCTAAACACAAAAACATAAAGCATATTTTCCCCATACAGAATTGTACCCCAACAAGCATAAAACCTCAAAAACGTCCAAGAAACTACAAACTAACTATACAAATCCCATTACCCTATCAACCATCAGTACTGATAACATCCAAAAAATAGCTTTTACACTTAAAATATCAGTTCTACATTGCAATTCAAAACATTCTTTTGTTCTTTTTCTCCTTCATAGCTCTTAACAGCAGAACATCTTTCTCCATTTGAACCCTCATCTCATTTAAACGATGTAGCACAATCCTTGAACAATACGACGCCCTCAACTTACGTCGTTCTTCTAGTTACAATCACAAAGGGAAGAAATTAGTATACATAGGATTTTTATGACATTAAAACTTCAAACACAAACAAAAACATTCTTACCAGACACAAATTTGGCTCAGTTTACACACTCTCCTTGAAGTTTTCCATGTGATGCATTAGAAAAACACCACAATCGATATTTTTCAAATTGCTCTGCCATGGAAAAAGGACTTTTTCAAACATATATCCCTCAACTTCTTCAGCTTTGGGGTGTTGTTGCTCCTTTAGGAAAGCTGACATTTCTCTTTGCTAAAAAAAAATGCTATATTAAATTTAAAACACTACTACATTTTTAAAAAATAAAAAATGATACAAGGAGATATAGTTACTTACCACCAATTTTGCAAGATCCACATAATCAACAACAACATCTATGGTGCACCATGTTGTCAAGATATTGCACCTTTCGATCCGCAAAATTGATGACAATGCAGAAATAGTGTTGCACATAGCATACAGGTACAAAAATCTACATTTCCAACAAATAGATACTTAACGCTTCGTATTAAAAAGTAAATACAAAAAAGCAAACAAAAATCAATCTTACCAAATCCACACAGTTCTCAAATCCTTGAAATTTCCAGACAATATCATGTTGTTCAAGCAATCTCTGACATTTTTTGAATTATCCTGGTCTCCAACTTTATTGAACAACTTCTGAAGATACAACTGTTATAAAGAAATTTATTAAAAGAATAAAATGCTGTTTTTTGCTTCAATGTGGTACTATTATAGATAAAATTAGTACTTATAGAGTGTTGGGCATTGAAATAGAAACAATTTGAGGCTCTGGGATCTTTGTTAAGCAATACAGCCCATACGTCTATAATGCTTACATGGATCAACTTCGATGAGTTAATCATTGAAATCTCATCAAAGGCAATAAAGTGAGCCCCATCATGAGCAAAGGCATTTGACCTAAATTTTAAAAACAAAATACAAAGCTGGTCAGAAATTCATAGTGATACTTTGTTGGGAAAAACTGATACTTTATGCACATAGAGTTATACTTCTAAATTCAAAAGTGATACTCAAATCAAAATACTTTCAGCATACTTACTCTATCATTCATTTGTGCGTGAAAAAGCAATAATCCACGTTGTCTTTCTCTTTCCTGCTCATATGCTCAAGAACATCTTTGTTTTTCTTCATGAATTGGCAATGGAAAATTGCTCCATCTGCAACAGGCCAGGGCTCAACTTTTTCCTCAGCCTCCCCAGACACTCTTTCACCACTCTCTCCAGAAACTCCTTCGTCTTCAGAAAAAAATTCTTTGTGAATTTCATCACCAAACTTTTCGATGTCATCCTCAGGTGCATCCTCAGGAGTCAGCAGCTCAAAATTTGGCATCTCATCTACCAGGTTTTTGATCGTTTCAAAGTTCTCCATAACTTTACCAATGTACTCATGAAGTTTGACATCCGAAAAGAACTTCTGGCTCTCAATCACTTAAGACATGAAGAACTTGCAATTTTTTTCTCTTGCTTCCCTTCGTTCTTCAGATTGTTAAACATCTCCATGTGATATCTGGTTAGAACATTGAAGTTTCTCCTAAATAGCAGGAATGCTTCATGGACATTCTACAATTATAAAAAATAAAATAGTACGTGAAAAATTGTAATTTTAAGGTTAGGGTGAAAGTGATACTACAATACTTGACAGAAAAACACTCATACATAGAATACTTTTATCCCTAAAAGTGATACTTTATGAGCTAAAAATAATACTTTTATGGGTAAAATTGATACTCTATACTAGAGAAATATCACCAAAAAGTATACTCATATATAATATACTTATATTAATAAAACTGACACTTTTAGTCATAAAAATCATACTATTACAGTTAAAAGTGATACTCCATAATTGACAAAATCACTAAAGCATATACAAATTTACATCGCTGGCCATCCTGTGCACCTCGTCATCGGAAAGCTCATCGCCTCTCGGTAGCTTCAGATTTATAAAATCTGATGGATTCTTCACACCGTCATCATCCTTCTCTTTCTCGGTTCCTTCATCCGGCTCTTTCTCAATCTCTTCTCCATCATCCTCATTTGATTCATCAGTATCTTTGTCGGCCTCTTTTCTCACCATGCTTTTTCTCAGCGTGTACTGTTCGTCTTGAGCTAACAGGGTATGTGTCAGTAACCCAGCCACCCTGACCCAGCCCACCCACCGAAATTTTTTCCTTCATTCTTTTTTTCAACTTTTTGGCATCCCAATGAGAAATCAGAGGTAGACTGCTTGGTTCAGCATTGCCTTGCCATTTCATTCTATGAAAGTATAAAATTAACAACACAATAACGCAGCTACTGACATATTTTGCGCTCGGATTCTCATTGTACTTATTCACCCCCACACAACTTTTTAAAATGTACGAACACCAGTCGTACTCTCCTATCCTATTCACGTCAGCCAAACATTTTATACAGTTCAAATCAACCTTTTTATTGCTCCTAGGTGTTAAAAATACAGAGAAAAAGTAAATAACAAAAACTCTCTTAAAATCATCACCGCCATCCAATAATGTACTAAAAACACTCTTCAAACTAGGCACTAAAATGTCAGCATCAATGCCGTAGTTCTCCTTTAACGCGTCCATAAAAACAACTGAATCACCCCGCATAAGCTCTTCAACAGCCTGTCCATTACCCCTAGGTACTAAAAAAACGTCCTGAATATCGTCAGCAGTTATAGCAAAAGCAAAATAGTCAAATCTCAACATTCGACTGGTACCATTAAAACTTTTTATCAGTCTTCTAATCTTATCCATGGGTAATGATGACTCGATTGAAAACTTCAGCAAACCCCCAACGCCTATATTTACTACATCTTCCTTTTTTCTATTAGTTAAACTACTTATAACCTCCTGAGGTTTACACTGCGAAATGAAATCCCTGAAATTAAATAACACATATTTCCCATAAAACATCTAATAATTAACAAACCAAATCATTATTCACATAGAAATTTATTAATAGCAAAAAATACATTTATACCTAGCTTTCTTCTTTTTCTTGCCACCTTCCTCCTCGTCCACCAAATTGTTTTGTCTTTGTTGCAAAACAAACAAAAAGCACTGTTAACAAAGAACACGAGAAAAAAGATTATTACTAAAAACATTATATATCACCTTTCTTCAGTCACATCTTTCTTTACTTTCCCTGAAATCCTCATCTTCTTTACAACATTTTGATCCTCCTCACCAATTTCTTCTTTTTTCGGTGTCACATCCTCATCAACTTTCCTTTTCCCAGCAGCACGTTTACCTTTCTCTGCCCCTGCTCTTTTTCCATCTCCAGACTTCCAGGCTTTACCCTTGTAATACCCTTTTTTCCTTTCTACTTTTTGTTTTTTAACTCCCTTATCCGTAACAGGAATTATTGCTGATTCATCACCCATTGCAATTGCCTACAAAAAACATATGGAGCACTATATCATTACAAAAACACATTATAGAAAAGTTTCACATACATGGTGATACTTTTTATATGAAAAGTTATACTTGTTATATGAAAAGTGATACTTGTTATATAAAAAGTGATACTTTTTATGGAATTACAAAATCACATGTATAAAAATCACATGTAATACTTTTTTTACAACAACTGATATTTTCACCAACAAAAATAATACTTGTAAAGGCAAAAGTGACGCTATACATTTACATAAGAACATAAAGACAATGGCCAGAAACCTAAAAATACAATTATAACACATGCTCAAATTAAACCCATAGTACACTTCATTACAAAAACATATGGAATACTATATCATTGCAAAAAACTCATGACACTTTTTATATACAAGGTGATACTTTTCGTATAAAAAGTATCACCTTGTTATATAAAAAGTGATACTTGCTATGTAAAAAGTGATACTTTTCATAGTATTACAGATTTATATAAACAACATAATAAAAGACTCATAATAACTCGTTTACAACAACTGATACATTTACGACCAAAAGTAATACTTGTAAGGTCAAAAGTGATACTATAAAATTTACATACGAAATACATAACCCTGAAGTACATGTAAAACACATGTAATACTTCCTTTACAACAACTGATACATTTACGACCAAAAGTAATACTTGTAAGGTCAAAACTGATACTATACATTTACGTAAGAACTTCATAAACACAATGGTACTTCGTATGCGAATTACGAAAACCTAAAATACATCTAAAACACATGCTATAATTAAACTCATAGTATACACTTCAGTTGAAAAATACATGCTCAAAAGAAACCCTAACAAAATACGAACTGAAATTTAAATCCTAACATACAAAAATTAAACCCTAACATGTAGAAAATAACATGGTTTAGAGAACCAAAACATCCATGAATTGAAGAGAACAAAAAAATGAATGAAAAAAATACAAAAATTGAAGGAATACCTGCTTTTGCTTTCAAACTTCAAATCACTATGCTCAATATCAACACACACGCACGAAAATCACTTAAATAGCTGGAGAACGGATGGTTTTGATAGCTTAATTGATGGTTTCAGAGACGTGGACGAGGGTTTCAGTGATGTGGGCGATGGTTTACAGGTTTCAGAGAGAGAGAGAGAGAGAGTTCGAATAGAGAGAGAAAATAGAAAGACAAATTATGATAAAGAGAGAAAATAGGGGCGGGTTGGGCTGGGTAGTTCTGATCCATGGGTCGCGGGTTTCGGGTACGGGTTTGGGGCTCCGTCTCACGGATCTAGATCTATGAGACGGTCTCATATAAGTTTTTGTGTTTAATAAAAATAAATCAAATTGCATCGATCATTGTGCCAACAAGGAGCCTGTTTGTGGGCTTTTTTTCTGCTAGATTCCGGACTCTTGTTTGTGGGCTTTCTTTTTTCTGGGCATTAATATGGCACAACGTATTGGCTGCTATGTGGATGACAAGCGCGTGGTGTAGCCAGGATGGTTGGTTTAACATAGGTTTGAACTCATACCTTTTAGATGTTATATGTTATTTTTCCCAGTAGGCCACTTACTATTTTGTTATTATTAACGGCACATACTTATTTTGCGCATTGGGAAGCTTGCAAAATTATTTTGTGCATTATTATTTTTTTATTATAGTATTAATATATGTAAAAATATTTTGCGCAATATAATGCTTGTAAAAATTATTTTTTGCGCATGAGAATACAGACAAAATTATTTTTTGTGCTTTATGATGCATGCGAAATAATACTTTTTGCACATAGGGTGCATGATATTTTTTTCCTTTGGTATTAGGTGCAGGAAATAAAATTATTTTAAGGTGCTTGCAAAAATTTAATATTTTTTATACATTGTGATGCATGCAAAATTATTTTTGCACATTGGTGCATGGAAAATACTTTGTCGCATAAGGTGTGTGAAAGAAATTATGCGCATTGAGGTGCAAGCAAAAATTTTCTATGTGATTTGTATATTATATGAGATGAATACTTTATTAATTGCTTATGTGTTTGCATTTTTTTGTGATGCAATTAATTGAGTTGATATGATGTGAATTACTATACATTTTGAAAGAATGGACATTGACATATGGGTGATCATGTATTTGAGTGTTTACTGTTATATATTAATATTACTTGTGGGAGTTAATTTTGACAATGGTGGTAATTCGGTATCGTCGTTTAATTTTTTTACTTTTTCTAGATTGATATAATATGCCTTGAAAATATGTTGTTTTTTTAGGCATGTATTAATTGAGCAAATTTTTTGAGGCTATGTAACATCAATTTTATGGGGATATTTTTTGTTTTACCACCATAGGTCTAAATTATCTCCACATGATGCACCATATGTAAATGTCGCCCATAGAGGCTATTTTCGTAATTATTCATATCGCATGGTTGCATGCAAGATTTATTTATGGACATTGATAATTTTATTCATGGATCAATAATTTTTATTGTGATCTTCAATTCGGTGGAGATGATTACTAGCCTTGGTGGCAAATTTTCGATCTCATTGAATTGAAGAAAATAATAAATATTATTTGATTCCGGAATAAAGTTTTTAGATCACTGTATAATTGTTTGCGCAATTTATTGAAATACTCGTAGACCGAACTCACCAACTTTAGCTTAAACCAAATTAGCATGGAAATAGACAATGTTTTCAATATTGTCGTGACTTACACGCGGACAATATATATTTGGATTATAGAAAATATTTGTGTTTTAATTTGTTTATACTGTAAATGTAAGAACTTAATTGCCCGAAATTATCGCAGCTGAGATGATGACAATATACTTATGGATCAAGAATTAAGTTTGCAATTTAATTTGTTTAAGCTGTAAATTTAAGAATTTAATAAAACAGTTTAAGCTCTATTTTTGGAATATGAGCTACTCGCGGTTAAAAGTTCTAGTTTATCCAAATTCGCTATTTTAGTTGAATTAAGGATATTAGAAGATTGTGTTATTATTAAAAACAATTGCCTACCTATAGGCTGATTGTAAAAAGTTGAGAAATACACAAATAAGTGCACTTGTCGCTTATGCTGACCAACATAAACCAACTCGGGTGAATGTTGGAACAAGCATATGTAGCTTGACGAGAGCAAAAGCCAAAACTAGAACTTTAAATTGATCCATAAAGTGACAAGACATGTCACCTAATTGAATGAGGCAATTAGGTGTCAACAAATATTAAATGTACTTATGAGATTCGCAACTTCGCTCGTATGGTACTGAGATGAAGTTTGACTATTTAACTGCTCTCTTATTTTTTTGCTAATGTTTCCAAATCTCTGCATATGTTGATTGCGATATTGGTTGACAAACATATGTAAGCAGTGTCGAATGTTTGATGTGTGCTATGTGTGTGCTCAAGAAGTATTATACTTAGCAGTGAGATTAGTGAGTGGATATCAAAGTGACCCATGCGCTATAGTGATGCCAATATGTGGATACTTAGATATCTTAATAGATTGGTCCATAATTTTGCTAGAAGCAATTTGGTATCGTGAAATAATGCACGCTGTGTGCATATTCATGATATATTTTGTTGTCTTTGTGATAGTAAAGCCACTTTTGTGTATGTTTTAGGCGCCGAACATTGCTGGTAGACCAAACATACTTACTCGAGACATTACTTCACTTAAGAGGGTTGCGCATAATTAAACTATTATCTGGCACACTTGTACAAGCAGTGTGGGTGTTGATCCCTATTATGAGCCTTTGTTTAGAGATATGCTCTGTCACGCCCCAAAACGGGAGTCGTGACATAGATAGTCAAACTTAGGCTGGTTTACCATGCCGACCAAATTATCCAACAATATAAAACCAAATCCTCAAAAAAACCATCATTATCATAAAATATCTAATAAGAGTACAAAGTTGCAATGGAACTAATAAAGTCCAAATTAAGTCTTAGGGTCTACATGAATTGTCCGAATAAAATTGACAAAGTCTAGTACAACAAAATGATACATTAAGGTATATTTATCCGTCTAAGATATGGAACTGCTCCGATGCTTGAAAGTCCTCAGCACCATCTTCATGGTAGCTCAACATCTGGCCATTGAAAAGGCGGGGGTGAGACAAAAATTCTCAGTGAATGGGTGTAAGTGTGCAAGTATGGCTCACGGTTGTGCAAGAAATTATTTTCTATGAAAATGATGCTTGAGTCGTGATGCGTGCGACACACACAATCTACATACTAATAATGCTCGTACTAAACCATAATTTTTACATTGTTGTCTTGTTTCTAGAAATTGCTTGCAGGTCATCTTCAAGCTAATGACCAAATCTCGTTTTCCTTAAGTTCTTCAAGATGTGAGCTTCTAAGTGTACTTCAAAAGAGAAAAATTGAACAAGGTTAGTAAGTGAAGGGTTAGACTTGAGGTTTCAAGAAGACAAGATGGGGATGAAAGAACAAAAAAAAAATTCTTACCTTGGCACTTAGAGTTTTCGGCCTTATGGGGTAGAAGATGGGAGAATTTTGTGTTTTTGTATAAGTGTTGGAATAAGAGAGTTTGGGCGAGTTTGAAGGAGTGGTATAATGATGAAATGAAATTAATCCCTCCCCTACTATGCATATGGCCGAAATTGAGAGGGGAAAAGGGATGAGTTTTTTGAAGTCTTGCAAGTTGTCTTTTGCATGGGAAGCAAAAGTTTAGTCAAAGTGATAGGCTAAATTGAAAGATGAAAGAATGTGGGGAATTTGTGGGACTTGTGTGGTTAGTGGGGTTGGGTGTTGGGATTTGGAGGATGATGAATTAAAATATGGTGTAGGATATTTGGTATTAGTATTGTGTAATGTGGTGTAGGTGTATAAGGATGGAGAAGAATTTCTATACCCAAAAATTTCATATTGGACGTCCCCTACAAGGCTTGTATGTGGTATTTATATTTTGTTTGTCCCAAAAATGATGATAATTAGTGTAAAATATAAATTCCCAAAATTAATAGTAATTCCCACAATCACTTATGAGTCTCATAATCACTTATTCTAAATCAAACTGTTATTTCTATATGATATATATCACTTAGTGAAATAAGTCATCTAATATATTGGGTCTCTAATAATTATGTTGTATCATCACTTATTATCTATGGTACTAAATAAAATTAGAATCAACAGTACAAGTCAAAAATATCAATCAAGTAATTTAAATATTTTAAATATGTATAAACATTAAATCCAAAAATTATAAAATAAAATAAATATATTATGCAAAAAGGATTTTATTAGTTAGTCGCCCAAGAAGAAGTTGAACCGGTTAAAAGGTCGCGTTAAAAGTTGAAATAAACCGGCAACCACTAAAGAAGTGAAATTTGGCGTTATTACGTATCACATAAAGTAAAGTTATTATAAATACAAGTGATATATCTTCTAGTTAAATTAAGTAGTAAGTAATTTAATAAAATCAAGTATGAAACACTTGATATTTCAACATAGAAGTTGGATTTTTAATAAAATAAACCTCAAGTGCTATTTTTTTGAAAAATAGGAATTTTACTAAATGAGTTTTCAAGACAAAGATATTGTATTTTTAAAATACTAATTTAGTAGTAGATAGTTTTCAAAGATCATGAGGATGAAAAGGTTTGTTCGTAAGGCATGAAATCATATTTCTTCGAAATAGTTGCAAGCACTACTATATTCTTTGCTAAGAATTTTAAAATTTTATAATACAAGTTTGATAAAACAAGATAATAGATTTTTGAGTAAAGATATTAAGTTTATCGTATAGAATATTTTCAAATTTTCAAAATCTCAAAATTTAAAAGTAAGTTTGTGTAAATCAAAATGGTAGTTTTGCATAAAGAATGGACTTTTAATAATTCTATTTCTTATGAAATTAAGATGAAATACATAACCGATGCTAAATCCATTAACATAAACGAAATTAAATGTTAAATACATTAACAAAATAAATAGTAAATATAAGAATAAATTATCGGAATATTTAAATATTGTATTGGGAAAAAAAATATCCACGATCGTCTACGGTTGAAAATCTGGGACTTCACATAATTGGAGTGAATTATCAACTCCAAAATTCCACTTATCAATCGCATAATCACTTATCAATCCCACAATCACTTATCATAAGTCAAAAACCTTATTTTATAAGCTATATCTATCACTTATGTAATAAATCATCTAAGTTGTAATGTGTCTAATAATCCCCAAGTGTTGTATCATCACTTATCATCTAAGGTACTAAATAAAATTATAACAAATTGTACACAAGTTAATAATATCAATCAAGACAATTAATTAAATAAATAAATTTTGAAATATTTTTTTTTGAATGAATCGAAAATATATTAAAAAATAAAAAAGTAGTCTTGATCACAAGCCGACCAGGTAGCGAAAGGAAAAAAGTCAAAAATGATACCAGAAAGTAAAGCGTACTGATCACAAGCCGACCAGGTAGCTAAATGATTGGGGCCTCGTTAAAACCTCCCAAGGTAAAACCCACCCTTGTGGGAAAAACCCTTGATAAAAAAACGTCCATAAAGATAAAACAAGAAAACATATGGACGTTTTATCTAACAAATCTGTAAGTCGACTAGCCAACATAATCCTCCGTGAGAAGGGGCACAATATCCTCTGGGGGGATGCCCCACCAAGTCTCCAATTGCGATTTCTTACTCAAAAAGTCTGCCACTCGATTGTCTTCACGATAAATATGAGAAACCACCAAATCGATTTGAGAAATCAAGTGAAGAGTATACTGTCATTTACTCAAGTGTCGCCCGGGGACAGTGGATGATCATTTATGAAGAAGATCCACCACATAAGCAGAATCAGACTCAAGCCAAAGATAGGTCCAGCCCTTAACAAACACGTAGTGAATTGCCAACAGAGCCGCCATCAACTCCGCCTCAAACGCATAACTAGCACCATAGCGATCCACAAAGAAACCCCAAAAGAACCCTGTGCAAGTCCGGAAGACCCCAGAAGCCATAAGATATCCCGGCGCTCCCAAAGCACTGCCATCCGTATTCACCTTGATCCATCCTGGAGGGGGTTTTTGCCAATCTATCTGCACAATGTTTGGAGCTTTCCTTGGCCGGCTAGGAACTTGAAGTCTCTGAAAGGTGAAAAGATCACATTGATCATTATCCATCCAACCCTGATCTGAAGATGAAGATTCAACAATGAGAACCCAAAGCTGGACAATAGCAGCATCCACCGTCTAAGCTTTATCGTTGAAAGCCAAATCATTCAGGATATGCCAAATAAGCCAGATGCAAGATAATGCCGTTGCTCGCCATAAAAAAGAGACATGCTAACTGAATCGAAAAGATATCAAGTGCACAAAGAATTCATTGAAACTGTGAGCAAGATAAAAGTGAACATCAAAGGTACTAAAAATCCAATGCCAAAGAGCCCCTAAAAAGACACAAGAGACAAATAAGTGATCAGTGGATTCAGCATAAGCACAACAAAGTCCACAGACAGAGGGGCCGATAAAACCCCAATTTCGCAACAAATCTAGGACCGCTAGACTATTGTGAATAGCACTCCAAGCCACAATCGAATGCGTTTTCGGTATTTAAGTGGACCAAATCCATGAACTCCAATTGACCATAGGAGATGATGGACGAAGATGAGAGTAAGCAGCTTTCGAAGAAATCTCCCCATCAGCAGAGTGAATCCAAACCCATTTATCCTTCGAGGATGGGGCAATTGGAAAACGGACAATGTCCCAGACTAGATCCAAGTAAGCATCAACGAATGAAAACATAAAATGCCAGGAATCATCGTAGAAGTAGTCAGAAATGCATTGCCCGAAGAGGTATCTGTATTCATGAGGAATTCCAATTCTATTGGCAACGGAGTATCCCAACCAGTTATCAATCCAAAAGAAGACCTCCGAATTAATCCTAGGGATCCATCGTGACTCCGCCAAACTGTCCTCAATGCGAGGCCTAATCCCAGCCCAAATAAAAGATGGTAAAAATGTACAACGAATGGAACCTGATGAGAGCAACGTTTTCAAATAATCTGAAAAACCACTGAGTCTGAAGTTATAACATTCCATCCCAGTTTAGTCAGAAAAGCACTATTGGCCAAGATGATAGAGTAAACACCAAGGCCGCCTTCTGCCCTGGGCATACAACAACGAGCCCAATTGACCACCACAGAACCTTTAGAGTTAACATCACCAGTCCAAATAAAATTATGTCTGGCCTTCTCCATTTGCTTGAGCATAGATATCGGCCACTTGTAGATCATCGTAATATGGACAAAGGAACTAGTGATGACAGAGTTAACCAAGCAAACTCTCCCAGCAAGAGAAAGAGCCGTCCCCTTCCATCTTTGAAACTTCAGGATAATCTTATCGAATATCTGCTGCAAAACCGCGGGCTTTGGAGGATCTTTAAAGATTGGGGCACTTAAATAAACTCTAGGAAAGGCCCCTGATAGAATACCCATAATGTTCTGGATGCGACTCTGCACATGAGTAGATACACTGTTGCCGAAGAAAACTTTCGATTTCCGAGGATTGAAGGCCTTACCCAAAATACTAGCATATTTTGTGAGAATCTGGAGAAGATTACACGCATTAGAAGAAGAAGCCTTGCAGATAATAAGTATGTCATCTGCATAGAGAACCGAAGCAGGGAAAACAATATGCCTCGGAGCCAAAAATGGCATGATCTGATTATTGGGCACCGCTGCCTCAAGGAATTTACTCAGAACTTCCTCCGCAATACAAAAAAGCAAAGGGGACAAAGGATCACCCTATCTAACACCTCTGGAGCAAGGAAAGTAACCCACCGATGAACCATTTAATAAAATAGAAATCTGGGCCGATTGTAGAATAACCTCGATCCAGTGAATGAAGGTATTAGAGAAGCCAAACTGATGCAGAACATGAAGCAGAAAACCCCTACTCAACATATCAAAAGCTTTATGGATATTAATTTTCAAAATCATGTTATTGTCGAGACGACTTTGAAGAATATTAAAACCCTCCAAAATTAAAGCAATACAGTCATGAATATGCCGACCCGGAATAAATCCAAATTGCATAGAAGACAAATAAGAAGTAATGAGCAACCCCAATCGAGTAGCCAAAATCTTAGTAATAACCTTGAAAATGAAATTACTCATAACAACCGGCCAAAAATTATCAACAGTGTTCGCATCTTTGCTTTTCGGAATAAGAGCCATAAAATAGGTGTTGAGGCTAGAAGGCAAAGTCGAGCTTGTGCAGAAATAACGGACAACCATGATTACATCAGAGGAAATAATGTCCCAACAAAGGTCTTTGGTAGAAAATACCGAAAACCGTAAGGCCCGCAGAACTATCCGATCCTAGATCAAAAACCGCCTCTTAGATATTAGAGTCCAAAGGAATCACCATTAAAAGAGCTGTTAGGAAATTTATTGAGTAGATTTTGATGATACCATGTAAAACATAAACTAGGAAGTTGGCACCCCATTTTCCTTGTAATTTGTATTGTAATAGATAGGGCTGGGAAAGTTGAGTCAAGTCAGCTATGCTAAGGAATACAAGAAGTCAACTGCGGACTGGATTGAAGACTCTGATGTGTGTCAGCTGAGTATGGCCAAGAAGTAAGTCAAGGACTTGACTTAAGGAGTGTCAGCTGAGGAACAACTGTAAGAAGTGTCAGTCAAGTCAACTCAAGAAGCCAAGTCTCAAAGTTGAAGTGACAGTTGAGTTATCCAATGACTGGAGCTGACTCAAGTCACCTGGGGTAAAGACAGCAGTCTAGTCGAGACAATTGACTTAGATCCGTTGATTAAAGTCAAGAATATTACTCAATATAGTAATATGTCAAAGTTGTCAGGTCTAAAGTGTTAATCCCAGAATTGTGCAAAAGGAATAAACCAATGGGAAACACTGCACCTTGTGTTAGGCACCTGAAATGCTGCAAAGACATTTATACGAGGAAATGTCAACATCAAGGATTGCAACAAGACAAGCCAACGAACAAAAGTGACATTTGAAATCAGCCTATCTCTTCAACGGGCAAAATTTCAAATGTACACTATAAAAGTCTGAGGAAGTTATTGAGAAGAGGTTACTTTGATTACCTGAACCACGAAAAAGCAAGCATTACTCAAGCATTTAACCTGCAATATTCTCAAGAACATTCAAGCTAATCCTCAAGCCTGAAACTCGAAGGAAATCAATCTAACACAAGCCATGAAGGAAAGACAACTTCAAATCTGTTGAAGAGGAAACTTTTGAAGAATCAAAAGGGGTCTACTTTCCAAGTCAGGATTGTAGGAAGGTTCAAGGTCAAACCAAGATCAAGTCGTTGGAGGGCTTCGTGATCAAATCCAAGAACTTGAAAAGTGAGTCAAGTAGCAAAGCGATTTGCCTGTGAAGAAGCTGAGTCGCAAGAGATGCCAGCTGTGTGATCAAGGCTGTCTCCAGACTGTTCACAACTTTGTAAATTGATCTGTTCTTTAGTGTATTCCTCCAGGAGTTGGAGAAGAGAGGATTAGAAGAATTACCCCATCTTCGAACCTCTATAAAATATTTGTGTCATTTTCTTTCAGCACATTTATCTTCTTGTATATTTACATTATATCTGCTGTTAGAATCATATTTGCTATCCAACTGATTAAATAACCAAGTGTAAAAATCAAGTGTTTAAAACAAGCTAAAATCTAATCAAAGGGTGTTAAGTCTTCCGCTGATAAAACCAAACCAGCCAAGTTAAGTTTAGGTTAACCAACCGAGTTATTCTATCAACTGCTCCATCGAGTCTGTTGAGTGGCTAACTTAGCTGAATAACCAACTTAGTTGTCCCTCAAGGACACAACTGTTTGAGTCAACTCTGTTGTAATTTTAAAAGGACTAAAATCAAAAATTTGGTAAGGTTTATTCAACCCCCCCTCTAAACCTTACTCACACCCCTTGGGACCTACAAGTGGTATCAGAGGGGTTGGTTCATTGAGCCTTCCGCACTGGTTACTGAACTAGATCTCTATCTTTTCAAAAAGGTTTCAAACACTTGTATTTTCAAAATCTTTCATTTTAAGCAAAGTTATTATCATGGAAGCAAATCTGGCACGCATTACTATGTTCACTGTTGAAGAATTTGATAATTGGAAAATTCATATGCAGGCTCATCAATCTGCATTACATGATGAAATGTGGCTTGTGATAGAGGATGGGCCACTGCAAATACTAAAAGTGAACACGGTTGTAAGAAGAGCAGCTGCAGCTGAAGGAGAAGAATCTGCTACTGAAGCAAGACCAGCCATGGTTGAAAAACCAAGGACTGAGTGGACAAATGAAGATAATAAGAGATACAACTTGGACAATGTGGCCAAGGACATACTCTACAAGACATTGGACAAAGCTATGTTCAATAAAGTCAAATCTTGCAAAGCTGCAAAAGAAATCTGGAATAAATTAAATTTAATTTGTGAATGATCAGAACAAATTAAAGAAAATAAATTGTCTGTTGATGTTCAAAAGTTTGAAAATTTCAAAATACTTGCAGGTGAAACCATGGATCAGCTGGATGCCAGATTCACTGAAATCACAAATGAGCTTTCAGCTCTTGGGAAGGAATATACACAAAAGGAAATGTGTATGAAAATCTTAAGAAGCCTCCCAGTTGAATGGGAAATGAAGACTATGGCCCTGAGACATTCCATGGACCTTTCAAGAGCATCTAATCATGAGCTATTCTAAGACCTCAAGCCTATGAGTTTGAGCTGAGAACCAGGACATTTTGTTGTTGGTTGTTCCTATCCACCAGTCAACAAGTATAGGAATGAGGAAGATAGAAAAGTCTTCAAAGAAAGAAGACAGGAAAAGAAGAAAGCCACGTTAGCTGCTGAAACTGCTGAGACAGTCAAATCTAAAGAAGCAACAGACTCAGAGAGTAGTGAAGCTGACTACTCGAGTGATTCTGAAGAAGAAGCTATGATTTGCCTTATGGCTAAAGAACAAGATCATTCTGATCAAGAAAATGAGGTACACTCTAACTCATCTCATTCAGATTCAAGTGATAGTGATTGTGATACACACACTTCATCACCCACTGATCTTTATGATTCATTAGGCAAAATGATGAAAGATTTTGAACACATAAAATCCTCACACACAATTCTAAATGAGGAAAACAGCCAGCTTAAAAGCCAAAACTCACATCTGACTAAAGAGCTGGGTATTCTGAGTCACATAGCTGATGAGAACACTAAGCTGAAGGCTGAAAATGCCAAGATCATAGCAGAATTAGCTGCTATAGAAAAGAGGGAAAAAGATCTCAAAAATGTGATTGCCTCATTTACAAAGGCATCCAAATCATTGGATGATCTTATCATGAGTCAAAAAGAATGTGGAGACAAGACAGACATAGGATTTAACTCCTTTGTGCACAGTCAAACTCCAAGAGTGATTTTGGAAAAATGATCTTCAAGTAATGAAGCATCTCAAAAATCCAAAACACCACCCACATTCACTCCAAAGCACAATCACAAACAAATTGGCATTGGATACAAAGGGAAAGGAAAATAGATAGTTGATATGCTGAGAGGATAGCTGAGAAGAAATCCAACCAAGTTCCTCAGCAAACTCCAAACAGGAAATACTCTGTGAAAAGCAAACAGAGCTACCAAAAACCCCAGAAGTTTCATCAGAGAAACACACATGATGGGAATGGTAGAAACTATCCAAACTATGCTGATTGGAATAATGTGATACATCAGCAAAGACCTATGGAATACTAGCCTAGATGGCAAATACCTAAAACTCAGCAAAGGTCATTCCAAAGGCCAAAGAGCTATTATCAGCACATATATGCACCCAAGCACTACACTCAGAAATATCACAACTATCCCAAGAAAGCAATTGCTAAAACACACACAGACATACAGACAAAAGAGACAGTTGTATGAACCTAAAACCCCCAAGCAATTTGCTAATATGCACTATGATTATGGCATCGATAAATGGCAACCTCTTAGAGTCAAGTCATTTGGCTATAGGTTGGTTGGATCATCTTATAGACTAACCCCTCGGACCAGGCAAGTATGGGTACCTAAAAACCGATTTCCTTGATTGCGAGGTTAAAGGAACAGTGAGTGCCAAGGAACCTGGTACATGGATAGTGGTCATTCCGGACATATGACCGAAACAAGAAAAACCTATCAAGATTCAAGGAGATTAGAGGTGCAAAAGTCATATTTGGAGAAATGAAGCTCAGGGGGGAAATCAAAGGCACAAGATCCATCAAGAAGAATGGATTGGAAATCACAGATGTTGCTTATGTTGAAGGCCTCAACTTCAACTTGTTAAGCATCGCCCAACTCGTGATAAAGGCTACAATGTTGGATTCAACATGGGATTGTGCAGCATTAAAGATCTTTGAATCAAATGAAATAGTCTTTGCAAGGATCAAGACAGAAGAATATGTATGTGGTATATTGGTCTACTCCTACACCAAGCACTTGTCTGCTAGCAAAGAGTACAGCCGAATCAAGTTGGTTGTGGCACAAGAAGTCGAGTCATCTGAATTTCAAGACAATCAACAAGCTTGCAAGAAGTCATCTTGTAGAAGGATTGCCGGACTCGGTGTACAAGAAAGAAAGTGTATGTGATGCATGCCGATGGGAAAGCAAATAAAGTCTTCATTTAAGGATAAGCCAAGTTCTTCTTCAACAAGGATATTACATCTGTTGCATATGGATTTATTTGGTCCAGTTGAGCCAGCCAACATAAGTGGAAAAAAATACACCTTGGTAGTGGTAGATGATTACTCAAGATATACATGGACAATCTTCATGTGTAAAAAAAAGGAAACTTTGCAGAAGTTACCTCAGCTGATGAAAAGAGTTCAAAATGAAAAGAGCCAATCCATTATAAAGACAAGATCTGACAGAGGAACTGAGTTTGTTAATGGGATAATAACTCAGTATTGTATTGAAAATGGAATTGCTCATGAGTTATCAACAGCAAGAACTCCACAGCAGAATGGAGTAGCTGAAAGAAGGAATAGAACTCTCAAGGAAGTCGCAAGGACCATGTTTAAGTTGGATTGCCTAAGAGATTTTGGGCTGAAGCCATTAACACAACATGCTATACTCAAAATAGATGCATGATCAATAGGCAATTGACCAAGACTCCCTATGAGATTTGGACAGGGAGAAAGCCAAATGTTGGATATTTCAGGATATTTGGATGTAAATGTTTCATCCATAACAATGGCAAAGATAATTTAAAGACTTTTGATGCTAAAGTTGATGAAGGTATCTTTTGGGATACTCGGTGAGAGCAAAGCCTATAAATCTTGAACAAGAGGACTATGGTTACTGATGAGAGTCTATCCATGTGGTTTTTTATGAACCTAATGTAAATGGAGAAGACATTGAAGAGTTAGGCGATAAGTCGAATCACCAACTATGCGAAGAGTCCTTATGTTGAAGTCAAGTAAGAGCGATCAACCCGGATGAAGATGAGATAGCTGAATCTCAAAGACAGCTGGAAAGTCTACAGCTGAATGAAGATGAAAGAGTTGTTCAAGACAACTTAGCTGCGAGACAGCTGAATCCAGCAGACTTACTTCAACCTGATGTGAGATGGCTGAGAGACCATCCACCAGAGTTAGTTATTGGAGATGTTAGAGATGGCATAAGAACCAGATCCAGAGCACAACATGAAGCTATGTTCACTTGTTTTATTTCCCAAATAGAGCCTAAAGATGTGTCTCAAGCATTGGATGACACACATTGGATTCAAGCCATGCAAGAATAGCTTAATCAGTTTGAAAAAAACAAAGTATGGGAATTAGTGCAGAGGACAACCCATCAAAATGTTATTGGCACAAAATAGGTTTTCAGAAACAAGATGAATGAGGAAGGATCTGTTGTAAGAAACAAAGCAAGATTGGTAGCCAAAGGGTAATGCCAAGAAGAGGGTATAGATTTTGATGAAACCTTTGCTCCTAAGCAATAAGGATGTTTCTTGCTTATGCTGCACATAAGAACTTCACTGTGTATCAAATGGATGTGAAGAGTGCATTTCTAAATGGACTGTTAGAGGAAGAAGTCTATGTTGAACAACCTCCAGGTTTTGAGCAGAAAACTATTAGAGATAAGGTATATAAGCTCAAGAAAGCATTATATGGATTGAAACAAGCACCAAGAGCATAGTATGATACATTGTCTCAATTTCTAACTGACAATGGATTCACCAAAGGCAAAGTTGATAGAACACTCTTCAGAATTCAAGATGGAGAGAGTATACTGCTTGTTCAAATATATGTGGATGACATCATTTTTGGATCCACAAATAAGGAGCTGTGTGACAAGTTCTCAAACCTCATGCAAGGTAAATTTGAGATGAGCATGATGGGAGAGCTGACTTTCTTCCTAGGACTTCAAGTCAAGCAATTGAAGGATGGAACCTTCATAAGTTTGATAAAATATACCAGAGATTTGATGAAGAAATTTGGTACGGAATAGAAGTCTTCTGTGAAAATTCCAATGAATACATCAGTCAAAATGGATATGGATGCAGATGGCAAAGTTGTAGATCAAACAAGATATACAACACTCATTGGATCATTGCTCTATCTAACAGCAAGCAGGCCAGACATCACCTTTGTAGTAGGTGTATGTGCAAGATTTCAATCTGCACCAAAGGAGAGCCACATGACTGCAGCTAAGAGAATCCTAAGATATTTGAAGGGATGCCAGGAAGTTGGCTTATGGTATCCAAAGGAAGGTGGATTCAAGCTAATTGGTTACCCAGACTCAGACTATGCTGGATGTAGAGTTGACAGGAAAAGTACTTCAGGTACATGTCAAATGCTTGGAAATAGATTGGTTTCTTGGTTCAGTAAGACACAAAACTCAATAGCCACATCCACAGCTGAAGCAGAGTACATAGCTGCGGGCAGTTGTTGTGCCCAAGTCTTATGGATGAGACAACAGCTAAGAGATTATGATATTGAAGAAAAAGAGATTCCATTTATGTGTGATAACACTAGTGCTATTGCAATCACTCAGAATCTCGTGTTGCATTCAAGAACAAAGCACATTGATGTCAGATATCATTTCATAAGAGATCATGTTGAAAAGAAAGACATCACCTTAAAATACATCTCAACTGATAAACAGTTAGCTGATATATTCACAAAGCCTCTATGTGAATCAAGATTTGAAGAGCTCAAGAATGAGTTAGGGTTAATTGAGCTGAGTTGAAACTTAGAAGACTCAATCAACAGAGAAAAAAGATGAGAAAATCAAAGCAGAGCAAGTTTCACACTTCAGCCAAGTGAAATAGTCTTATCGGGAAGTCAGCTGTATCAAGTTAGCTGACAGCTGAGTTACTTCACAAGAAAAGAGAAGCAGAGTTAAGTTACGTTTGATATAAGCTGAATCATTTATGAGCTAAGTGAAAAAAATGCAGTCATTTTAATTGAGCAGGAATGTTTTTAAGGATGACGCCAACAGAATAATGACCAAATCCACATAAAAAAGCCGCGCAAAGAAGCCATATGATTGGATATAAATGCTGCTGCATTTAATGCGGGGAATTAAATGCGGTTTTGACGTTTTAATCTTAGTCGTTGATCTTGATCAAAAGTTTCAAAATCCGAAATTTGTCCTTTCATAACCTTTATATACGGACTTTTGCATTTCTCTCACCTTACGCGAATTGTTCATCTTCAAGCAAGAACCATTTTCTCTCTGAAACCCTAAGTTCTCTCAAAGCAAGTTTCTCGTTTTTCGATCGGTAAAAGTCTTTGAAAATGGCTCCAAAGTTTGATTATGTGAAGCTTTCGAAGCAAATATACACAGGTTCTTCAGTGGATTTCGATGGGATGATCAAACAGGGTGTTGATCAAACCCTGGTTCTGAAGATAGCTGAAATATAGGAGAAGTCCGATCTAAAGGTTTTTCTGATGATGGCATACTCTCATACCTACCTTGAAGAGGTAGCGATGTTCTATGTGAATGCAGAAGTGCAGGACGATGAAATCAAATCTTCAGTCCACAACAAGGTCATCAAACTCAGGGCAAAAGACCTTGCGGAGCACTGTTTATTTCCAGCGGAGGGCTTGAAGGACATCTTGGAGGCAGATGTCGACTTAGCTGCAGCTTGGAACGAAGTTTCCAAGCCCGAGTGTGCTGCGAAAGTGGTTTTCACAGTCGACAATAAATTGTTGAAGGACGACTATCACAAGCTGACAGATGTCATCTCGAAATGAGTCGACATGAAGTTTGGAATCTTCAATTAGCTGTCCAAAACTAAGCTGATCGTCATGGCTAAGATCATGCATGGAAAGAAGGTCAATTAGGCTGAGTTTGTTTATAGCAGACTCTGCCAGAATGTGCTGAACAGGACTTAAAAGAAGGACGAGTCCTTTGGATGTTCTTTGGGCTATGGCCTTGTGATTGGCCATCTCATGGAGGTGAAGGGCATTGCTCTTCGTCATGGAAAGCCCTTTCACGTGAACAAGAAGATGTTCAGGGCAAACCTTTCCGGTGCCCAGAAAAGAGCCCATGCCAAGAGAGCTGATACAAGTGAGGGGGAATCAGCTAACCCTGAAGAATCTGCTGAGACCCCTCCTCCGAAGAAGAAAGTTGCCCCTGCAGCCAAGCCCAAGAAAGCTCCTGCCCCTACAGCTGAGTCACCTGCCCGAGCAGCCGAGTCTCCTGCCCCTGCAGTAGAGACTGAGAAGGAACCCTCACTCCCTTCTATAGTCGCAAAGAAGAAAAGGACTGCCAAGTCAAGGAAGGCAGCTCCCTCTAAGAAGAGTACCCAAGCCCACACCACTGATGAATCTACTGAATCAGAACCAGAAGTCCATCTGGTTCGTCCAAGAAAAAGAAGGTTGGTCAGACGATCTGAATTTGAAAAGACGGCTGAGTCTGCTACTCAGCTGGAGAAGAAAGACGAGACTGTTGGTAATCAAGAAGCGCAGTCTCCGGAAATCATTGATGCATCTGCTAAGTCTGCTGATGGTGACCAGCAGATATCAGTCGAAGACCCAGCTGTGAGGAAGACAGTTGAGGAGAAAGAAGCAGCTGAGACAACTGAACTTGATGTTGAAAAAGTTGTCTCCCCGCCTACAACTGATGCTGCTGCTTCTGAGGAAGAGCAAGGTCTCTTGCCTCCCATTCCGGAAACTAGAGGAGAAGGTGAAGATGATGATGATGATGATGATGTAATCATGTACTCTCCAGTTTACCCAGACATTCAATGCCGCTTGAGAGAATGGAGAGCATGGAAGCTAGATTACTCAAGGGTACAGTTCACTCGCCCTGAGTTCATAGAAGAAGAAGAAGAGTTGCCCCGATTCCTTAGTGTTGCAACTGTTAGACAGGCTCTCGATGAAGACAACTACAGGGATATTCTTCGCATTATCAAGAAGGACGAAAAGGAGAAAGCTGCCGAGCAAGCCCGAGCGTTGGAGAAATCCAAGATGTGTGAATTTACAGGCTCTCACGAGCATACTCACTCACATCTTGATTTGCTCTCAGAAAGTGATGAGGATATGGATCCTGCTGTTGCAGCTAAGAAGTTGGAGATGCAGCAAGCCTTGTAGGAATCTAAAGCCATGCACGAGCAGCAGTTGTTAGAAGGTCCAGGAGAGTCATCTCACACTCTTCTGCAGACTGATCCTCTGGGAGTGGCACAGCAAATTGCATCGGATATTGCTGCAGCCACGTCCCATATGCAATCAGAGGATGGATCCATGGGAAATGGTGATGAAGCTGGGAAATTGGGCACGCAAGCTGAGCCAACCCCTGAAGAAGGTGTTCTCACACCTGCCCCAGCGGCTGAGCACTCAACGGATAAAGCCACATCTCTGGATAAAAGTGACAACACAATCAGTCACTCAGCTGGTGCGCTAGCTGAGGGGGAAACTCTCTCCACCACAATAGGGTTGGAGGTTGCTGTGGGAGACTTATCTATGAATCAAGGATGCGAAGTTGAGAAAGAGAGTGAACATCAGTAGAGTGACATTGACGAAGCTCGGACAATTGAGTCTGTCCCAGCTGAAGTGTCAACTGTTTTGAAGGCCAATGACGTTGTTATCACAATCGAGGCAAAGGATGGTGAAGCCCCGGGAGTTAACACTTTAGGCTCAGAAAGTGCAATCGAAGGGGTTGAGACTCCTCTGGATGCCATCATCCAAGACCCTAAGACAGATGAGTCTGTCGAAGGGAATGTAGAAGGCCCTGCTGCAGTTGAGACCTCTAAGGGTACTGAAGGCCTTGGGGAGATTGAGACTTCCCTAGGTAAGGAAAAGGATGCAGTTATTGAGAACATACCTCTGGTCGAAGGTGCAGCCACAGATGAAGTCATTGGTGCCCTTCAGGACTCCCAAGAAAATATTGATACATCATTTCTGGGTTCCTAAGATAAAGCAGAATCCACACCAATTACAGAGGATGTTCACAAATCTTAGAGTCAAGTCAGTGAAAAGACGGCTCCTATGAGGTTTAACTTCGATGATGAGCCAACTCCACAAGTCTCATCATTATCCGATGACGCTGATGATACAGTAGAGGACCAGGTAATTCATTTAGAGAAAACTACTGAGACCGAGGAAGCTGTTCAGACAGCTGAGGCTTAGTCAGCTGGGCAAAACATCACAAATGCCCAGTTGGAACCGAGTCATCTACGCAGGCTCCCACAAAGCTGCAAATGCCAGAACGACTCCATCGGCTCGATCCACAGCTCCCACAGTGTGACAAGCGCCAATGAAGCCGCCGCAGATTGAGGCACACGGAGTCGAGTCATCGCAGGCACAAAATCAACAAGATATCCCATATGTGCGCGATGATGTCTTTCAAGACATGTTTCCCTTGTCCCAGAAATTGCCTGAATTAGAAGAAGAAACAGCTGTTGAACAAAGGAGATACACTATACGAGAAGATCCCATCATTCCCACTGACACAATTGTTCCAGCAGACTTTAATTTCGACGCAGAATGGCCGGCAGTTGAATCAGGCGAGACAGCTGAGATTCGTGAAGTCTTCAAGAAGATCTATGAGGAGATTGAGAAGATCGAACGAAATCAGGCCTCACTGGATTTACGACTGGACAATCGAGATGCCACTCTCACAGCTAATTTGAGAGGGATCATGGTGCGGATTAGGGAATGGACTCAACAACAGACTGCCATGAGACTCGAGCAAGTTCACTATTTCAAAGCATTATATGGTAGAATGCTCGTATGGAGTGCTGATAACTCCATGACTAGGCAAAGCATGAAGGAGTATATTGACGGATAAACCAGTCTCACAAGACAAATATGGAGATGCTGCAACAATTTCACAAGAATGAAATTCTAAGACTCGAGAATGCCATGAATGACAAATTCAGCCTCCTCATGGCTGAAATGAAGTTAGTCTCAGCCGAGTCTAAGGCAACTCGCTCAGAGTTTTGGTCCGCATATGATACAGCAGACTCCAAGCACAACTCCATGATCAGCAGACTAGATTTTATCCTTAGCGGTTGTTCACTGGGGTTCCTCTCTCTGTTGATTATGCCAAAAAGGGGGAAGAGGAGCTCCTCAAGGGATTAAAAGAAGAGAAGCTGAAGAAAAATGCAGCTGCGAAGAAAGATTCAGCTGAGAAGAAAGATACAGTTGAGGGGGAAGGAAGTTCAAAGTAATTGCAATTGATGTACGTTGAAACCCCTCAGCAAGGTCATGTTACTGCCTCCATCCTCAGTAAACTCCCTGTGACCCTACCAATCGAGCACGCTGCTGTATCAAAGGCAGATAAAAGAAAGATCATTAAAGCAGGGTTTGAGGAGTTAACTCAAAAGTAGGATACTCGCGTTCAAGAAATCATGAAACAATATGGTGGTCTTCCAGCTGGAAAGGATCAGGATGCAATACCTGATAATGGATCTGAGTCTAGATTGATTGAAGAGTTCAAGACACTCAAATCAGAAGGCTACTTCCAAGGAATGGCTCTGGATCAAGCCTGGGATTTGTACTGGGAGAAAGGTTTGGATGTGATTAAATCGGTGGCAATGATCTTCAAAGATCACTCATTTGAAAGCGAAGACTCTTGTGTAGTACACTCCAAGAGGTGGAAGAGCTGAGTCAGGAAGAGGAAGAAGTGGTGGTGGAAGAGGTTACCTACCTCGACCAAAATCCAAGGACGTAGAATATGTAGATCCTGACAAGAAAGGATTGATCTACTAGGCTGGATACGATCACCTTGCCAACCGGGAGGTGCAAAGAAAGAATACTGAGCAGTAAGAAGACAAGAAGAAGAGAATGAAAGGCTAAAGAGAGAATGGCTCTCGAGGAAGCAAAGGGATGATGCTTCCAAATGGGCTTATGAAAAGAAGAAAAGGAAAGAAGAAGAAGAGAAAAAGAGAAAGAGAGCTGATGACGATGAGGAGCGCAAGAGAGCTGAAGAAGAAAGAGGAAGGAAGCAGCGAAGGCGTTGAAGTGTTGCTGCAAACCCCTTCATGTATTACTATTGTAAATACATTCATGTAAGTCTTCTGTAATAAACTTAGTGAATTTCCCTGTATTTTTTCACTCTGAATGTATCAATGTATCTTAGCTTAGATATACTATGTTTCGACATGTATTCTTGTATATTGCTTTGATACCAAATGTAAACAGCTGTATAAAGGACAAGAAAGATATGATCAATAAAACGATCTATTTTAAGCATACATTCTTTGTTACTGCATTGTCTGTATGTATCTTTGCTGTTTACTTTCTTTGTATGATTTTAAGTTTTGGCATCATCAAAAATGGAGAAATTGTTAGGAAATTTATTGAGTAGATTTTGATGATACCATGCAAAACTTAAACGATGAAGTTGGCGCCCCATTTTCCTTGTAATTTGTATTGTAATAGATAGGGCTGAGAAAGCTGAGTCAAGTCAGCTATGCCAAGGAATACAAGAAGTCAACTGCGGACTGGATTGAAGACTCTGTTGTGTGTCAGCTGAGTATGGCCAAGAAAGAAGTCAAGGAATCGACTGAAGGAGTGTCAGCTGAGGAACAACTGTGAGAAGTGTCAGTCAAGTCAACTCAAGAAGCCAAGTCTCAAAGTTGAAGTGACAGTTGAGTTATCCAATGACTGGAGCTGACTCAAGTCACCTGGGGTAAAGACAACAAGTCTAGTCGAGATAATTGACTTAGATACGTTGATTAAAGTCAAGAATATTACTCAATATAGTAATATGTCAAAGCTATCAGGTCTAAAGTGTTAATCCCAGAATTGTGCAAAAGGAATAAACCAATGGGAAACACTGCACCTTGTGTCAGGCACCTAAAATGCTGCGAAGACATTTAATACGAGGAAATGTCAACATCAAGGACTGCAACAAGACAAGCCAACAAACAAAAGTGACATATAAAATCAGCCTATCTCTTCAACGGGCAAAATTTCAAATGTACATTATAAAAGGCTGAGGAAGTAATAGAGAAGAGGTTACCTTGATTACCTGAACCACGAAAAAGCAAGCATTATTCAATCATTTAACCTGCAATATTCTCAAGAACATTCAAGCAAATCCTCAATCCTGAAACTCAAAGGAAATCGATCCAACACAAGCCGTGAAGGAAAGACAACTTCAAATCTGTTGAAGAGGAAACTTTTGAAGAATCAAAAGGGGTCTACTTTCCAAGTCAGGATTGTACGAAAGTTTAAGGTCGAACCAATATCAAGTTTGTTGGAGGGCTTCGTGATCAAATCCAAAAACTTGAGAAGTGAGCTGAAGTAGCAAGGCAGCTGCCCTGTGAAGAAGTTGAGTCGCAAGAGAAGCCAGATGTGTGATCAAGGATGTCTCCAGACTGTTCACCACTTTGTAAACTGATCTGTTACTCAGTGGATTCCTCCAGGAGTTGGAGAAGACGGGATTAGAAGAATTACACCATCTTCGAACCTCTATAAAATATTTGTGTCATTTACTTTCAGCACATTTATCTTCCTGCATATTTACATTATATCTGCTGTTAGAATCATATTTGTTATCCAACTGATTAAATAACCAAGTGCTAAAAATCAAGTGTTTAAAACAAGCTAAAATCTAATCAAAGGGTGTTAAGTCTTTCGCTGATAAAACCAAACCAGCCAAGTTAAGTTTAGGTTAACCAGCCGAGCTATTCTATCAACAGCTCTATCGAGTCTGTTGAGTGGCTAACATAGTTAAATAACCAACTTAGTTGTTCCTCAAGGACACAACCGTTTGAGTCAACTCTGTTGTAATTTTAAAAGGACTAAAATCAAAAATTTGATAAAGTTTATTCAACCCTCCCCCTTCTAAACCTTACTCACACCCCTTGGGACCTACAAGAGCATTATCAGCCGCCACCACCCTTGAAGATATGACACGGTCGACAATAGAATAGTCCAGAGTAGCACACCCTGAATCCAGAAATAGCTCCTTGTAAAAGGAGGTAATATGACTTCCAAGCACACCCGTATCATCCGAAAAATTACCATCAATCATCAAAACATGGATCCCTGAGCGGCTTTCCTTAATCTGACAACGATGATGAAAAAATGCAGTATTACGGTCACCATCTTTAAGCCAAGTTGTACGCGCCTTCTGTCTAAGAAATTCAGATTGCAATAAAAGAGTTTTAGAAAGAGATGTTTGGGCTTCAAATTTGAGCTTACGACGATCAGCATTATAAACCAGAGTTTTAATATCCTATTGAATTTGACGCACTTTCTCCATCTGAATATCCACCATGCGATTAACATCACCGAAAACATCCTTGTTTCAACCCTTAAGAGCTTCACACAACCTTTTGAGCTTCAACATCATACGCAATAGAGGGTTGTAAGTAAGACACGGCTTAACCCAAGAAGAAGTAACAAAACAAAATGGAGTTGGACCTCTATTGGATGTGGAAAAACAAGAAACTAAGAGAGGATGATGATCCGAGCAAATGCGAGGAAGCACCAATCCCTTAACCACCTGCCAGTGATTGAAAAACCGACAAGTGGCAAGAGCCCGATCCAACTTCGCCTACAGAAGAGAAAGTGGTGATCGAGTGGCACACCACGTAAAGGAATTACCCGTAGTAGGCACTGAGAACAAACCAGCATCATTCAAAAAACATCTGAAATTGCATTAAATCACTGAGGAGCAACATATCATCTAGAACCAAATTCACCAAATCCAGCCAAAGCGTGCGACGGTCAATGTGATTGCATAAACCATGAATGAAGCCAACATGAAAAATCTGAGAAGCCAACTGCACCTGAAGAAAGATACACTGAGAAGAAACCAGTACATACTATAAAATAGTGATCCCCTGAATACAAAGCACCTAAATATCCACGCGACCATTAGATCAAAAATTCCGAGTCACCAACCTCGAACCCAAACTAGTCCAAAATGAGTCAGAAATTGAAGTGATGTCCACTTTAGGCTCATAGATAGCCAGTAATGAAGGCTTATGCCTGTGACACAAAGCCTTAAGAACATTACGAGAAGCAATGTTCCCAATCCCCCGAATATTCAAGAAGATGCAAATATATGGGGGAGAGATCCGTGTTGAACGCACGGAAGTATCAGAAGTATGATGGTCCACCTGCTCAGAAGTGATCTCAGTAGAGCCCTCGTCAGCATAATCCGCCCACCACTTATGAGCACCAAAATTTAATTCATTGGGACCATTAGAATCAACAGTAATCGAAAGATCATGAATCGCCGAGATCGACCCCTGGATGACATTCTGAAGAAGTTGATGCTTTGCTGAGTCAAGAGATCGATCCTTGATGGCTCTACTAATAGTGCAACTAGGTTTTTCCAGAGGGTGCTGAATCATTTGAGGAGGATTACAAATATCAGATAGGTTAGAGATGGAGCCAGGATGATAAACTGGAGGCTTAGGAACCAAATTTCGTGCGGCCATAACAGTAGGTGATTCAGAGGTTTGATTCACAAAAACCTCTTCCGTCTCAAGAGCCTAAAAAAGAGTTGCCCAAATGAATCTCTATAGAGCAAGTGACTATGGCACAGGATGGGGAACCAGCATGCATAGTTGAACCCGTTTTATCCATTGAATTATCAACGACCTTGCCCTTGTCTTTAGCCTGATGCAGTGGACGATAGATCTTTCAAACTCTATAACATTCCCGCTGCAAACTAGGGCGTTGTTGGGAAATTATTTTGTAGATTTTGATGAATGCCATGTAAAACTTAGAATAGAAGTTGGCACCCCATTTTTGTTGTAAATTGCATTGTAATAGATAGGTGGTCGGTCGAGTCAAGTCAAGTCGCCTATGCCTCGAACATGCAAGAAGTCAACTAGAGACAAAAAGGAAGACTCATTGTGAGGCGGTGAGTGTGGCAAAGAAGAGAAGACAGGAACTCGATGAAGGTGCGGTGAGATGCGGTGAGTGAAGTATCGATCAAGTCAACTCAAGATAGCCAAGTCTCAAGGTTGAAGTGACAGAAGAGTCATCCAATGATTGGAAGATGACTCGAAGTCACCTGGGGATGTTAAGAAAATGCAGTCAAGTCGAGATAACTGAAAGAGATCCGTTGCACAGAAATCAAGAGAATTACTTAAACAAGTAATACCTCCATATGCGCTTTCTTGAAGTGCTCGGTCCCTAAGCGTGCAAGAGGAATAAACCAATGGGAAGCATCGCACTTGGGTCAGAACTCTGAAAAGCTGAAAGAATCATTCATACGAGAAAGTGGCAATTTCAAGGACTGCAACAAGACAAGCCAACGACCACAAGTGAATTTCAAAAATAAGCCTATCTCTTCAACGGGCAGATTTTTGAAAGATCACTATAAAAGGCTGAGGAATAACTCGAGAGAAGGTTTCAACCACGAACATTCAAGCAAACATTTGAATCAGTAACCAAAAATATTCTCAAATCATTCAAGATCAATCCTCAAGCCTACATTACGAAGGAAATCAATCTAACACTCACCTGTGAAGGAAAGATAACTTCAATCAGTTGAAGAGGAAATTTTTGAAGAATCAAGGGGTCTACATTCCACGGAGGATTGTAGGAAGGTTCAAGGTAGAACCAGTCTCAAGTTTTTGGAGGGCTTCGTGATCAAATCCAAGAAGCTTGAGCAAGTGGGTTGTAGTAGTAAAGCGTTTGCCTGTGAAGAAGCCGAGTCGCACGAGAAGCCATTTGTGTGACCAAGCGCATCTCTGATCGAGTCCCAAAGGATCAAGTCACTTGTGTGATCAAGACTTGTATACGGGACTGTTAACCACTCGTATATTGATCAATACTTAGTGGATTCCTCCGGGAATTGGAGAAGAGAGGAGTAGAAGAATTACCCCATCTTCGAACCTCTATAAAAACTTATTGTGTCATTTACATTTCAACACTTTAATTTCTCGCATCTTATTTTTATATCTCACGATAAATTTGCTATCCAATTGATAATCAATCGAAAAGTGCTAAAACCAAGTATTAAAACAAACTTAACCAAATTCAAGGGTGTTAAGTCTTCCTTGAAAACAAATCACAATCGAGTTAAGTCTTTAGTCAAAACAAATTGAGTTATTCTATCAACACTCGATCAGTCTGTTGAGTGACTAACTCATTTGATTAACTAACTTAGTGTCCATCAAGGACAATTTGTGAAGTATTAACTTTGAATATTTAAAAGGACTAATTTGAAAAGTTGGTAAGGTTTATTCAACCCCCCCTTCTAAACCTTACACTCACACCCCTTGGGACCTACAGGCGTCCAGCAGGAGCTGAGGTCCCCATAGATGAAAGACGGCAAAAAGCAGTTGAGTGACCCGTAATACTACACATAGAACATAACTCAAGGAGTTTCTCATAACTAACCGACACAAAAGAGCATTGACCAACCCGTTCCACCATAATATGATCTTCTAACGGTTTAGCAAGGTCCAAGTCAACCAACACATGAATGAAATGACCAAGGGAGCCATCTAAGGAATGATGATCAATCTGAATCGGATTACCGATAGCGCTGGCAATCCCCATAATAATATTAGGGTCCCAATATTCCAAAGTAAGCTAAAAAATTCTAACCCAAACAGTAGCAACGAAAGTATTAAACTTGTAAGGGTTGAAATCCGGAACCCAATGGGAAAGTCAAATAGTACCTGGGTTAAGAGCCCAAGTAACATGTAACTGAGCACGGGAATGATACTGGGCATTAGAAAATTTAACACAGAAATAATCCTTGCCTAGGAGAATTAGTTTCCAATTGTTTTTAATACCCCATAACTCCGAAAGCCGTTTATGCACCGGTATAATAGGCCAAGGCTTGTTGCCCTTTCCCAAAATCACACGACCAATCAAAGAATAAGAAAATTCAAAAAGACGTTGATGGTAAATATTTTCATCAATGGTCACGGAATAGTAATCACCTTTCTTAACAGGTTTAGGGATAAAATTAATCTTTCCAAAAATAATATGAGAAAATGATGTAGGATTACCTGGAGCCTGGGAAATGTATAATCCATAGCATGGGAATTACCTGAAATAATTTTAGCAAAATTATTACCCATAATATTAGTCTTAGTATGGCCGAAGGTTGGAGGTTCAATTCATTAGTGGAGGCCATTGTAGAATAACATCCAGCAATTTGGGCAACAGCTTTGGAAGGGCATGCAGGAAGAATGCCATGCAGATGTCAAACAGCAGCCCAGGGGTCATCACCCCCCTGGGAGGGGCAACCTTAGTGATAGAAGTGGTTGCCGGCCCCCCATTAGAGCCAACCAGGGGGTCGGTCCCCCATGGCGTGTGACTGCTATGGGGGAAAGGGGAGAGGCAGCCGCCCCCTTAATGGGGAGAAAGGGGCGCCGCTGGGGATCCCATGGAGGAGTGGTCGTCATCTTAGATGGCTGCAAGTAAGAATCCGAGGACACCAAACCCAACCATTGAGAATCCTTGTCGATTGGAGGAGGAGAGACCAAAGAACGTTGAAAAATCCCACCATGCAAATATAAGGTTTTCGGCGCATCGGAGGAAGAAGGGGCCGTAGGATTAGATTGTGAACGTGTACGAGCATAATTCGAAGTGAGACCATGAAGAAGCAATTTCGTCATCTCAATGACGGAAAACTGGACGGAGATTGATCGAAAAATCAAGAGGCCGCCGCTTGAGGGAAGAGAGAGGGGAGAGCATTATTTTGACTTTTTTTCCAAGTTTGGAGACAAGGGTCGCGTCATTAATTTTGAAATATATATAAATACCTAATTTTGAAATTTTTATAGTTTAAAAATAAATATATAATACCTAATTTCAAAATTTTAATAGTTTAAAAATAAATATATTATTTTACAATAATATTAATAATTTATCGTTAAGAAAAAAAACAACCTGTTAATGTATTGTATTAAAAGTTGAACGAAATCCGCAATTGTTATTAAGTGCAATTTGGCGTTATTAACATACACCATTAAAAAAAGGATTTTAAGCATAAATGATGTATCTACTAGTTAAATCAAGTAGTAAGTAATTTAACTAAATCAAGAATGAAACACTTTGTTATTTCAATATAAAAGTTGGATTTTTAATGAAATAAATCTTAAATACTATTCTTTCGAAACTATAAATTTTACTAAATGAGCTTTCAAGACATAATACATTGTCTTTGTTAAAATATTAAATTAGAAGTAGAAAGTCCTAATAGATTACAAACATGAAATGGTTTGTTCGTAAAGCACAAAATTGCCTTTATTGGAAATAGTTTTAGTACTACTTTATTTTATGCTAAGAATTTTCTTAAAATTTATAATACAAGTTTGATAAACCAGGATATTAGATTTTAACTAAAGATGTTGAGTTTATCATAATGGATATTTCCAAATTATTTTTATTTCAAAATCTTAGAGATTGAAAATTAGATGGTTTAAATAAAAAAATAATATCTTTTGTTTAATAGTAAGAGGTTTATCAAAATAAAAATTATTTTGATCTAATAAAAATATTAGCTCAATGAAAAATGACTAAATATAAAGATGCAAAATGATAACAGTCATCGAATTTGAAGTATTAAGTAATAAACATACATAAAACAGTATTATCATGTTGTTAGGTAATAAAATAAGGGAGGCTAAATCCAATGACATAATATGTTATGCAAAAATAAATAGTGAATATAAGAATAAATTATCTTTGTAAGAACATTAATATAGAATACTAAAATATTGTATCAGGAAGGTAGTTGTTAATTGTGTCGTCTAGGGTAGAAAAAAATCTGGGGCCTCACAAATTTAAATAGTATTTACGTCACTAAAATATCTTACCAATAAATATATTTTCTAATTTCTTTTATTAAACATTATTTTAGAATTATAATTTATTTACTGCATAATCACAATTTATTTTTCAATGTATTTTATTTTAATTTAATGTAAAAGTTATTAGAAATATTATTCAAGGAAATTAAGAAAAGTGAACGATAATTCTATAGGAAAACTAAGATAGAAGAAATTATAAAATAATTTTATTAATAATATATTTTATTTAATAAATATTAATTAAAATATTTTTTCGTGGATAAGAAATTAGAAGGAGATCACACTACTGAAATTCTATTAAACTAGTAATTCGATTGTGCGTTGCACGTAGGGGTGAAAATGGGCCAAGCTAAGTCGGGCTTTGAGTTGGAAGGTCTGGGCCTGCTTTATTGGGTTTGTGCCCAAGTCTGGCCTATTATCTGTAATAGGCTTTTTTCATAGGCTCAACCTGGCCTTTTTAAGTAAAAAGGCCAAGCCTGGGCCTATTTAAAGCCCATTTAAGCTTATCAAAGTCCATTTAAAAAAATTATAAACTACAAAAAACACACGACAATCTCATGATAGTCAATACAAGATTCGTAATGAAACAAACAAAAGATTTATAATGAAAACAATCAAAATGCACATGACAATAGTATCCATTACGCTATATCTCGAAAGTACATAAATATGATCATACAATATCCGATAAGTTCATAACAATAACAAATCCAAATAAGTGTCTAATTAGTGTTGTTATATTATATTTATATATAAGATATATATAAATTTTTTATACAATTTATATCTTCATTATGTATATATAATATAATACATACATATATTATATATAAAATATTATTTATTTATATATATTATATATGTAGGCTTTATTTCTAAAGGCCCGGGCCCTGCTCAACTATTTAAATAGGCTTTATAAAAAGCCTAAGCCTGACCCAATTATTAAATAGGCCAAACAAGCCAAGCCCTTAGTAGGCCGGGCCATAGGCCCTTGTTGGGTAGCATGGCCTATTTCCACCCCTAGTTGCACGCGTATATCTGTTTGAATATTTTTATTTTGTAATGAAAATATCTATTAACATGAATGATTATTTATTTACTTTATTATTATAAGAATATTCATATAAAGTAAATAAAAACAATAACTTATCTCTCAAAGATTCCAAGTTATATTTTCAGTTATAAATTTAAATGTCAACTTCATCTCGTTTATATCTCTCAATCTACACTTATCTCTATATTACTACTCTCTCTCTCATGCATTCTACCTCTACATAAACAATTATATATATATATATATATATATATATCAAACATGATTTATTTTCATATTGAACTTGTATTGTTGAAAAAAATGAATACTTCACATTGTTAATCAAATACTTCATATTTTCGTGGGATTAATCTCCCCGACCATACTGAATATCAATGTCATTTCTAGACCTAAAAAATGTATATCAAAAAGAATAAAGTCTTTTTCCTTCAAATAATATAATAACTTGAATTTTTTTATGTATTCAATCCTCATAAAATGAAGCTTCGCTAGTCAGTAAAACAAAAGAAAACTTATTTATATAGGATTAGCAATTAAAACTATGGAATTCTAAGAATAAATCTATCATTTATAAACATCAAATATTTAAAAATCAAATATTATGATTATATCAAATTATAATGTAAAATAATTATAATTTTTATTTGGTGTATTCATTTTGTATTTAGTGTATTCAATATTTTATCATCCAATTATTGAATCCGAAATTAATATGGTAAGTTACAATTTATTACTTTTTTCTATAATTGTGACACATCTTTAGGTTCAATATGGGAAATGAAATAAGTGAACATAGCTTCATGTTGAGTTCTTGATCTTGTTCTTACTCCTTCTCTAACATCTCCAATGATAATCTCTGTAGGATGGTCTCTCAGCCATCTCACACCTAGTTGGAGTAAGTCTGCTGGATTCAGTCGTCTCGCAGCTAAGTTGTCTTGAACAGCTTCCTCATTACCATTCAGTTGCAGACCTTCCAGCTGTCTTTGAGATTCAGCTATCTCATCTTCATCTGGGATGAGTCTTCTTATATATGCCTCAACATAGGGACTCTTCTGAACAGTTGGTTGATTCATCTTATCAACTAACTTATCAATGTCTTCTCCATTAATATTAGGTTCATCAAAAACCACATGGATAGACTCTTCTGTGACCATAGTTCTCTTGTTCAGCACTCTAAAAGCTTTACTCTCAACTGAGTATCCCAAAAAGATACCTTCATCAGCTTTAGCATCAAAAGCTTTAAAGTTGTCCTTGCCATTATTGTGAATGAAACACTTACATCCAAAGATATAAAAATATCCAACATTTGGCTTTCTTCCTGTCAAAATTTCATAAAGGGTTTTGGACAGATGCCTATTGATCATACACCTATTCTGAGTGTAGCAAGTAGTATCAATGGCTTCAGCCCAAAACCTTTTGGGCAATCCAGCTTCATCTAACATGGTCCTTGCAGCTTCCTTGAGATTGTTGTTCTTTCTTTCAGCTGCTCCATTTTGATGTGGAGTCCTTGCAGCTGACAACTCATGAGCAATACCATTTTCTATGCAATATTGAGTTAATCCCATTGACAAACTCAGTTCCTCTATCAGATTCAGCTCTCTTGGACTCACCAGCCATGAGTGCAGCTGTCTTGGGTAAAGATGTCTCTCCTTGCTCTTTTCTTCGAAGCTCAAATTCATAGGCCATAAGGTCTGAGAACAGCTCATGGTTGGATGTTCTTGTAAGGTCCATTGAGTGTCTCAAAGCTATCATCTTCATCTCCCACTCAGCTGGGAGAGACCTTAGAATTTTTATACACATTTCCTTTTGTGTATATTCTTTTCCTAGAGCTAAGAGCTCATTTGTTATCTCTGTGAATCTGGCATCCAGCTGATCCAGACTCTCACCTGCAAGAATTTTAAAATTTTCAAATTTTTGTACAGCAACAGTCAATTTATTTTCTTTAATTTGATTAGACCCTTCACAAATTAAAGTTAGTTTTTCCCATATTTCTTTGGCCGTTCTGCAAGATTTAACTTTGTTGAACATGGCCTTATCGAGGGTTTTGTACAAAATGTCCTTGACAATATTGTCCAAGTTATATCTCTTTATATCCTCATTAGTCCACTCGCAGCGTGACTTTTCCACCATAGCAGGTCTAGGTACCGCATCAGCAGCAGCATGTGCACCTCGTGCCACAGGATCTGCAGCAGTGTCTCCTTCTGGTACATCGGCAGCCTCAGGAGCAGGAGCCTGATAGTTGTGTTCACCTTCATTATTTGTAGTGGTCCATCCTCAATGACAAACCACATTTCATAGTGCAAGGCTGAAAGTTGTGTGTGCATACGTATTTTCCAATCATCAAATTCTTCAGTAGTAAACATTGGAACCCAAGTTAGATTTGCTTCCATGATAATAACTTTGCTTTTGAAATAAAAGCTTTAAAAACTGCAAGTGTTGTTCTTTTGAAAAAGAATGAGATCTAGTTCAGTAACCAGTGCAGAAGGCTCAATGAACCAACTGCTTTGATACTACTTGTAGGTCCCAAGGGGTAATAAGTAAAGTCTAGGGGGTTGAATAGACTTTACCAGCTTTTCGTTTTTAGTTCTTTCAAGAAATTCAGAGTTGACTCAAGCAACTAAGTCCTTGGAGGACAACTAGGTTTGCTTACAAAGCAGAGTTAGCCACTCAACAGACTCGACTGAGCTATTGATAGTATAACTCAGCTGATTCAGCTAACACTTTAAAATTACAGTTGACTTGGTTTTTACAGCAGAAGACTTTCACCCTTAGTTTGAATACATTTTTCAACACTTGTTTAAGCTAGGTTATTATCAGTTGACTTAGCAAATTAACAATCAACAATTATAAGGATAAGCAAGAAAGTAAGTATGTTAAAATTAAGAAGACACAAGCAATTTATAGTGGCTCGAGGATGGGGTAATTCCTCTAATCCACTCTTCTCCAACCCCTGGAGGAATCCACTAATGTAACTTGACTTGGTTACAAAATGGTTACAGTCCGAGACAACTTTGATCACACAACTAGCAGCTCCTGGGACTCAGCTTCTTCACAACACGGCTGCCCTGCTACTTCAGATTCTTCAAACCTTTGGATTTGTTCACACAGCCCTCCAACAGGTTCAAAGCCTCTGGTTCGATCTGGAACCTTACTACAACTCCTTCAACCTTGGAGAGTAGACCCCTTGATCTTGAATCAATTTTTTCCTCTTCAACAAATGAAGTTGCCTTTCCTTCACTGAATGTGTTGGATCGGTTTCCTTTGAGTTTCAGGCTTGAGGATAATATTTTAATGCTTGAGAGATATTTCTTTGCTTAGCAGGTTAATGGATTTTGTTTGCTTGCTTCGTATTGGTAACCTTCTCTCTATGTATTCCTCGGCCTTTTATAGTGCAAGTTTGAAAAATATGTCCGTTGAAGAGATAGACGTATTTTTAAAACTACACTTTGTAGGCTGTTGCCTTGTCTTGTCTTGCAGCATTGATGTGGATTGTACCTTGAATTTAATGCTCTGTAGCCTTTCCTTAAACTCGCAGGATTTGGATACATCTCACTTTGGTTCCCTGTTTTTTGCACTCTTTCAGAAAAACGACTTTAAGGTAGGCAGTCTGACACATGCCTATTTCCAGCAAAACCTTGACTTTGCTTGACAAACGGATCTCTTCGGCCTTCTTTGATCCTGTCTACTACATATCCCCTTAGACAGTCAATTCTAATGATTTTAGAATAACTTTGCTGCCAGTCAGCTGACTGAGACAACTTTTCTGTCACTTGACTGAGACTTCACTTCACTCCACTCAGTTGCCACACAACTGGGTCTTCTCTTCGATCTTCAATCGAGTCCTATAATCTTCAACTTGGTTGTTGCCACTCAGCTTACATAGTCCTATCTATTACAAGTCAATTTACAGTTGAATTGGGGTGCCAATTTCCTAATCTACGTTTTACATGGTATCATCAAAATCTATTACATAAATTTCCAAACATTCACACCTTCAAATATTTTTACATTTCAGATAATGATGATGAACCAGGAATCGAGGCATAGGGGTTTGGCAGCGTAGGTGTCATTTCATATTTTCCCACTCTTCGAAATTACATGTGTTTTAACTAAACAATTTCCTATGGTTGATGTAATATGAAATCGTCGTAACTCTTATCAAACCATTATCGGTTTGATACTCTTAAGTTCATTTAAGAAACTTTTAAGCCCACGTTTTAGTAATTAAATTATTTATTTACTCTTTCGCAAACTATTTATAAATAACTCAAGTGTTCCAAAGTGATGTTCCTAACCGAAATCGGTTCTAGGCGTTACACCATCACTCGCATAATTTGGATTCTCTCCTTGATTAAATCAAATCCCTCCTACTCTCTCAGAAGGTGATGATGCTAAAAAAGGGGAAGATAAGTCTGAGAAAACCCCCCATGAATATAATTTGGAATTAAAAGGCACAGGCATCTCTCTCCATTCTCAGTTGCCTCAAGAACTGTCAGCTGAAGAGAAAGTTGAACTTGCTTTCAAGAAAAATCAAGCTGAAATTGAAAGACTTGAAAGAAGTCAAGCTGACAGAGTTGAGAATGAGGATCCCAAACAGCATGCTCCCGGTGAAAGCGAAGAAGTCACTCCCCGGTCCGTTAGAGAAAAGATTTGTCGAAGAGTTTGCAACTCTTCGATAAGAAGGTTGTTTCGAGGGAATGGACTTACAACCTGCATGGGACTTATATTGGGAAAAAGGGCTAAGCGTTATCGATTCAACCATGAAGCAGCCGACTCAATCATCAAAGAGTCAGGAGACTTCAAGCGTACAACCCAGTCATACTCCCCAGGCGACCGCCGCGAGGAGGAAGAGGAAGAGGAAGAGACTCTAGGTCCGGTGGGAGAGGCATAAACACTCCATCAAGAAGACCATTTGGAATCATGTATGTAGATCCTCCGAAAAATCACCATGAATCTTTGGTTGGGCTTCAATGAAGTTGCAAATAGAGAAGTTGTTCGTGTAATAGATGAGCTTGGCGATGATATGGAGAAGATGTAGCTAGGCAAAGACAGGAAATGGATAAGAAGATGGATGAGATTATTAAAGAATGAAAAAGAAAGAAGCAGAGGAAAGAAGGAGAAGGGATGAAGAAGATCGCCGTAGGTGAGATGAAAAGGAAGAGAGAAGAAGAAAGCAGCAGAGACGTTGAGTTTGCTGCACATAAAGTTTTTGTTGTATTTTAACATTCATTGTAAATACACAAAATAATGAAAGTATATGTAAGTGTTGAATGATGCATTTAATAAAATGACACATTCTTTCAATTATTCTCTTTAACACTTTATGTTGTATTTTTTTGTTAGGTTTTGGCATCATCAAAAAGGGGCTAACATTTTAGGAAATTTATTTGTATAGATTTTGATGATGCATGGAAAACTTATATTAGAAAGTTGGCACCCCATTTTATGTTGTATCTCAACTATGTAATAGATAGGGAAGGTTGAAGATCGCAGAAGACTGACTGAAGAATTGCAATGAAGATTCAGCAGTGTCGCAGCTGAGTATTAAAGAAGAATCTCAGTCAAGTAAAGAAGTTTTGTCTTTAAATAGACTCACAAATTTGAGTCATCCAAGATTCATGGAGAAAACTCAATAAAAGGGTAAAGCGACTTAAGGACTTGAAGAAAGTCAAGAAGTCATTTGCAAAAAGAAAAGTCAAAGACTTGCACAAAATGGTAAGGGACAAACCTGCAACCTTAAAAGTTGTCTTGCTGGCAGAGTGCAAGTAGCTGGGAACTAATGGGATGTTTTCAAATACCAGTGCGATTCAGGCAACCTACAAAGCATTGATGTTAAGGAAAGGTCAACATCAAAAGCTTCACAACAAGACAAGTCAACGATCAAGAAGTGAAGTTCAAAAAATTGTATATCTCGTCAACATTAGACACTTTTTCAAATGTCACTATAAAAGGCTAAGGAAAATTACGAGAGAAACACGCAAGACACAAGAGGCATATGAGCGTTCAAGCAAGCAATTGCAAAATATTCTCTTAAGGTATACATTCAAATCCTCAAGCCTAAACTCTCGAAGTGATTCTAACCAACACATTCAATGAAGGAATGAAGAAAGCTTCAACTTTGTTGAAGAGGAAATCTAGTTATTCAAGAACATGGGGTCGCACTTTCACGTGGTGAAGGACGTGTAGTAAGGTTCAAGTTAAAGCCTGATTCGAATCCAACGGAGGGGGTGTGTGATCAAGTCCGAAGGGTTTGAAGAGTTGAAGTAGTGAGACGACTACCTTACGAAGAAGTTGAGTCCCAAAAGTGAAGCTAGTTGTGTGATCAAGGCTTACTCGGACTGTTCTATCCCTTTTTTAACACGACTGTTGCATTAGTGGATTATCTCCAGGAGTTGGAAAAGAGTGGACTAGAGGAATTACCCCTTCCTCGAACCACTATAAAATTCTCTGTGTCATTTACTTTCAACATTTATTTTCTACATATTTATTCTGTTGATTTATATTTGCTTACTCAACTGATAATAACTTAACCTAAAACAAGTGTTGAAAACCATATTCTAAAAAGGGTGTAAGACTTCTCCTATAACAATCAAGTAAACTGGTTTTCTTAAAGAACTCACTTTATTTAGCTCAGTTACTCTACAGCTCATTCGATTTTGTTGAGTGGTTAACTCTCCTGTTGAGGTTGAACATAGTTGTCTCTCAAGAGACTTAGCTATTTACTTATAAAACTCTGATTTTAATTTAAAAATCGAAAAATGGGTTAAGTTTATTCAACCCTCCCCCTCCCTTTCTAGACTTAACTGACACCCCTTGGGACCTACAATATTGCAGCTTATTTGATCAACAGAAGTCCTTCTACACCATTAAACTTCAAGCTATCGAAAGAGGTTTGGAGTGGCAAAATGGTAGACATCTCTTATTTGAAAGTGTTTGGTTGTGTTTCTTATGTACATATTGATTCCGCTGCTAGATGTAAATTTGATGCTAAATCTAAAAAGTATGTTTTCATTGGTTATGGTAGAACCGAGTTTGGTTATCATTTTAGGGATGACAAGAGTAAGATTATCAGGAGCAAGGATGTGATCTTTAATGAAGTTATTTTGCATAAGGACAAAGAGAGCAGTGACACTGATGGCATGGGCCTTGGCAATAAAACTTACGAAGTGGTCTCATTAAAGGATCTTCCTGAAGTTGAAGTTGAGAATTCAAGGATTGAAGATCAAAAAAATGTAGCTCCTAAAGAGAATCAAGCAACTCCTATTGTTGCAGTTAGGAGATCTAGCAGAATAATCAGACCACCTCAAGATACTCCCCATCATTACATTACATCTTGTTGAGTGATAAATGTGAGTCGGAAAGCTATTATGAAGCAATGCTGGCTAAGGATTCTGTCAAGTGGAAGTTAGCGATGAAAGATGAGATGGACTCATTAATATCCAATCAGACGTGGGAAATGGTAGAGTTTTCGAAAGGTAAGAAAGCTTTGCATAACAAATGGGTGTACCAGATAAAAAAAGAACATGATGGCAGCAAATGATACAAAGTAAGACTTGTTGTGAATGGGTCCTAACAGAAAGTAGGGGTTAACTATAACGAGATATTTTCTCCAATTGTGAAGCTAACTACAATAAGAAAAATACTCGCATTAGTCGTTAAAAGAGACTGGTTCTTGGAGCAGTTGGATGTGAAAACTGCATTTCTTCATGGTGATTAGGAGGAGGAGATATATATGATGCAACTACAATGGTTCGAAGTATGGGGTAATAAGGAAATTATATGCAAACTCCAAAAGAGTTTGTATGGTCACACACAGGCTCTTACATAGGGGTACCAGAAGTTTGACGGTTTCATGAGCAACTTTAGGTTTTTGAAATGTCAAGAAGATCATCGTGTTATGTGAAGAAATTTGGTACCTCCTATATTATCTTGTTACTTTATGTTGGTATGTTAATAGCAGGTTCATGGCGGAGATCGACAAGCTGAAGAAAGAGTTGTCTAAGGAGTTCGCAATGAAGCATTTGGGTGCTGCAAAACATATTACCCGAATGGTATTACTTTCTCATATTTCAAATACTTCATACAGTGCCCAATAATTATTGGGTGCTCTTTTAATGGTTTTAGTACCTGCGGGATTATTAACAGTACCCTTTTTAGATAATGTTAATAAATTCCAAATTCCATTTCCTCGTCTAATACCAACAACCGTCTTTTTGATTGGTGCCACAGTCGCCCTTTGGTTGGGTATTCGTGTACCTATTGATAAATCCCTAATTTTAGGTCTTTTTTAGTTTGATTCAATCGTCCTTGGAATGAGGATCATGAGGGACAGTGGTGTTTTAAAATTACCATAAGAAGAATATAGGAAGAAAGTGCTTAGTAGGTTCAACATGGATGATGCAAAGCCCGGGGTACTCTTTTCGCAAGCCACTTTAAATTCCCAAAGGAGCAATCACCAACTACTGAGTGGGAGCGAGCTTATATGTCTAAAGTGCATTATGCTTCCTATATAGGTAGTCTCATGTATGCCATGGTTAATACTAGACCAGACATTGCACATGCAATGGGAGTTGTGAGTAGGCACATAAGTAATACGGGCAAGCAGCATTTGGAAGCAGTAAATTGGTTCTCAGAGAGCTGAGAGGTACTGCTGATTTAGCTTTGTGTTTCAAGAAATTACATTTGGGACTGCTGAAGGCTTGAAAGCTACTCTAAAAATAGCCTATGCAAGTGCACATATCATTTATAGTAGAGCTAAGCAAGTATCAAGTGTCGATTCCATGAAGACTACGAGTACTAGTAATTACCGTCTTTTTATTATCTAGCTTACAAATTCACACAAGGGTTCATTAAAAGATAAAATAAAACAAAAGCATAATAGGAAACTAAGAACACAAAAGATATTAGAACACCCCGATTGGAAGACGATCGATAAAAAATATGCTCAAATAAAAAAATTCCTAGAACGTCTTTGTGATTTTATCAAACAGATACAACCATAAACCCTTACGTTCTAACCATCCCTTAACACACTTTCATTCTTCATGGACCGTGAGAATTCCTAAATTAAGTTGAACCCTTTCTCAAGGTGAATAACTCATAACCTCAAGTTGATTAACTGAAATCTCTTTCTAGTTAAAACCCTCAAGATTGCACTAACGATTTGTAAATTCTCATATTAGGTTTGACCCTAATCGGAGGATTTATGCCATCCTATTTCTAGAATTGCATGCAACTCTTCACTTATCTTTGGTTCTATCCCATCATAAATTTCTCGATTTTTGAGTGTGAAATAAACATCAAATCATTAATGTGCATATACCAATTCGAATAAACAAAGCATAATAGAATCGCACGAAAACATAAGAAAGCATATGAAAATATTCAAACCATATTCACAAATAAGTTATTTGGTTCATCGCATTCAAACACTTGCGGATTAGCCCATGATGGAATCAAAAACTAAAACAACAAATAAGTAAGAAGTTCCTCTTGAAATTGACATGATTACATGAAGTTAAAACCTTCAAAACCAACACAAAATTGACGGGGGTATGATGATGATGGCGTGTCGTTCATCATCCTCTCCTAGTGATCTTCGATCTTCGTGCCTTATTATCTCTTCCTTTTGCAAGATTTGAGATAAAAACTCCAAGATCTAGATGTACAAGATGAGAAAATTCGATCTAGAATTGATCCAAGATGGTCTAAAATTAGAATATGAGGCTTAGGTCTTATTTATTTGTCACTTTGGAAAGAAAATACGTAAAAATTGTGTCAAGCAGGACCCACAGCACGGCCAGGCCGTGTTCGATGGGAAAAGGACAAACACTGTCGTGTTCCTCAACATGGACATCCCATGTTATGTACAATATGGGCCTATTTTTGCTCTCTTTTGGCTCTTCATTGACAAGGTTGTGTTTCCCAACTTGGTTTGGTCATGTTTTGTTCAAAATGCTCTATTTTGATGCGTTTGGTTAAGGTTTTCAAGCGTCTTTGCATCCTTCTAACCAGTCTTATGTTTTGACATGAATCCATGGCCCGAAAGTCGCTAGAAACTGCTCCAAATGATCAACTTACACCAATAAGAGCACTTTGAAGTAATATGAACCATACATGACCAACCTATAAAACAAATAACAAAACAACCTAAAATCTATTAAAATAAACAAGAAAAATATGCATGAAAATACACTTATCAACTATAGGGCTATTTTGATGCTGACATTGTTGGGTATATTGATGGCAGAAAGAGCACTACCAGGTATGTTTATACATTGGGAGGCACGACAGTCAGTTGGGTTTCGAAGTTGCAAAAGATGGTTGTTTTTTCCACTACTGAGGTTGAGTATCTATGTGTGAATGAAGCTTGTAAGGAGACTATTTCATTTCAATCATTCTTGAGATTTAGGCTATAAGTGTGACACCCTTACCCTTGTAACACGTATTTATATAATATAAAACTAGAGTTCATAGGCAGCACATCCGCATTGCACATAAGATTAGTATGTTAATCATCAACTTTTTTGCAGGAGCGGAAGCATTTACTCAAATGATTTAACGATTTAGCAACACTTATTCACACATGTGCATTTATCCATATTGCATAACATTAGCGATCGTGCCCTTTTATATAAAATATATCTCCCTATATGAAATGCAAATGATGAGCTGAGGGAGAAGGATGGGAATCCAGCCGGCCGACCTTTGATCCATGCTTTAAAATTCCATCACACCTCACGCGGAGCAACTTTTATCTCTGAGAACTAAAAATTGGCAATATTGCATTTGGTGAGTTGCAAGCTCAGCAAGTATAATCCAATAACGAGTTATTTAACATCACATAGGCACATCATTAATAACCATTTCACACTTTTTGTTGATATCATTCATAAATACATAAGTGCACGTGCTTGATCTATTCTTTTACTGTTATGGGCTAGCTAATACTAAGAATAAATCGTGATCACGAAGACGGCCATGGCACTCTGTAATTCATAATTCACGTAGAGTTCAGTGAACTCGGGGTGGCCGTACGGTACTCTGTAATCCAAAATTTCTGGATATCTGTAATTTTGTAACACATGATTCAAGGTCATTAGCGGCCATAATAGAATCCATTAATCTTTGGCGAATGCATTTTCTATAATTGCAAATTTCATTTTCGTATCAATAATATCAGTAGAGATCGCATAACTCATTTTCACATCAATAACATCAGTGGAGATCATGTATCTCAATTTCATTTTAATGTCATCACATAGAGATCATATATCTCGATTTCATCACGATATCACCAAAGAGAATCATACAATTCACATTAGAGCGCAACAAAGTTTTAATCACTATAACCAAACAAGTAAGTAATTCATTCGAACATATCAATTATATAATCACACAAGTCAAATAACAAGTTAAATATATAAGAATTACATAACCACATTTAATATAAGAATTGCATAACCACATTCATAATTAGATTTTGTCTGCTCTTCTTTCGAGATTTTGTCCTAATAATATATAAGAATTGCATAACCACATTCAATATAATAGATTTAGCTCATTTGTATGCAATCCTTAATCAGTGCCTTTAAGAGAATTCTAATTAGTTTATATATATATATATATATATATATAGGATATGGATCAAATAGGTCCTCTCATTTGGGGTGAGTCCATAAGACCCAATCCTAACCATAGATTAATATTTTTGGGTGGTCCAGATTTTTAGGGGGTTTTATATTTATTTTTTTTGTTTCAACAACTAAAAAGGGTAGGGTGGTCATTTTATAATATAGAATCAGTTATTGAGATTTGATGAGATCTCAATCACGTTCAATTTGTTTCCTCCTTTCACGCGGCGCGTGGTTTCAGTTATTGAGTAACCCATATCCCTCATGTTCACTTTTTTTTTTATCTCCAGTGTATTCTATTGTTAACTGCTTATGTAATATAATCATATTACATGTGTAGTATAACCATATTGCATGTGTAATTTAATCATATTTGTATTGCATATGTAGTGTATATTTGTTGCTTATGTAGTATAGGATTGTTGCTTATTACTTGCTTATATAGTTAATATATTTGTGTTGCATATGTAGTGTATATTCGTTGCTTGTGTAGTATGAGTTTGTTGCTTATGACTTGCTTATGTAGTTAATGTATCTGTGGTGCATTTGTAGTGTATATTCATTGCTTATGTAGTATAGACTTGTTGCTTATGTAGTATGGGTTTGTTGCTTATGACTTACTTATGTAGTTAATGTAATTGTGGTGCATACGTTGTGTATATTCGTTGCTTATGTAGTATAGGCTTCTTTGCTTATGTAATATGGGATTGTTGCTTATGACTTGCTTATGTAGTTAATATATACGTAGTGCATACATAGTGTATATTCGTTGCTTATGTAGTATAGACTTGTTGCTTATGTAGTATGGATTTGTTGCTAATGACTTGTTTATGTAGTTAATATATCTAAAAGCACCATGACACATCTATATAAGCAACAAATTACATCTTCATAAGAAAGATGAATGATTTTTCATAGTAGTATGTTGAAGAAGAAGCAAAGAGGTTTGTTACGTGATTTTGATTTGAGATTTGGAAGGATTGCGTGAATCCCATGAATACCGTGAATCCCATGAATATTGATTTGAGAGGATGACTAATTTACCCTGTGTTTAATTAACAAGCTTGTAATTTGTAATTTTGCCTCTTAAATCGCAACCCTTGAAAAAATTAGATATATGGCTAGAATTGGTCCCTATGGACTCACCTATGAGGTGGTCTCATATAACCCTCTCCTATATATATATATATATATAATCACTTTCAAATATTTTCAATGCATTCCTATTTTATCTATTCTATTGTCTTCAAGATTTTTAATAATCAAATATATATAACATACTATGTTCTACACCAACCAATCTAAAAACATGTAATATATACACTGGACCTTCTTCTTTTGTTTTTTTTTTGTTGGAATAAAGAATAAAATATATATGTACAAGATTTCATTCTAGCTATTCTCATCAAATTCAAAATCTGATATTCCTTTGCATATTAACAACATTTAATAAATACATACGTGTATATATATATATATATATATCAGATTCCTTAGCTTTCTTTTCCATTGATCAGTACACGACCAAATATTAAAGAAAAATTAACATTATACATGTTTCATAATAACTGGATTTAGATAAAGGAAAATAATTTTGAAGTCACTTACCAATTGTTCTCTCAAATGCAAGTCTATCTTCTACCTTCCTTTTTATTCTATCTTCTCTCTTTGTTTTATTTATCTCTCTGTTGAGCTCGCTCTATATTTTCATGGCTCTTCATCAGTGTGTGTTGTGTTGGTACGTTTAAGCCAAATAAGCTAATAAAAGATGGATGTTTATCCAATTTGTTAGTTAAGGGGGTTAAATTAAATATATATAATATAATATATATATATATATATATATATAGGATTTGGATCCTATGAGTCCAGCCATTTAGGGTGAGTACGTGAGGACAAATCCTGAACGTCGGCTTATTTTTTTAAATGGTCCAGATTAATTCGTGGTTTCCAGTTTTTTTAATTGTTTTATTATATAATAAGGTTAGTTAAGTAATTTTAAGTCATTCATGGATAACTCAAAAGGCATTATGTGTGAAGCCCCGATTTTTCCGAGCTATTAATTGATTCTTATTGTCGTTTATACTTTTGATCGACTATTTTACCGCGTCATTTTGACGGGTAATTTTTAATAATACATATATTTTGTACTTTATTTCATTTTATTTAATTACTTGTGATCATGATCTTTATTAATTCTATTCCTCATTTATGATCACTTGATTGATCATTATTACTATTTTTGTATTTATTAGTCACCTTAGAATTTTAAGAGACTATTTATTTTAGAGACTTTTACCTTATAGAATTAAGATTTTGATTTAGATTAAGTGATCATGAGACTTACAAGTGATCAAGGAAATCACTAATTATTTTGGAGATTGATATATTTCATCTATTATCATCAAATTTAGGACAAAAAAAATATATGGAATTACCAAATTGCCATTATAGTGGACGGACATGGTGGATATTTTTGGAGTAAAAATATCATCCAACTCTTGTACACCTACACCTTATATTAGTCATCTTGTGTATAATTATACCATTTATTCAAACATTATACACATCATCTCTCACATTACTTCTTTAATATTATTTTTGCCAACATGTTGGAAGTCTTCCAACATTCCATTCAAACCAAGTCTTGCCCATACCTTTGACCCTCAAATTGTCTCCCATGCATGAGGCAAAAATGCAAGACACAATTTGAAAAAATTCCTCTCCCCTCCCTCACTAGGTGGACGGCCAAAATGGCCATTTTGTGCCAAATTTCATTTCATTTTTCTTCAACACATTCTAACACTCAAAGCCTTTCTCCTCCTTCTCTCTAAAAACTCCCAACTTCTCTCTACTCTTCTTCTTACTTTCTTCTTCTATACTTAGAAAAAAGTTCAACATTTTCCTCCTTATACTCCATAAAAATCGAACACCCCCCCTACAAGGTAAGAAATTTTATCTTCAATCCATTTTTGATATCACATAGTTCATCTCTTCCACCTTCTTAACTTAAGTTTGAATTTGGTTTGGAGGTACATTTAGAAGACTTTGAAGATTAGAGCTTGACAACATCTTTGAAGAAGGACTTCAAACTTGAAGAAGAACTAGTAGAGAATTTGGACTACAAGGTAAGAATTGAGTACTAGACCCTTATTTTCTCTTCTTTCTAATTTTTCAAATTTTAACACCCCTTTTTCATTTTTGAGAAATAGGGGCTGACCTTAGGTGATTTTGGAGGTGAGCCAAAATTTCCAATTTTAAGCTTCAACTAGTCTCCAAACACCTACTACACAAGGTAAAGTGTAGTCCTTCTCATTTCCTTATTTCCTTCTTTTCCCCTTAATTTTTCTCTCATTTTTCTAACTTCAAATTTTTGATATTTTTTGAATTAGGGGCTGACCTAAGAAGCCTCATCCAAAAATTGTGAAATTATCCTTTTATTTCACAATTTCCAATTTTAAGGTGGGTGGAAAAATATTTTCCAACTATTAGGTGTTTTTATTAAAATGCATGTAGAAAATTTGATCATGAGCCTTGAGATATATATAATCTATGTATTGCATGTCAATTTTATGTATCAAGTCATGAAAATTCTCAAGAGTTGCTCAAAATTACTATTTATTGAATTTTAGGTGCATGCATGTGCAATTTAATGTTTTAATTGATGAATTCTTGTATGTATTGGGCATGCATGTGTATGATCTTTAAAATCTATGTTTTGGATGCCTTATAACTGTAAAAGTCGAGCATAATTGATTAAATTTCAATTTTGGACTTAAAAATGTAAAAATGGAAAGTTGGTGGACTAAATTGCAAGAAAATGAAAGTTAAAGGACCCCTCTGCAAATTTCGAAATTTGGGACTGTACTCAGGTTCAAAAATGACTTTTGGACATTTTAATAAAGTTTTAAGAGTTTTAAGATAAATAAAATCAACCTTTAAAAGCCCAAGGACTAGATTGTAAAATTTTGAAAGTTTAAGGGCTACTTTGCAATTTTAAAACTGTACCAGACCTTAACTTTAAAATTTGAAATTTTTACTCTTAAGGTACTGGGAATTTCATATTTTAAAAGTATTCCAAAAATACAAGTGGTTAGGGCTTGGAAAACAATTTTACTAAAATTGAGGGACTAATGTGTAAAATACTAAACTTGAGGACCCAAATGAAATTTCAAGGACTTAAGCAGCCCATGCACCTGGAAATACTAACTTAACTATAACTTAATTATATTTTGGACCCAAGGTTCAAATTTCATGACAATTGGACCCCTAAAAGCCTTAAAGGCAATTATTTAAAAATGGGACAAAAATGATATTTTCAAAAGTTAAAGGACCTACACATATTTATTTTAAAAATTGTTTTTGTCCCAATATCCCACTAACCTTAATGACATTTTCCAACTGGAATCACATTAAAAGCCCTTCCGGTTTGTGAGTTCCGATATTTTAAACTTAAGGTCCGTATTGGCAATTTTTCAAATTTGGGGCCAATGTGAGAATTTTACAAAATCTCGACCTTAAATTTTTAAAAGCCTGAATCTCTGGACAATTTGGAGAATTTAGGAACTGACCTCTTAATTTTTCAAGGTCGGGATATTTATTTATTCAATTTTTAACCACAAAAGTGTTGGTTTTTACAAAATGGGGCTAAATTGCAATTTTTCTTTTATAAAGGACCTAACTCAAATTATTTTCTCTTTTACTAAAATAGCCCTGGACTCTTTGACTTGGAGATTTAATTAAAGTATTTTATTTTCCCGAAATTCCTTGACTTATCGGATCAATTTGACCGATTAATACCCAATCGCGGAGCGACTTCCTCGCCTTGCGATTCGAATCTATAACGGGACTTATGTTCCACCTAATCTTTCAAGATATCGAAGGTTGCTTATCCTTCCGATAATCATCTTATCCAAAAACTCCACCAATGCCATAATTGACACTCGCGTTTCTCAAAATTTTCCTGAACTGCTTCCCTAAATCAATAATACTCGACTGCCCCGTTGACTGCCTGTACTTATAACTACTTTCCTGCCTGAGTCAACTTGGTGTGTCGAGCTCACAGTCGGAATGGATACGTCGGGGATGGAACCGGGCAGCTCGGTTGCTATTCCACTCTTCCGGCCCCATCGCCCCTAATCCCGCAATGGCGAGGGACGGAGTTTGTCCAAGGGAAGCGGGTCGTAGTACTTGAGGTATAATCATGATTATGACAGATCCGAGCCTTGCAAGCTCCACTGTGGATTTTGTCTTTGCCTATGGAGCGATAAGGTGCCGGTCTTGGACCATCCTGCCTGGGGAGTTACAAGGAAGGACGAAGGAATCGCTGTCTGATCCACACAATTTCGGAGTTATCGGACCCATTTGGTTGGCGCTACAAATCCATACGCAACCGCTACTTGTTTTGCATTGGTTGGCGTTACATATCCGTACGCAACCATTAATTGCCTTGCATGGGATTGGCGTTACATTTCCGTACGCAATCCTACCTGTCTTGACTGAATCACATAGTGCCTGTGTGACCATGAACTGTTTTCTTGAACCGTATAAGTATATTATTTAAATATTTTTATCACGAAGCTTGCGAACTGTGTGTGAATTCATGCATCATACTCACGCATTTTCATATAACTGTTTTCTCACATTGACTATATTGCGCCACACTTGCACACGATCACCCCATCCATTGAGATTTATGTCTCATCCCCATCTATTTTCTAACCTTAGATGAGGATTTCGTTGAAGATGCGGAACCGGCCCTGGATTGAGACCTTGTACTCTGCGTGTTGGATTTACTACTTCTTGTTGTTGATTGGACTCTTTTCTTATGTTGTTGTCGGACTTTTGTATTTCTTTCCATTCCAGTTTGTAACCGAAGGGCGTAGAATCCTTTTGACTTTAAGTTGCTATATTTTGTTGATTTTCGGGATGTAATATGGATTATGGATCGTAGACTATAAGTTGTATTCGTACTTGTTATTTTATTTCCATTTGCTATTTAGACTCTGTTTCATTGGGTTCTCGTTGATATTTGTCCGGGTGTTGGTTATTGTATTTAAGTTGTGGATCGTTCGTCGGGTCCCGTTTGGGGCGTGACGATTAGAGTGGTATCGAGCTCGGCTAGTAAGATGGAAACTTACACCGAGCTAACCGAGGATAGGACCTTGGTACGTGTTTTGGGTAATACCGCGACTTGACTAATTAAGTGTGAAATCAATTTCAAATTGGCATAGAACCGTCTTATTGATATTTGAACTAAGTTAGAACGCATATTTTGAGATTTCATAGTCATACTTGTCTTGACTTAGTTGATTCTTGACTCGATTTTCCTTATTTGTTCTTTCCTTATTTCTCCTTATCTTTCCTCTACCTTTGACCGATCCGCCTTAGTTTTGTGTGATCGGGATGGGAGCCGACGCCGCCTTCATGGTGGGATGTTTTCCATGCCCGTCTTTGGCGGGAATATTACCGGCACGATGATTCACTGCACCGGGAGAGTGATCGCGCGACCACGAGCTAGCCGGGAGCGCCAACGTAATAGGGACGACTTAGCGCTTGGCGAAGAGCCAAGATGAGAAGAGCGAGTGACCATCTGTCATCAAGGACCGCGATAACACCATAAAGCGCGGGAGGACCAAATCTGAGTATCCGGAGCGCTGGATAACATGCGAGAGAAGATGAAAAGGGCAAGTGACGGCCGCGAGAAATGGGAAATTGATGCCTATCCCGCGACACCGTCGAGCGCTTGAGAGAGACCCTCATCAAGCGGATGTGATCATAGAGTGAAGAAACGAGTTACTACGGCTCGTCTTAGCCCTTCCAAAGGGAAGAAAACTTTGTCGTCTACAAAAGTGATGCATCAAAAGAAGGACTAGGAGCAGTGCTCATGCAGGAAGGAAAAGTTATCGCTTATGCATCACGAAAGCTCAAGCCGTATGAAGCCAATTATCCAACGCATGACTTGGAATTGGCAGCGATAGTTTTCGTGTTAAAGAAATGGAGACACTATCTCTACGGAGCAACATTCACGGTTTTCACAGATCATAAGAGCTTAAAGTATCTATTCTCTCAGAAAGACCTCAATCTGAGGCAACGGAGATGGATGGAGTTGATTGAGGACTATCACTTTGATATTCAATACCATCCCGGGAAAGCTAACGTCGTAGCGGACGCTCTAAGGAAGGCGAGCTTAGCGGACTTATGATTCGAGAGTGGGAATCATTAGAAGATCTAAGCAATTGGAATCGCGAGAACCAATACTCGATTTCATGTGCCAACATTTGATCAAACCCGATCTCTGTGAAAGAGATCAAAGAAGCACAAGAGAAAGATACACATCTTCAAAATCAAGAAAAAGATACTTAAAGGAGAAAGATCGAATTCTCGGTGACTGAAGATGGAGTTATCGGATTCCGAGGAATCAGTGTGTGTGTACCGAATGATGAAAGCGATTAGGAATAAAATCTAGCAGAGGCACACCGTTCAAAATACACTATACATCCTGGAGGAAACAAGATGTATAAGGATCTGAAACGGAGTTATTGGTGGGTAAACATGAAGAACCAGGTAGCAGAGTTCGTTGCGAGATGTTACTTGTCAACGAGTAAAAGCGGAACACCAACGACCATCTGGTTTACTACAACCGTTGAGAATTCCCGAGTGGAAATGGGAACACATAACGATGGACTTCGTGATGGATCTACCAAGGACCGAGAGGAGGCCATGATGCTATTTGGGTAGTGGTAGACCGACTCACGAAATCGCACACTTTTTACCCATCAAGAAAAGCGATAACTTGCGAGAAACTTGCACGCATTTATATCCGAGAAATCATTCGACTGCATGGAGTACCAATCGACATAGTATCCGATAGAGACCCGAGGTTTGTCTCCAGATTTTGGAAGTTCTTGCACGAGGAATTGGGTACCTCGCTAAGTTTCAAAGACAACAAAGACATCCATAAACCGATGGACAATACGAGCGAACAATTCAAACCCTTGAAGATATCTTTGCGAGCTTGCACATTGGATTTTCAAGGAAGTTGGGATTCGCACTTACCATTAGCCGAGTTCGCCTACAATACAGATTATCAAGCCACGATTGGGATGACACCCCTACGAGGCATTATATGGGCAAAAATGTAGATCCCCACTACCTTTGGGAGATTGATGACCAATGGACTCGAAAGAGAAACGAAAGTCACCCTCAATTCCAAAGGTCGACTTAGTTCGGAGGCCATGGAGAAGGTCAGCAGATCAAGGAGCGGATTCGCACGACTCGAGCCGCCAAAAGAGTTACGCGGACAAGAGAAGAAATGATTTGGAATTTGAAGTCGGAGATGAAGTATTTCTCGGACTCTCACCACGGAAAGGATTGATCAATCCGAAGAAAGGGGGCAAGTTGAGTTCTAGATATGTTGGACCTTACAAGATTTTACGAGAGGATCGGGAAGTTAGCTTACCGACTCGAGTTACCAACACCATATGCGGGAATGCACGATGTGTTCCACGTCATCGAGATTGAAGAAGTATGAACCGAGATCCCGAACATATCATCACTCGAGATACTCGCCTCTAATGGAAAATCTATCCTACTCGAAAGGCCGATCAGGATCATTGATCGGCAGTGACGGAGGTTGCGTAAGAGAGAAATCCCGATGGTTAAAGTGGTGTGGCAGAACCACAACCGAGATGAAAGGCAACGTGGGAAATGGAAGAAGACATGAGGAATCAATATCCGAACTATTTCAAGAGAATTTGGGGACCAAATTCTTTTAAGGAGGGGAGGATGTGAAGCCCCGATTTTTCCAAGCTATTAATTGATCCTTATTGTCGTTTATACTTTTGATCGACTATTTTACCGCGTCATTTTGACGGGTAATTTTTAATAATACATATATTTTGTATTTTATTTCATTTTATTTAATTACTTGTGATCATGATCTTTATTAATTCTATTCCTCATTTATGATCACTTGATTGATCATTATTACTATTTTTGTATTCATTAGTCACCTTAGAATTTTAAGAGACTATTTATTTTAGAGACTTTTACCTTATAGAATTAAGATTTTGATTTAGATTAAGTGATCATGAGACTTACAAGTGATCAAGGAAATCACTAATTATTTTGGAGATTGATATATTTCATCTATTATCATCAAATTTGGGACAAAAAACAATATATGGAATTACCAAATTGCCATTATAGTGGACGGCCATGGTGGATATTTTTGGAGTAAAAATATCATCCAACTCTTGTACACCTACACCTTATATTAGTCATCTTGTGTATAATTATACCATTAATTCAAACATTATACACATCATCTCTCACATTACTTCTTTAATATTATTTTTGCCAACATGTTGGAAGTCTTCCAACATTCCATTCAAACCAAGTCTTGCCCATACCTTTGACCCTCAAATTGTCTCCCATGCATGAGGCCAAATGCAAGACACAATTTGAAAAAATTCCTCTCCCCCTCCCTCACTAGGTGGACGGCCAAAATGGCCATTTTGTGTCAAATTTCATTTCATTTTTCTTCAACACATTCTAACACTCAAAGCCTTTCTCGTCCTTCTCTCTAAAAACTCCCAACTTCTCTCTACTCTTCTTCTTACTTTCTTCTTCTATACTTAGAAAAAATTTCAACATTTTCTTCCTTATACTCCATAAAAATCGAACACCCCCCCTACAAGGTAAGAAATTTTATCTTCAATCCATTTTTGATATCACATAGTTCATCTCTTCCACCTTCTTAACTTAAGTTTGAATTTGGTTTGGAGGTACATTTAGAAGACTTTGAAGATTAGAGCTTGACAACATCTTTGAAGAAGGACTTCAAACTTGAAGAAGAACTAGTAGAGGAATTTGACTACAAAGTAAGAATTGAGTACTAGACCCCTTCTTTCCTCTTCTTTCTAATTTTTTCAAATTTTAACACCCCTTTTTCATTTTTGAGAAATAGGGGCTGACCTTAGGTGATTTTGGAGTTGAGCCAAAATTTCCAATTTTAAGCTTCAACTAGTCTCCAAACACCTACTACACAAGGTAAAGTGTAGTCCTTCTCATTTCCTTATTTCCTTCTTTTCTCCTTAATTTTTCTCTCATTTTTCTAACTTCAAATTTTTGATATTTTTTGAATTAGGGGCTGACCTAAGAAGCCTCATCCAAAAATTGTGAAATTATCCTTTTATTTCACAATTTCCAATTTTAAGGTGGGTGGAAAAATATTTTCCAACTATTAGGTGTTTTTATTAAAATGCATGTAGAAAATTTGATCATGAGCCTTGAGATATATATAATCTATGTATTGCATGTCAATTTTATGTATCAAGTCATGAAAATTCTCAAGAGTTGCTCAAAATTACTATTTATTGAATTTTAGGTGCATGCATGTGCAATTTAATGTTTTAATTGATGAATTCTTGTATGTATTCGACATGCATGTGTATGATCTTTAAAATCTATGTTTTGGATGCCTTATAACCTGGAAAAGTCGAGCATAATTGATTAAATTTCAATTTTGGACTTAAAAATGTAAAAATGGAAAGTTGGTGGACTAAATTGCAAGAAAATGAAAGTTAAAGGACCCCTCTGCAAATTTCGAAATTTGGGACTGTACTCAGGTTCAAAAATGACCTTTGGACATTTTAATAAAGTTTTAAGAGTTTTAAGATAAATAAACTAAACCTTTAAAAGCCCAAGGACTAGATTGTAAAATTTTGAAAGTTTAAGGGCTACTTTGCAATTTTTAAAACTGTACCAGACCTTAACTTTAAAATTTGAAATTTTTACTCTTAAGGTACTGGGAATTTCATATTTTAAAAGTATTCCAAAAATCCAAGTGGTTAGGGCTTGGAAAACAATTTTACTAAAATTGAGGGACTAATGTGTAAAATACTAAACTTGAGGACCTAAATGAAATTTCCAAGACTTATGCAGCCCATGCACCTGGAAATACTAACTTAACTATAAGTTAATTATATTTTGGACCCAAGGTTCAAATTTCATGACAATTGGACCCCTAAAAGCCTTAAAGGGAATTATTTCAAAATGGGAGAAAAATGATATTTTCAAAAGTTAAAGGACCTACACATATTTATTTTAAAAACTGCTTTTGTCCCAATATCCCACAAACCTTAATGACATTTTCCAACTAGAATCACATTAAAAGCCCTTCCGGTTTGTGAGTTCCAATTATTTTAAACTTAAGGTCTGAATTGGCAATTTTTACAAATTTGGGGCCAATGTGATAATTTTACAAAATATCGACCTCAAAATTTTAAAAACCTGAATCTCTGGACAATTTGGAGAATTTAGGAACTGACCTCTTAATTTTTCAAGGTCAGGATATTTATTTATTCAATTTTTAACCACAAAAGTGTTGGTTTTACAAAACGGGGCTAAATTGCAATTTTTCTTTTATAAAGGACCTAACTCAAATTATTTTCTCTTTTACTAAAATAGCCCTGGACCCTCTGGCTTGGAGATTTAATTAAAGTATTTTATTTTCCCGAAATTCCTTGACTTATCGGATCAATTTGACCGATTAATACCCGATCGCGGAGCAACTTCCTCGCCTTGCGATTCGAATCTATAACGGGACTTATGTTCCACCTAATCTTTCAAGATATCGAAGGTTGCTTATCCTTCCGATAATCATCTTCATCCAAAAACTCCACCAACGCCATAATTGACACTCGCGTTTCTCAAAATTTTTCTCAATCTTCTCGAATCAATAATACTCGATTTGCCCGGTTATTTGCATGTACTTATAACTACTTTCTGCTGAGTCAACTTGGTGTGTCGAGCTCACACTCGGAATGGATACGTCGGGGATGGGAAGGGTAGCTCTTTTGCTATTCCACTCTTAGGCCCCATTGTCCTAATCCATGGCGAGGGACGGAGTTTGTCAAGGGAAGCGGGTCGTAGTACTTGAGGTATAATCATGATTATGACAGATCCGAGCCTTGCAAGCTCACTGTTGATTTTGTCTTTGCTATGGAGCGATAAGGTGCGGTCTTGACCATCCGCCTCGGGAGTTACAAGGAAGGACGAAGGAATTGTCCCGATCCACACGATTCGGGAGTTATCGGACTGTTGGTTGGCGCTACAAACCGCACGCAACCGCTACTTGTTTTGCATTGGTTGGCGTTACATATCCGTGACGCATAACCATTAATTTCCTTGCATGGGATTGGCGTTACATTTCGCACGCAATCCACCTGTCTTGATGAATCACACATAGTGCCTGTGTGACCATGAACTATTTTCTTGAACCGTATAAGTATATTATTTAAATATTTTTATCACGAAGCTTATGAATCGTGTGTGTGAATTCATGCATCATACTCACGTGTTTTCATATAATCTGTTTTCTCACATTAACTATATTGCACCACACTTGCACACGATCACCCCATCCACTGTGATTTATGTCTCATCCCCACCTATTTTCTAACCTTAGATGAGGATTTCGTTGAAGATGCGGAACCGGCCCTGGATTGAGACCTTGTACTCTGCGTGTTGGATTTACTACTTCTTGTTGTTGATTGGACTCTTTTCTTATGTTGTTGTCGGACTTTTGTATTTCTTTCCATTCTAGTTTGTAACCGAAGGGCGTAGGACCCTTTTGACTTTAAGTTGCTATATTTTGTTGATTTTCGGGATGTAATATGGATTATGGATCGTAGACTGTAAGTTGTATTCGTACTTGTTATTCTATTTCCGCTGCTATTTAGACTCTGTTTTATTGGGTTCTCGTTGATATTTGTCTGGACTGTTGGTTATTGTATTTAAGTTGTGGATCGTTCGTCGCGTCCCGTTTGGGGCGTGACATTATGGCCGAAATTCTCTCATTCCTTTTATTAGTTTCAACCGACCTTTGACTTACCATATATTGAAGGTTCCTTCTTTATCGGTTTAGTGGTAGATTTACCGTATCTTTTGCTTCCGATATCCATCTGCAACACAGAAATTCTCTGTAACATCGGCTTATTCTCGAAAGCATACAGAGAGCAGCCTAAAATCATTTGGTAAGAAAGTTGTAAATTGAAGAAGACTCGACTTGGTAATTGGCTGGATGGCAAATCACACTATTCCAATAGAAAAAGGTATGTTTTTTGGTGGTGTCTGATTCATATTTTGTTCTTCTTTGTAGTTTTTATCTTTTGCATCTTGTTTGTTACAATTTGTCTTTTTTTTTATTTTTTTTCTTGGGATGTTATTGCAATTGTTTAAGGGTTTTTTGATGGGATATTTTTGATTTTGGGTTTTTTCATTGTTAATCTCTGATAAGCCCTAGGTGAGTTTTGTTTTCTAAAGTGTTTATTGTTTTGGCTTCATTGTAATTTTTAAATTTGGTTTTTCGTATGACCATTCTTTATTATGTTTATGTAAGTGAGTAGTGGTGCTTTTATAGGTATTCAAGGTCGCTTATGAAATGTTACTCATATTATGCTTTCTTAGTATACATATTTTGCATACAATATAAGAAAAGCGATGCACATTAATTTTGCATGTGGTAATTCCTAAATTTGCATTTATAATGATTAAATTTTGCTTATATAGCATTGGAATGTTGCTTATATAAGTTAATGTAGTTGTAAATATATAATCATTATATTTTGCATTTGGGCACGTCGTCATTCTTAAATATGCATTTATACTGATTAAATTTTTGCGTGTATAGCAGTGGACTGTTGCTTATGTAAATTAATATAGTTGATATGCATTTGTAGTGATTGCATTTATATATTTGATTAAATTTTGCTTGTATAGTGGTGGACATTTGCATTTGGCATATGGTACGTAAATATGCATTTGTAGTGATGAAATTTTGCTTATGTAGCGTGTGGATTGCTTATGTAAGTTAATATAGGTGTATATACATAAAGCGATAATTTTGCATGTGGTAATTATTGAGTATGCATTTATAATGATTAAATTTTGCTTTTGTTTTAGTAGACTATTGCTTAAGTTAGTTAATATAGTTGTATATATATAATATGGTAATTTGTTATGAAAGTAATGGTTGGCCTCTTTTTTTCATTTCGAGGCAAAGATATTCTCTCAATATATTTTGTCGAAGGAGCAATGTTGAAAGATTGATTTATTCAAAATTCATCAATGACTCGATTGCGCATGCCTTGGAGGGATCTGAGAAAACAAGGTGGATTGCGCCATTTTTGCCATGCGTCACATGGAGACATACAAGGGTGGCGTTGTTAAAGATTAGGATTGTGGTTTTGAGAAAGGAACGATGCTCGAGATCTCGACTTTAAGGACAAAGTATTGTACTACAATTGTTCTCGGCGAGAAGAACGAACAAAGAGCGTCAAATTTGGAGAAGGCAAAAAAGTTCACTAGTTCATAATAGAGTTGTTTTGGTGAATTGTGATAGATTTGAAGTTGTAAATTGATGTTGATAATTTTTTTGGTTTACCTATATAAGTAGATTTATGTTCTGGTCGTCTATTAAGCAACAAGCTTTGGGTTTCGCTTAGCTACTCATGTGGATCACTTTTTAGTTGATGGAACATATTTTACATAATGACTTTTCTAAGTAATGTTTATTATAACTAGCTTTTGTGCATGTTTAATACATTTATTTTTGCTTGTGTATATTCTAAATATGCATTTATAATGATTACATTAATTTTTGCATGTGGTATTTCCTAAATATGCATTTATAATGATTACATTTTGCTTCTTTGACATTGGATTGTTGCATGTGGTAATTTCTAAATATGCATTTATGATGAATACATTTTGCTTCTATAACATTTGAATTGTTGCTTATATAGCATTGGATTGTTGCTTATGTATATTTAATATGCAATTATACGATTAAACTTTGCTTTTATAGTAGTGGGTTGTTGCTTATGTAAATTAATATAGTTGTAAATATGCATTTATAATGATTAAATTTTGCTTCTATAGCATTGGAATGTTGCTTATATAAGTTAATATAGTTGTAAATATATAATCATCATTTTGCATTTGGGCATGTGGTCATTCTTAAATATGCAGTTATACTGATTAAATTTTGCTTGTATAGTAGTGGACTTTTGCTTATGTAAATTAATATAGTTGTATATTATGCATTTGTAGTGATTGCATTTTATAGTGATTAAATTCTGCCTATATAGTGGTGGACATTTGCATTTGACATATGGTAATTCCTAAATATGCATTTGTAGTGATTAAATTTTGCTTCTATAACAATGGACTGTTACTTATATAAGTTAATATAGGTGTATATTTTTTTTATTTTTTTAATAAGTGCGAATATATATATTAAAAATGAAAAAGAGTAATCCTGATCATAGGCATCAGGTAACCAAATGAAAGCCTGTAAATAATGTCAACAACCAAAAAACAAGTGGTCACAAGCCGACCAAATGGCTGAATGATTGGGGCCTCGTTAAAACCTTCCAAGGTAAAACCCACCCTTGTGGGAAAAACCCTTGGAAGGAAAAAAAGTACCCCCCAGGAAAATAAGCGCCAAAAAAGAAACCTGAAGCGGTGGCGCATTAAGTAACAAACCTATAGGTGGATTTGCCAACATAATCATCGGTGAGGTAGTGAAGAAGGTGCGTAGGCGGGACGCCCCTGAGCGCCACTCTCCGTCTTCTTGCTCGACATGTCCGCCACCCGGTGCCTTCACGAAAGATACGAGAGACTACAAGATCAATGTCATTGAGGAGATGCAAGGTATGGCGCCAATATCTAAGATGGCGCCATGGGACCTCCATCGTTCTCTTCTCGGCGGAGTTCACCACATACATAGAATCCGATTCAGCCAAAGTTTTGTCCATCCTTTTGCAAAAGCGTAATGGATCGCCCACATTCTTTCAGCCGCAACCAATTCACCTCAAATGAGTACCCCGAACCACGTGATGGACAAAGCATCCGCGAAAGAATCCTCTACAATTAGGAAGACACCGGAGGTGTTAGATTGCCAGCGCCCCGTAAGCGCTGCCATCCATGTTAACTTTGATCCAACCCAGGAGGGTTTTTGCCATGGACCTCCACAATCTTCGGAGCATGTCCGACCTTCCGGGAACTCTTAAACCACGCAGGATAAAGAGGTCCTGCTGATCGTTATTCATGCATCCCCGGTCCCAAAGATCTTTGATTCAACAATGAGTACTGTAGGTAAATGAGTGCCGCCTCCGGAGTCCAGTTTTGTTGTGGAAAATCAGCTCATTCGGATGTGCCAAAAAAGCGGATGCGGGATAATATTGCCCCACGCCAAAGGAAAGCGACCTGGTCACTAAAATGAAGAGCCATAAGCCGTACCAGCAGTTCATTGAAACTGTAAGCCTGGAAGGGGTGCACGTGAAAGGCTTGGAAGATCCAACACCATAGATGCCCTGCAAAAGCACAAGAAACAAATAAGTGATCAACCGATTCCCCCGATTCCCGCAAAGAACACAAACCGAAGGGCGCAAAACTTTCCCTAGATCGTAAAGAATCTCCGGGTCGCCAATCGGTTGTGTATAGCTCTCCATGCCACCCTGATCTCCGGTTAGGGATATCTTTGGGACCAAATCCAAGAACCCCATCTTACTGCTGGGCGCTGGGGGCGTAAGACTTTATAAGCCATCTTCGAGGTAACCGAACCATCCTCAGAGTTCATCCAAACACGAGTATCCCAGGATGTAAGCGCAATTGGGACACGCACGATAGCTCGAACCAGCTCCAAATAAGCCTCCACAAAGGGGAGGGTGCCATCATAAAAGTAATCAGAGATACGCTGCTGGAATAAATACCTATAATTCTCTGGAATGCCAATTCTGTCCGTAATGGAATATCCCAACCAATTATCAATCCAAAATAATACCTCAGAATTGGCGCCTGGGATCCAACGAGAATCATCCAAGCAATCAGAAATACAGGGTTTAATCCCAGGCCAAATAGAAGAAGAAAGGAAGGACCTCCGGATGTCCCCATTTCTAGTAAAGTACCATTGTCTGAGGGTCCTGAAAACCAATGAGTCCGAGTTCAGAACCTTCCAGCCCAATTTCATTAAGAAAGCCTTGTTAGCAGCCTTGAGCGATCGCACGCCCAATCCTCCCTCCGCCCTGGGCGTGCAGCATGTATCCCAGTTGACCACTACCTTTCCTTTAGAATTCACGTCTCCCGTCCAAATGAATTTGTCTACCCGGGATAAAACCAAACTGAGTCGGGATAAATAGTCAGCAATAATTGAACCCAAGCACGTAGCCAATATTTTCGTGATAATCTTGAAAAGGAAGTTGCTCATGACAATAGGGCGGAAGTTTTCAATGACATTGGCATCCTTAGTCTTAGGGATGAGCGCCATGAAGCTGGCATTCAATCCCAGAGGTAGAGACGAATTATTAAAGAAATAGCGAATATCGTCTGTTACCTCAGCAGATATGACATCCCAGAAATGGCGGTAAAAAATCCCATTGAACCCATCAGGCCCCGGGGAGCTATCTGAATCCATATCAAACACCGATGTATGCACCTCAGAATCAGAGAGAAAGGCTGTTAGGGTGTCATTGTCCCGCGCCCCAACCATTGGAGTGAGCACCTGGTCGACCAGCGAGAGATCCGTGATGGAGCTCCCGTTTTCCGCAAAGAGCTCCTCGTAAAATAAAATAATATGATTCCCAAGGACCGTAGCATCATCAGTGAAATTCCCTGCCACCATAAGCCCCTGAATCCCCGTGCGTCCCGTACGAATCTGGCTATGCCGATGAAAAAATGTTGTGTTACGATCGCCATCCTCAAGCCAGGCAGTTTGGGCCTTTTGGTTAAGGAATTCAGCCTGTGACTGCAACGTCTGCGAAAGCTTCAACTGGGCGTCCAACTCTCTATCCCAAAAAGAGGAGGTATAGCCCAAAGCCTCAATATCTGCCTGAATCTGACGAAGATGCTCCATCTGGCTATCCACGCTGCGGTTAACATCCCCAAACACATCCATGTTCCAATCTTTAATAACATAACGCAACCGCTTGAGCTTCCTCATGACTCGCAATAAAGGGTTGTGCGTGTCACAGGGAGAGCCCCAAGAGGTTGTAACCAAATCCCAGAATGAATCGTGGTGAATCCACATACGAAAAACGAAATGGAACCAGGACCCTAGTAATGGTCGATGAGCAAGTAACCAAAATGGGGTGATGATCGAACCAATGTGAGGAAGAACTAAGCCCTTGACATCCTTCCAAAGTGCGAAAAAAGGGCAAGTAGCCAGGGCTCTGTCCAACTTAGCCTGAAGTAAAGATAGAGGCCTCCGTGGAGAGCACCAAGTAAATGAATTCCCTGTCGTCGGAACCGCAAACAAATTGGCGTCCTCTATGAAATCCCTAAAATCCTCGGCACGAGGCTTGGGAAAGAGTATCATTGCGCGAGCGTTCATGATGTCCCAAAACCGCATTGAAATCCCCAACAAGCAACAGATCAACCAGACCCAAATTCCGCAAATCCAACCATAGCTCACGTCGTGCAATGTAATCACACAAACCATGTGTAAATCCAACATGAAAAATCAAAGAACCAAATTGAACATGGAAAACAATACACTGGGTAGAAGACCACACTTGATTTAGAATTGTGATAGTGGAGTCGTGAAGAACCCAAATGTCTGGCCGCACATTTACTCAAAAACTTTGTCCCGCAAGTGTCAAACCCAGGCTATGCCAATATGAGTCGGAAATAGTCGAAAAGTCCACCTTAGGTTCACAAATAGCCATAATGGAAGGCTTATGCTTATGACATAAAGCCTTAAGAACATTGCGAGACGTAACATTCCTGATCCCCCGGATGTTCCAGAAGATGCAATTCATTGAGACGGTTGAGGAGGAGTCGCCCGTGACGATCGACGGTGAAAACAGCGTGTGGCGCATAGCGAGTCTGATGATTGTGGAAGATCCACGTCATCTGCATAATCTGCCCATTTTTTGGAAGCTGCGAAGTTCATCTCGTGTGGTTCTGAACTTTCCGTTTCAATAGTAATGTCATGAGCAGGGGGCGTCGGCCCTAACGTAACTTCGCACTGATTCGATCGAGCTGAATCCAAAAGAGCTATCCCGGAAGGCACGACTCGAGAGCACGAATAGGCTTCCCAAAGGATCTTTATCTTGTGATAGGCATAATTGCGAGGTCGAAACGGTTCTCGTGATCGAAGTCTCGACCTTGACGATGACCCCCGGGTTGGATACTCGGTGTAGTCATCTGCGGGTTGCCGATCCTGGGATTCAACTGAACCAAGCGCCTCGGAGGTGTTACCAAGATGGATTTCTGGAGGGCAAGCGACTATGGCACGAGGGGGAGATCATGTGCGCGTAGTCGAACCCGTATTTCCCATTGAGTCATCCGTGGCCTTGCCCTTGTCCTGCTGAACAGGACGATAAACTCTACGAACCCTGGAATGCCCTCGCCGAACAGAATTGTTGCGATTAGCAGGCTCCCGTGACCGTCCCTGGGCCGGTGACATGCGCCCATCCTTGTCCGTATTACCCACTGTGTTAAAACGACAAGAAGCTGTATAGTGCCCCGTAACACTGCACGTCGAGCAAAATGCAGGTAGTTTTTCATAAGTGACGGAAACAAAAGAGCATTTGCCGGTGCGTTCAATCATAATGTGTTCCTCCAAAGGTTTGGAGAGGTCAACATCCACCAGAACCCGAACAAAATAGCCCAAAGAACCATCCAAAGATCGCTGATCAATCTGTAATGGATTCCCAAGAGCATCGGCAATCCCCATAATGTTATTGGGGTCCCAGTATTCAGCCGAGTTCAAAAATCCGCACCAAAACACTGGATACTGAAGACTGAGCCTGGTAAGGGTTGAAGTCAGGCACCCACGGAGATAGACGGATAGTACCAGGGTTAAGCGTCCAATTGGTGCGATGCTGAGCCCGAGAGCGATCCTGCGCATTAAACAATTTGACACAAAAGAATCCCTTGCCCAGGGGAATTAATTTCCATTCATTCTTGATGCCCCATAATTCAGATAAGCGTTTATGTAAAAGCATGGTGGCCCATGGCTTGGTACCTTTTCCTAAAATAACCCGTCAATTAATGAGTAGGAAAATTCAAATGAGAGGCGTTCCGGGTAAACGTTATCATCAATAGTTAGGAATAGTAATCACCTTTGCGTTGGTTTGGGGATCGGATTTTTACGAAAAACCATTGTAGAAAACAGATTGGTATTACTGGGGCCCGAGTCATGGAATCCATTTGGTTGATGGTTGGGAAAGTTGAATTCATCGGATGGGGTTTCAAACCACCTGCACAAAAGAATTAACTTGATGACCAATGTTACTAGCCGAATGTTGTTGGGTTGACGAGTTGGAGTGGCCCATAGTGGCAGAGCATCCCAAAGGTGAGAAGCATTCATGGGTGGACATGCGGAGGAGTGCTACGAGGATGGGAGGCGTGGCCCGAGAGGGCATCACTCCTCGGGAGGGGACCACTCTAGAGGACAGAGTGGGCAGAAGCCCCCTCATGGAGACTAGAAGGGCCGGCCCCCCCATGGACAAAGGCAGCCATGGGGGTAAATGGAGCATCCCCCCTAACCGCCGCATGGGAGGGGACCACAGGCGAGGCAGCGGGTGCGTGGGCAATTTCAGGTGCACGTCGCTAGGAGACAAGCCCGTCTGCAGGTACGAGGTTGTCTGGATGGTACGAGGATATGCTGAGTCAGGCGCACATGGCTGCTATCCGTCGTTGCGTGCGTTGGCTCCGCCTGGAGGTGGTGCGTTCGTGCGTGGCTGCTAGGGACCGCTGCCATTGGTGCTTGACAAGAACGTCCAAGGAACCCCGTAAAAGGAGAACGTTCCCGACTTCAAGTGTGAGCCATGATCAGGCGACGTTGTGCGCAGAGAGGAGGGCTACGAGATTGTTGATCCACATGGAACCGCAGCGGAGGGCTGCACAGTCGATGTAGAATTTTTTGGAGGATGGACGGATGATGGAGTTTGTTGATTAGGGTTTGATGGAGGTGCAAAGTTGGAAGTAAAACTATGCCATGGAGGCTCCGCCATGGGAGCAACCATGAAGGATGACCGGAATCTGAGAAGAAGAGCCGCCGACGAAGACCAAGAAGACGATGAAAATTCTCACACAATGAAGGTGTAATCGCCCCTAGTTTTCTTCCTTTAGGCCATAAAAAACCTTCAAACAATGGAAAAGAACCTTAATATAGGTGTATATACATAAACTGATAATTTTGCATGTGGTAATTATTGAGTATGCATTTATAATGATTAAATTTTGCTTTTATTTACGGCTTTATATATTGTAATGGTCAATGTCTTTCACACATGTGAATATTGAAAAAAATCCTCATAAAACGTAGTTTTTAGGAAAAGTGCAAATGTTCAATCGACCAACATTTTTAAGATAACTTCTTGCATGTCCGGCAATTGTGGTTTTCGATGTCCCCACATTTTCCACAGTGCCTCTCTAGTTTCTGGCTTGCACGCAAATCCTTTTCCTTTTGACTTGGTAGTCGGCTTTTAACCCGACTTTCGTTCCCCTTATTTTCCGCTTGTTGTGGTGGTATAAGCTTATCTGTATGAGATCGCTTTGTTGTACTTATCCGTATATCAAAACCAGTGATGCGCCCATAATTTATGTAGAATTGCACTTCTTCTTCCAAACTTCCAAACTTTTGTCCCTTTTGTGGCGTGAACTGTTGATCGCATTCTGGTATCCAATACTCTGTTGAATCATCCATTATTTCAAGTCGTTGGTTAGGCCATTTGCTACATGTCCCTGTTTGAAGCAATGCATGTAGTCTTCATAAGCAAATCATAATGCGTAAATATGCAATGTTGTATAGTATCAGAAGCTTTTTTGACATGAGTGAATTTTCCTTAACAAGCAATGTATATAGCATTCATAAGCATCATATCATGAGTATACATGCATTGTGTTACAGTATCATAAGAAAATAGTTGTAGTATCACAAGCAAATTTTTTATCATCTATTACGCAACCTTGTGGTAAAAAGGCAGAATTTATGCATCATTTTTACTCGATATTGTAAGCAATATCAGTAGCTAGTATATGCAAATTATCTACTCTAAACATGTATTGTAGTGTAACTTAACAAGCATGAGCGCGAGCAACAGCATGGTTATTAGAATTGACATATTACAATCATTACTTTAAAATATGGTTGCAAAAGTTGATATTTACACAAGCAATAAAAGGATATTACATATCTAATTACCAAATCATTGACAACAAGTTTTTATGTACAAATTTTAATAGATGCCTGGAACTCAGAAATTAGAATGGAGGAATTCATGCTTATTTACTATTCGATTTTTTTTGTTAAAAACAATATATAACGGTAATTTGCAAATACCTTCATCTAACGGCGTTGCGAATGCATTTTTGAGAGAATCTTCCATGAATGTTTTTCTTCAGAAATTTCCGAGCCTTGTCTTGTGTTGTAGTGCAATGAGATTAGTAATGCAGAACAACAATTACAATCTGATGAGGAGATTAATGAATTTGACAAATATCGCAGATTTTTTTTGGGTTTTGTAGGATGATTTTTATGGTTTTGTCGATGATTGGTTTTTGGGTTTTGTAAGAGATTTGTTTGATTGAATGTATTTTCATCCAAATCTGCATGATAACCGCCCCCTACATTAATGGGATGATGGAGTTTCAATTTGGACTGATTTACCCCTATATGTTTTGAACAAGGAAAAATATAATTGAATGCCTTGTGATTTATTGGCCATTGAAAATAGTAAATTTGTGGCTCAGATTCGTCCCTACGGACTTACTATATAAGGTGTCCCTATATAACCCCCTCCCTTATATATATATATATATATATATATATATATATATATGTCAAAGTATATTATGTGTGTGAGTTTAATTTATTAGAAAAACCTCTCGAGACACGTATGAGCACATATATTTTAACCATTAGCTTGGTCGGTTTAATGGGATAAGTGAAGACTATTATATAAACATTACTAGTATTTTACCTATGCAACGCACGGGATGCGATGAATTGTATTGTTGAATGTAAATTGCATGTATATAAGAATTACAATATAAAATAATGTAGAATTGCACAACACAAACTCGAGAACAAAAAATCAAGCTAAATAACTACATTCAATAATTATAAATTTTGAAACACTTCTTTGTACACAACATTATTCGTCTGTTTGTTTTTCGATTTATCGTCTCCACAAACTAATATTTGCAGATCCTTACGATTCGTAACTCGGGAAACAACAACGTATAATTGACCATGAATGAATTATTTATTATTTTAAAAATAAATAAACAAACAAAATATTGAATATACCATTTGTGATGTCACTAAGCGGTGAGCTCGACAATTGATAAATAGTCCTGTTTGATGAAACTTGAAAATCAATTCTATTCGCCAAATTAGAAGAGATGCCTACTGAATCTGTACAATTTTCTGTCGAAGAATATTAAATGAGCTTTTCAAAATATGGAATTCATAAAATAACTTACAACTTTAATACAAAATATTAACCAAAAATTCATTATTCAAAAGATATTCAATCAATTTATTTAATTATTAAATTTTAGAAATATATAAATAATATATAAAAATTATAGTATATAATTAATGAATTTCACACTAACATTCGATTAATTTATTATAGAAATAAATAAATAATATATATCTAATTATTAATTATAATTCTAATAAAATAAAATAAAATCTATTTTAAATAAAACATATATTAAATATAAAACATATAATTAAATCCTTATTATAATTTATCTACAAAAATTTAATCTATATATATTTAAAATGAATAAAATTTAAACATTGACCCTAATTTATAAATATTTTTCAGAGCCCACTAAAAAAATCTCAATCCTACAAAAATCAAATATAATTAGCTAGCCCAAATAGAAAAAAGCCCAACTGAATTTGAGCCTAATGACACAATGAATTCGGGTTTTTTAAATGGAGCCCAAATAACCCTTTATTAGCATGAAGACTCGAATGAGACACAAATCATGTTTGTTGCACACGATGAACACATGTGTCCATAACAAACAGTCCAGATTTAACACAACTTTGAGAAACCTGGAACCTTCGAATTTTTAGAGTTAGAGTTGTGTACTCCATTAGGCGCCGCTCTGGCCTCTTGAGTAGTGAAAACATTTCATCCCAAAAATTTTCATTTATTTTTCAAATAAAAGATGTTGAATACAACATAAAGCTTTCTTACCTCAACATCATGAAACACACACTACATGCTTTGGGTTTGGCTCCTGTCGTTATATGCGGGCTTTTCATAGAGACGGATCAATCTCAACCTCATAACTCATTGACTTTTTGCTCATGTTGATGTCCTTGACAAGGCCATTTGTTTGTATTCGTGTGAAAAAATACCGAGAGTATTTCTGCAGAGAGAATGCGTTTGTTGGTTGGAGTATGAATGCAAGAAAAAAAATCAATGAAAACTCATATTTATAGGAGGACTGAGTATAATTATGGTAAACAATCACTCTGATTATTTGTAGAGATATGTTTGGTGATTATATGTAACCTCCATATTTATTATTTGTAGAGATGTGAAGGGTGATTATATGTAACCTCCTCCATATTTATTATATGGATATTCGAGTTAACTTACCTTCGCAAAGCGTGTTTTCTCTTTCGGATTCTTGAAAGCTCTAAAAAATTCAGAAATTGTAAAAAACGTAAAGTTGTTGCAAAATTTTGCAAATTTCTTGTTTTCTATAATATGTTCCTTAAAATATAATTTGTTTAAATTTAATAAAATCAATGATATATATACAAAAAATGGCGCCTTATGAAGCATTATATGGTAGAAAATGCGAGAGTCTAGTATGTTGGGATGAAGAGGGAATACGATTCTTTGGAAGGTCAGATCGATTTAAGACACACGAGTTGAAAAAGTGAAAATAGTTAAAAATCATTTCAAAGCATCTCAAGATAGGCAAAAGAATTATATTGATCAACATAGGCGGGAAATGGAATATGAAGTTGGTGAGAAAGTATTTCTTCGTGTTTCCCCTTGGAAGGGTATTCTCGATTTGGAAAGAAAGATGGGAGTCCTCGTTATATCGGCCCATATGAAATACTTGAAAAGGTTGAACAATGAACTTATAGGCTTGCCTTGCCACCGAATTGTCCGCATTCATAATGTATTTCATGTTAGCATGCTTCGACGATACAGGTCATGCCCATTACAGGTTCTTCGTGATGAACCAGATGAAATTGCTGATAATTTGAGTTATGTTGAACAACCAGTTGAAATAGTGGGGTACAAAGAAAAACAACTTAGAAACAAAATGATTCCACTGGTAAAAAATTTATGGATGAATCAGTCTAAAGAAGAAGCTACATAGGAAACAAAATAACACATGAGAGAACAATATCCGTGGTTATTTGCCAATATATGTACAAACTTCGAGGATAAATTTTTATGGGAGGGAGAATTGTCATAACCCGAAACTTTGCATTTTAATTATCATGATTAATCATTCCTATGCATAATTATATGCATTTTGAAATTTCATATTCACGAGAGAGGGCATGTAAAATCAAATTATTTGTATTAATATATTTACATATGTAAATTATTTGAAATTTATATATACATATATATATTTATGAAAAAAAACGAATTGAAAATATACTAATATATATAAAATAAAGTATAACCTTAAATGGATAGTTAGCAAATATACAAATCCTTAGTATATCTGATACGTGTATATATATGTTATATGTGTTGTGTGTGGCAGTAGATACATATACATAACTTGTGGTGTTGGATGACAAATTTTAATATATGGGGATATTTGTGTACAATATAATATCTATATATATAATAACCAAGTCACTTATAAATAGTTAAAAAAACTTTTTCCCACTTAAACGAACCTTCCGCAATTAGTAACCAAAAGTTTTCAGCATTTGGCATTAAATTTTCGGTATTAATATCATAATTGTATTGATGGAAAAAAAATCCCATATCAAATTAATTTTTGCAAGATGTTATTATATATTCTAATCAAATCAAATTTAATATCTAAAAGATCCACAGCATTTCTAATTACAGATTTCGAAAGCCCTACCAAAGTTACAAGATACAATTTCGAAAGGCTGTAATTTGGGTAATATATATATATATATATATATATATATATATATTTTTATTAAATAGAAAGAATTATATTTTAAGGAATCTATTATATAAAACAATAAATTTTTCGAAAATTTGCAACAGCTTTTCGTTTTGTGCAAATTTTAATAAAAATGTTGGTATATATTCTAATCAAATCTAATTTAATATCTAGAAAATCCACAATAATCCTAATTAAAGATTTCTAAATCGGGATGATAGTAATATGATTTCGAAAATCGATATCTGTAAGGCATTTGACTCTCTGAGTTGGGATTTTCTTTTATATGTGTTGTGGTGGTTTGGTTTCTCGGAGAAGTTCGTTAATTGGATTTATGTGATATTATATTTGGCCCGTATCTCGATTCTTCTTAATGGATCTCCGATTGGGTATTTTGCTTGCACTAGGGGGTTCGTCGCAGTGATCTTCTTTCACCTCTTCTCTTTTGCATTGTTGAAGAAGTCTGGGAGGCTTATTTCTCGTTAGTATCATCACATCTTATCACGCCTTTTATTGCTCGCGTAATATCATTTTTTTTCATCCACCATGTTGTATGTGGACGACATTGTGATCCTCTGCGCGGCTAGCTCTCTTAATGCGCATCATATCTACGATATTTTTCATCTTTATGCATCTCGTTCGGGCCAGGAGTTCAATCCCACTAAATCGAAAGTGTTTCTTTGTAACGACCCGGTTTTCAAAAATACAAGTAATTCAATAAAAGAATTATAAAAGAACATATTTTATAAAGCATTGCCTATAATTCAAAAAGAATTTCCAAATAAACAAAAGTACTTTAATTCAAACCAAACATTTATTCTAAAAAAAATTAAAATACTAACTATTAACAGTAGGTACTCAAATTAATTAACAAATAATAGTTTCTAAAAATTCAAATTAAATAAATCGTTGACTTTGCATCCACCGCCTCCAATCCTCGATCGGGCTCTTCAACCTGAAAAGTTATAATAAAAATGGGGTGAGCTTTCAACTCGCTCTGTGGGGACACGTTTGTCATAATTAAATACATCAATAGGTGTAATCGTAAATATTCAACATGTAATTTTTCCTCTATAATTTTCCTCGATGGTGCCATTTTTTATAGATCGGGCTACCCTTTGAGGATTCTTTTGATCCCAGACCTATTTACGGTCCCCGACTAACATGATTTCCTCTTTCCACATTGCACATAAACGAAAAACACATATATGAAATATTTAATAATGACAAACAATACTTGAATAGAAATATCCCCACCTCAACTCGATTTTATTAATCCGCGTAGTAACTAAAACGATTATTCTAATCCTCTTAATTTCGATTCTTGAATTTGATTTTAGAGAAACGGGTGAAGTTTGTAAAGGAAAATTTTCAATTTATAGAGTTGAATTCTGGAATTTATGATTGAGAATTAAGTTCTTACATTAAAAATTATAACCCTTCACCTTTCATATTCTTTTAATTAAGTTTGAGTCCTTCTAAATTCATAAATGAAATTCTATTAAATGTGTCTAATTAAAATTATATTTTTTCTGATTAGTAAAATTATAATTCATATAACAATAATTGAAAAATATGGGATATTACATACTATCCCCTTTAAAAAAAATTTCGTCCTAAATTCATTGTCTTAACAAAGTTCATAGAAAATAGTGTCATTATTTCTTTACACGGGGAATTCTTGTCTAATATTGAAAGTACACGTGCAATAACGCTTTTAAAAAATGATGACTTAAATTTATAAAATGTACTTTTAAAATATGATAATATAAAATATTTAATGAATAAAATGAATAGCGTGACATAATAAATGGCGTACCTTGAGAATCCGACGAGATATGGCGGAGGTGGATGTCACTAGATAATTTTCTTTTAAAATTTGAAAAGATATATTTTTTTCCAAGTCTACGAAAATCAGACCTCCGGCCTCGATACCATTTGTAACGACCGTTTTTCAAAAATACAAGTAATTCAATAAAAGAATTATAAAAGAACATATTTTATAAAGCATTGCCTATAATTCAAAAAAGAATTTCCAAATAAACAAAAGTATTTTAATTCAAACCAAACATTTATTCTAAAAAAATTAAAATACTAACTATTAACAGTAAGTACTCAAATTAATTAACAAATAATAGTTTCTAAAATTCAAATTAAATAAATCGTTGACTTTGCATCCACCGCCTCCAATCTCGATCGGGCTCTTCTTTGAAAAGTTATAATAAAAATGGGGTGAGCTTTCAACTCGCTCCGTGGGGACACGTTTGTCATAATTAAATACATCAATAGGTGTAATCGTAAATATTCAACATGTAATTTTTCCTCTATAATTTTCCTCCGACGTGGCATTTACTTTATAGATCTTGCGGGCTACCCCCGAGGATTCTTTTGATCCCGAGCACCTATTTACGATCCTCCCCGACCAACATGATTTCTCTTTCCACATTGCACATAAACGAAAACACATATATGAAATATTTAATAATGACAAACAATACTTGAATAGAAATATCCCCACCTCGGCCGATTTACAATTAATCCGCGTAGTAACTAAACGATTATTCTAATCCTCTTAATTCTCGATTCTTGAATTTGATTTTTAGAGAAAGGGGGTGAAGTTTGTAAAGGAAAATTTTCAATTTATAGAGTTGAATGGAATTTATGATTGAGAATTAAGTTCTTACATTAAAAATTATAACCCTTCACCTTTCATATTCTTTAATTAAGTTTGAGTCCTTTCTAAATTCATAAATGAAATTTATTAAATGTGTCTAATTAAAATTATATTTTTCGATTAGTAAAATTATAATTCATATAACAATAATTGAAAAATATGGATATTACATTCTTGGTAATTTCGGTTTGTGACATATTAGGCAGATTCAGACCATTATGCGGGTTTAATGGTTGGTTCTTTTCATATCTTGGGTCCCTATTTTCAAAAGGTGCTCTAAGCGGAAGTTATACGACTTTGTTTTGATAACATTGTGCTCAAATTTAAACGATGGAAAAGGCTCTTCCCTTTCACTAGTGGGTCGGGTTTGTTTGGTTACTAAAGGAAAAATGCAAATGGAAAGAAGCTGGTGGTGATCTTTTAATGATATGATATGAGAGGGCATTGGGCCAAATCATGTCGAATCGCCACCACCTGGTAAATCTATACCAGGAATCAAAGAAAAATAAAGACAAAAATATTATAACACATGCCAGTTTTGAGGCAAAGGAGTCACCTCTACTAATGAGGCCTACACATCTGAAATTATACGTGATTAAAATCTTGTCCAGACCTGAAATCACTCGATGTATTAAATTTTCTTGAAGATCATGAGGCACAAGGTGCCGTGGATAAATTAAAAATAGACTCAATGTTTGTATGTTATTTTCTCTCGAATGATATATTCGAGATTAAGTTTGTTGTACCATGTTTGTACTTGTTTAGGATGATACATTCCCGATTTTAAGCTTTTAATATGAAATAATAAATCATTTTGTTCACAATATTTTTTGATCATAAAATATCAGTAAATTTCTACCAAAACATTCACAATTTTTACATTCAAATTTTTTCACATTAATTTCTCTCTTCCAACGGCTATAATAAACGGTTATGAACATTAACTTTTATCTATAAATATACCAACATTTCATTCAACAAATTCATACATATTCTCTCATCTTTCTAAAAACTTCACATTTCTTTCATTCCAAAAATGGTTAACTTAATGATAGTATTTCTGTTCTGACAATGGTCCCATATACACTATCATCCTCGCTTTTTTGTTGAGAATATACGGGGAGAATTTTGGCTTTTATTTATCTTTTTGTCTTCACAATTCTTCCTCCATAATTTAGCAGTAATAATTTATTTTAGCACGTTGTAATAATTAGATGATTATGTAGGTATATGTTGTCGATAAAATCCTTTATTTAAACTTTTTGTTACTTGATGTTTTATATAAAGTTTTTGATAATCGTATAATATTAATTCAATAATAACTATACCGGTACACATAGAAACACCGAAAGAGATTATTGTCTACTTGATGTCTGACAACAACACACTCAATATTAACAAATAAAGTATATTTATCGAGTGTAAAATTATTGAGCCAAGTTACTGTTATCTGGTCCGTTTGAGATTATTGATGGCTCAGGGGAATGCAAGTGGTGTTGCCTAATGGTACAATCTTGCATATTAAAAATGCATTATTATCTAGTAGATCAAAAAAAAAAAAAATCTACTAAGTTTTAGGATGTGCGTGATAATGACTATCACTTGGAGACACTAAATAAGAATAATAAAGAGTGTATATGTATCACATCATATAAAATGGGGAAAAAATTACCCATGAGAAATTTGAAGCAACAACCACGGATTTTATCTATCAATTAAAGCTTTGAATCTCCGTTGGGGAAATTATTTTGTAGATTTTGATAAATGCCATGTAAAAAACTTAGAATAGGAAGTTGGCACTTCATTTTTGTTGTAAATTGCATTGTAATAGATAGGGTTGGTCAGGTAGGTTAAGTCATTATGCCTAAACATACAGAAAGACAATCGAGACTAGAAGGAAGACTCATTGAGAGACAGTGAGTATGGCAAAGAAGAGAAGACGGGAACTGATTGAAGGTGCGGTGCAGATGCGGTGCAACAGTGAAGTATCGGTAAGTCAACTCAAGACGACTTGAAGTCTCAAGGTTGAAGTGAATGTAAGAGTCATCAAATGATTGGAAGTCGACTCAAGTCACTCCGGGAAGTTAAGAAAATGCGCTCAAGTAAAGGCAATGAAAGAGATACATTAATAAATCAAGAGAATTACTTAAACAAGTAATATCTCCATCTCGCCTTTCTTGAAGTGCTCGAGTTCGAGCGTGCAAGAGGAATAAAGCAATGGGAAGCACTGCACCATGTCGAATCAAAAGTCAAGAATCATTCATACGAGGAAATGAAAATTCCAAGGATCTAACAAGACAACCCAGCGACCACAAGTGACTTTCAAAAATAAACCTATCTCTTCAACGGGCAGATTTTTGAAAGATCACTATAAAAAGCCGAGGAATAACTACGAGAGAAGGTTACCTCGAACCACGGACATTCAAGCAAACATTTGAACTGTAACCAAAAATATTTCAAATCATTCAAGATCAATCCTAAGCCTACATTACGGCGAAATCAATCCAACACTCACCTGTGAAGGAAAGATAACTTCAATCGAGTTGAAGAGAAATTTTTGAATAATCAAGGGGTCTACATTCCGTTCTGGAGGATTGTAGGAAGGTTCAAGAGTCGAACTAGTCTCAAGTTTTGGAGGGCTTCGTGATCAAATCCAAGAAGCTTGAGCAAGTGGGTTGTAGTAGCAAGGCACTGCCTGTGAAGAAGCTTCAGCCGCATTTGTTAGCCACCGTTTTGTGTGACCAAGGCATCTCAGGATCGAAGTCCCAAAGGATCAAGTCATTTGTGTGATCAAAACACTTGTCATCTGATTAACGCACTCGTATATTGATCAATCTTAGTGGATTCCTCCGAGTTGGAGAAGAGAGGAGTAGAAGAATTACCCCATCTTCAACCTCTATAAAAACTTATCGTGGTCATTTACATTTCAAAGAATTTAAATCTGCATCTTATTTTTATATCATTGATAAATTTGCTATCAATTGATAATGCGAGTACTATGACCAAGTATTAAAACAAACTTAACCAAATTGAGGTGTTAAGTCTTAAAGCTGAAAACAAATCATGGTTGAGTTAAGTCTTTAGTCATTTGAGTTATTCTATCAACGGCTCGATCAGTGCATTGAGTGACTAACTCTGGCTGATTAACTAGCAAACATCCACCAAGGACCTGGTTGTGAAGTATTAACTCTGAATATTTAAAGGACTCATTTTGAAAAGTTGGTAGGTTTATTCAACCCCCCTCCTTCTAAACCTTACACTCACACCCTCGACCTACAAAGGGCACTCGGCAGCTGCTGGTTCACGAGCTTTCCGCGATCAAGTTATCAACTAGATCTCCAAATTTTTCAAAGTCTGCTTTAAGATTTGATCTTTCAAAACCTTT